>OX419583.1:16351474-16921266 GCA_948473455.1 Teleiodes luculella
ACGAAAATACCCGGTAGTTGAATAATTCGAATGTGATTCATTCATTATTAGATGTGACAGTCAACGTCAAATGGAAGTCTCTGTTTTGTTCTACTTTCGGTTCGTCACCTGTATAGTTAAGTATGTTGCTGTTTGTACTTATAACGTCCTTGCAACCCCGAAACAAATTCCATCTTACCTCAGCTAGTTGGCAGAATTTCCTTCTTTATGACTTGCATGTATTACGTCTTTCTAATGTTAGATACCTACTCTTTGTTTTACAATGAGAAAATCGTATAGGAAACGTCGAATATCAACGCGAGCGTATCGTCACTCAACACTTATTGAACCATAAACATCTCCTACTCAATCTCTGTATTGACGTTATCTATCAAGTTCAGTGGATATTCTATGTCATAATAACCACGGCTGTGAATTTCCGGCGTTTGTATATTAAATTCTGCCTTCCAATAACGGTAGCAATATCAACAGGGTAGAAATACCTCGGATACAGCTCTATAATAGAACTGCGTACAGATGCGTTGATTAGTGAGGTAAATACTTGTATAGAACTTTATAAGCTACACAGCTGAGAAGCTTTTTGCATAAGAATGAAGATTAATGCAGTGATCTCAACTTTGGTGTACTTTTATCATAATTATTATTATGTACAAAATCGGACAGGTCGAGACGTGTTATGGTCTGTTTCATATAAATCGGTACAAAAGTTCGTTGACCTCTTTCTTTTCTTGAAAGTTATCAAAAATAATGTAACGCCAAAATGTCTGGCAAGCTAACACGCTAGAATGTTAACCTCTCACGTTCACCACACCTTCTACTATGGTATGCCAAATTACGTAATTTGCGATAAACTTCCTATAGATTTATCGTGTCGTTTGAAAAAAATGTGCGCATTGTATGCAGGCGTCAATTACCTTTTGTCCAGATTAATATGGAACAAACCATAGTAAACATGCAAACACAACAAAAGCGTGCGTTCATGCGTTTTAGCGTAATTATCTATCTATCTCTAGCGTAAGTATACAACATTATTATAACTATATTAGTTTACTACATTATTCAAGTGCCACAATTATGTGTGGTCTAAAGTATTATAATTATCAGAACTGACAGCAAAAGGTTTAAACGAAATTATGAGCAGACAAGGTATTAATATATTTATTGATATTTACATCTCTAATTATGTATAGAACTCGCTCAATGGTTAAGCTCGTCCTTTCGGCAGGATCGATACAAGCGAGGGTTGTCAGAGCAATGGGTACCTGACGATAACTGAAAGCTTCTCACAATAGCTTTTACAGGGAGGCTGCGATTGTGTGCTGGCTCTTGTTTTTGAAGTAATAACTTTATGTTATGTTTTCATAGTAATATTCATATTCCTCGCGACTTTTTGTAAAAGGTAATGATTTAAATAAAAGACTTTATAACGTATACCATGCAAATGCAAATAAATATTATATTGGTTCAGCGCTGTCCATTTTTTCACTACTAAAAAATTGACAACTAGAACTAATTGCTTATGTATCTGAAATCTTTTTCAAAACATTTATAAAGACATTAAAAAACTAAACTACATTATGAACACATTTATTTCAACTTTAAAAATTCATTCTGAATCCGAGACGTTTTAGTTCATTCATCTCTTAGAAAACTTAGTGGCGAAACGCAAAGTGGTCATTTATCAAAAAACTTGGTCTGCACTACGTCTTCTTGTGAATGTCGCCATTATTCTATTTCATTGCTGTTTTCAGATGTTACATACCACAGGGAATACAACTTTTTATTTTATTCTGCGGGAAATTAAAAGCCTAAATGTAAAATTGTATTATTTTTCGCAGTATTACACTTCTGTTTTTACATTTACTTGGATTTGGGTACTATCCAATTGAGAATTAGACGTTACATTTATCGATGTTTATCTTATTACTATATGTATCAATATCACTAAATAGTATAAAAAAGTCGCTTTTTCTGTCCCTATGTCCTTATATCCCTATGTATGCTTAAATATTTAAAACTACGCAATGGATTTTGATGCGGTTTTTTAATAGATAGAGTGATTCAAGAGAAAAGTTCATGTATAACACATGCATAATATACTTAAGGATAACCCAAAATAATCATTTTCCCGTGCGGAGCCAGGGCGGGTCGCTAGTTAAATATATTAAAAAAGAACAGTTCTTAATAATATCTAAAAAACTGACTAGTATAGCATAAAAAAAATCTACAAAGAACTTAAGTAAAACCTAAACATTCTTTGTCTGTAAAGCCGCTTCAATTTCCCACGTAATAATACCATGTAAAGTGAATTGGAAGAAGAAAATATCTGCATATTTCTTAGGAAAAACTTGGAACATAATCAAACTTGCCGAAGGCAATCTCTCGGGCGTGTTCGTTATAATAGGGCGACAGCATAACACAATTTCCCTTACGTCAAGTGGATCCTTCCCTCAGTGCCTTGTAAAATAAAGTTTGGCTCAAAACTTGGGTTAGAGTAACCAGAGTTTCCTAGCTGAAATCTGTGGGCTGCAATTAGATTACGTTTTTGTTTCATAACCAAAAAAGGAAATGGGTCGCTATTTAAAGGATTTTCAGTCTTCCGTTTGTCACAAGACTTTATCCTTCAAGATATAAGTAGGGACTTATACCTTAGTAAGTACCTACTAATACCTTGAAGGATAGAGCCTACCTTCTACCTAACCTAGGTATAAGTACCCTATCCTTGGATTACTATGACTAGACGTGTAACAAATTAATTAAGCTAAAACCAGGCTCATTGAGTTATGTACGTATCCAATACTTATAGCTAAAGTATCTAAAGATACGAAGCATTTACATAGTCTTTTTAATTACACACAAAAAAAAAAATTAATAACACCTGACACAAAACCGCTACTTGATCCTTTCAACAACTAGAAAAGAGCAATTGGCTGAAGATATTTTCTTGGTTCATAGCCAAGAACACTCTTGATTGTGACACCTTGCAAACAAAAAAAACTAAATATAAATCGGCGCATCCGTTTAGGAGCTATGATGCCACAGACAGACAGACACACACGTCAAACTTCGCCGGGGGTTAAAAAGGTTTTATTTGAAGTAAGATTTTACAAAAACACTTTTCAGAGTCAATACTAATAAATACCAAGGAGCAGAGCTGTCCGTGGTTGGTCGATCAAAGGTGACATTCGTCTGTGGAGGGGAACGAAGAGAAGAAATTTGACATTCACATCATGGTTTCATCGTGAAACTGAAATACTCTCGTGTCTAATATAATAATAATAATTATTATTATTGTCTTCAAAATAGGGATTACAATTTTTTGCCAGGGTCTCCTGTTAAGTAACTTGTGTTAGGAGGCTCTGCCTGCTCCTCCTGATATATATGCTACTTATATACAACTATGAGTATGCGCGATCTATATAATAAAACTGTAGAGGTCGAAAACCTGTACATAGAAAAAAATATACTAATAACCGATTCAGGGGGATGTAAGAAGCGATGTAAAACCTTATATCACCGGTAGTAGCCAAGATAATAACACTGAAAGCCATTAAGTCCATGAAGTGTTTTTTTAAAGCCATGATTTAAATATTTTGACTTGTGACTTTTGAGCCTATTTACCACAGTTTTGCATAACAAATGACCTTGAACAAGCGCGCAGCAAGGGCGCATAAACGTTGGCAGAACGTAAATTAAGGTATTAAAAATGTATGCGGCCGGAGACAGTAATAAGTCAGGCAACAAAATGGGGTCATTAGGTTTAATATTTAGCGCTAGTTCTCTCTTGACCCCGCTGTGTGTTGAGACTTTGCGCGACGAGGCGACTTTACTACCAGCCACTATGCATAAATGTCAAAGTTTGTGTATTTATTAGAGCTTCAGTGGGCCCGATTACTTAAAATTTAAACCACATGCTCATAATACCATATACTTGAGAATGAATAAAAAGATAATTTAAAAAATATACAAAACCGCCTTCAAAGGTTCTATCCTACATATCCTACACTAAACGGTTAGAAATAAAATAATAATCTAGCTGAAAGCATTTTATTTTATTTAAATCAAGCTCTTACAGTAAAACGAACCTATACAGCGCTTTTATGATATCACAGGAGAGTATCAGTCGTCAAAACCATCAAAGCTATCTTTGTGAACTCAAAAAACATCTAAATACGTCTGTGCGTCGAGCTACAATATTAATAATTTTAATAGCCCTCGTTACTGGGGCGTTTTTAGATAGGTTAGTCCGGGACGCCGGTGCTGCAAACAATTGTTCTCTAGGCCCTGGGAGCTAACTCTTGACGGCGATTCCGATCCGTCGACATTGAGATGGGGCATTTCGTACTCTCGAATACCCAATACATACAGCGCCACATTGGTTTTGTATTAGGTGGATATTGAGTGAACTAATTGAAATCGGACATTTGTCAACTACTGGCGGGCAGATTTTTAAGAGTAGGTAGCGGTCTAAAATTGACTTTGCTATTGCATTAGGTTGAAATCGGGATCGATATTGATTTCAAGAGTAGAGCCCCTGGTCGTAATCGTGGGTTTAGGACCGATAATTTAGCGAATTCAGCATAGAAATTTAATATGGCTATTAATATTCCTTATATAAATATGTGTAGACATTGTTATACCTCACCTTGGAGTCAATTAGATTTATTTAGATAGATGAACTTATAAAAAAAAGATGATTATCAAAGGGCGAAAAATAAACTCAACTTTTTTCTTTATGTAAGTTCAAAGCTTTAAAGTGAATAATGAATTCTGTACGTTATCCATAAATTTACACGTTATGGTAAAATAGGCCCTGGCATGAACGGATTAAGTATCATAATATATTACGCACCAAATCCTCTTAATATTGTAGTATTAAGGCTGTGTAAGTATTAATAATGTTGGGTTACGTAGAACTATTTTGGTAGGGTGTAGACCCCATTTGGGGTAATTTTATTGAATTCATAATATATCAGATACATTATTCAAAATTTACCAATGATTCTCATAAAACATTAAAGTAGTACGTAATTGATAGGCTGTCTGTAAAAAAAACCGGCCAAGTGCGAGTCGGACTCGCGCACTGAGGGTTCCGTACAAACCTGCAAGGTTTACAAAATTCTTTCATTACGACAATCGAGTCATAACTATGGTAATCTTATTGCAAAATGAAATTCATAACATTACAATGGGGAAAGATGGAGGAGCATAAATTTAAGACAAAGATCTCTTTATCGTTTAAGTAACTAAGTACTAAGTAAGTATTTCAACTTGATAGCTCTACGCGTTCATGAGGAAAAAAGTAATAAGTTTATATTTATTAAAAAATATATATTTTGTAATGTAACTAAAAATTTAAGGTTTTCGGAATTTTTCCTTTATGTGTGCTATAAAACGTTGCTTCATGCCAAATTTCAAGATTCTAGGTCGACTGGAAGTACCCTTTAGGTTTTGATTCCCTTGCGAGTACTTGCGAGTTTCAAAATATGCAGCTTAAATTGCTGTTTCTTTTGATTGCGTTGACATAGAAGTTTGATTTTGTTACAGCTTAAAGGTATTATAGACCTGAGTATTTGGTATGAATTTCAATTTAATACCTCTACGCGTTTATGAGGAAATGGGTAGTAAGGTTAAAATTATTAAAAAAATATATATTATGTGATGTAACTAAAAATTTATGGATTTCGTAATTTTTCCTTTATCTATGCTATAAGACGTTGCTTCGTACCAAATTTCAAGATTCTGAGTTCACGGGAAGCACCCTGTAGGTTTTGATTCCCTTGCAAGTGTCGAAAATTTGCGGCAAAAACGGCTGTATCTTTTGATTGCGTTGGCTTAGAAGTTTGATTTTTTCACAGCTTCAAGGGACAGTAGACCTGAGTAATTGATATAAATTTCAGCTTCATACCTCCACGCGTTCCTGAGAAAAAGGGTCTTGACAGACGGACAGACGGACAACAAAGTGATCCTATAAGGGTTCCGTTTTTTCCTTTTGAGGTACGGAACCCTAAAAATACACCTTAACAATAAGTTTACTCATCTACTCTTATTTCGTGTTATTATTAATATTTGAACAATACATATTAACCAGAATATTGATAGGTACATAATATTACGTATTTAGTTGTTTACTACATACTAGTGTCTTTTAAATATTAATGTGTTGTTTATTAAGAAAAAGTGCGACTGTCATGCTACATGAATAAATCATCGTAGCAGTCAATTTGCTACGACGTAGCAAAATCGTAGCACATGTCTACGACTTATGATTTTTACATTACTGTAGCGATTATTTTTTAATATGGGAATCAAGTATATTCTCAGAGTGAAATATAGACTATTTCTTTAGTCGTGTCCATATTTTAAATGTATCGTTATCTGTTCAGCCGTGCATCGTACAGACAAATGCATTTTTTAAATTAAATCAGAAATAGTCTAGTAAATATTAGCTTGATAAAACAACTTAATATAACGTTATGCTGGGGGAAAAAAGGTTAGTTATAAAATTTATACTGTGTGTTACGAATATTTCTCGGCAGGTACTCTAAAATATTGGATATTTGGCTAATTGGTCGGCGGCGGCATTGGTGGAGGCTTTCAAAGCGTTTTTCAGCCAAAGTGAATTAAACCAAACCCGATCCGAAGCCAAGTTTCGGTACCATTTCTAAAATATTCTCACGAAAAAGGCTTTATTGGCAAGTTTTAGAATTTGGCTGCCCCGTTATGATCGATATTGCTTTTTAATAAATTTGCCAAGTTTATTTTAAATGTTAAAAATAAAAATTGCACGATTGAGAAATATGTTTTTCTACATTTAATAAGGTAATAAAATCCTTAATGAAGAAAATTTTTTTTAATATCATTTAAAATAGTAAATAGTAACCTTTTAATAACCTTTAAATAGACAAAAATAATGTTATAAAAAAAGTATTACAGTAATAGATACATTGCTTAATTTTAAGTGTTTTATTCTTATTAGTTTTTGTGTGGCTTAACGTCTGACCTTGTTATAATTTATCTTTTTAAAACTTTTTATCTAATTAATGTTAAGTAGACTACCTAAGAGTAATCAAATTATAAATTTTAACATAATGAAAACATAAAAAAATCTATTTAAGTTTTTTATCTAACGCTGTAAGAAAGTTTAAGTTATTTTGTCAATTTAATTACTTTTCAATTTAGAGCTTATAATACTCGTACAAGCAGATGCTTAATACGTAGATACGTATTGTCTTGAATGAAGCTTGGAAGTCGGTATTCATAATACTCGCATAGAAATATTCACAAACGGCCTATTCCCGCTTCTCCCTAAAAAACAATCATAATATTGTAGTGAAATCAGAAGCCTAAGGTCGCTCAATCTTACACCAGGGCCTGTGAAGTAGTACCTCGAAACCTCTGTAAGGATAAGGCTACGCCTTCCTTTCAATTTAGAGGCCTGAAGCTTAACCAGTAGATGTATTGCTTAATCTGGAGTTTTTTCTGCTCCCCGAAAGTCCAGCAAAGCTTATTACGTCGATTTTGTGGCACACGTAGGTTATTTAAAAAAAGAGTCTTAAGTTCTGCACAGCAGCGCACACATTACGCGAACTTATGCTGCCAGTTATGTTCAAAGAGTTCAAACTGATAACGCATCGCCTCTTTTAGATTGTTTGATCTTTTTTTATTGCTTAACCTGTACATTCGTTTGAGATGAGAGCCAGTCTTCGTTTAAGCAAAGCTTCTTAACTTCTGATATGACGTCATTAAGAGTTCTAAGGAAGCCTATAATGAAGAAATTTGAATCTACGTACCTAATTAGAATTTTGAAGTAACGGCACACATCGAGGATTTTGTGCAGTTACTAAGGTGTATTTTGGTGAAATCGGGAATATAACCTTTTGGAAAATATTCTTTTGTTTCCGCGCCCGCCCCGCATTTCATTGTGCGAGCGAATAAATGTTAATATTGTACGAAATGCTTTGCGAATAAACGTATTTTATTCAGTTGACAAATAAACTTTGGAGTACTTTTGGAGGCGGATTTTGAAGGACTTAAATCACAATGAATGAGTCGAATATAAGGACCACGATATAGATTACCCAATAATTCTCTAAGCCTTTTAAATCCGTCTGTCTTTTTTGTGATAAATCCTACAAAAGGCTGAAAATAAACAAATGATTTTTAAACACAATTTTTTTTATTACATACCTATCTGTCAACTTCAGCTGCGGACTTAATGTATGATATTTTCATGGCTACTGGAGATTTTTTATGCTTATAATTTGTGTGACAAAGATTTGGTGACAGAACGTGGAATTTTTGAATAATGTTAGATGTTACAATCTAAATGTAGACTGAATGTTTGTAAGTTTGTACTTGGGAGATAAGATTTGAGATTGTTGACTAAAGAGCTAATAAAAATTCCAAATCTATTTATAAAAAGCGAATGATTTTAAATACCTTTGCCTTTGAAAATAAAACACCTTAATAACAAACTAATAATATTACATAATTAAGGGATAACCCTTATCACAACCCCCTTAAGTACTCTTTAGCAGAAGTAACTGCTCAGCACAGACATTACAAGTCAAGCGGCCCTCACCGTGTGGAATACAGCACAATTATTGCGAGGGAACAATAGGGGCAACACTGGCAACTGTGTGGGATGTTGGCAACCCTGGCGATGCTAAGTAATATACTACCTGGAGATTCCAGATCAACATTGTTGTTGAAATACAGAATCATTATAAAAATACGTTTTTTTGGAAAAGTGGTTATTTCATGAATGTCTACTGTTAATTGAAAAGTAATATTTTTATGGATTGATTCACATAGAATATTTAGGAACATACTTGTTACCGCGCGTAAGTATTACGGAAGCTCCGAATTTGTTGGTTTTATTTCTTCCTGCTTTATTAAAAATTCAAATTCATTTATTCGAAATAAGATTACATAAATCACTTTTCGACGTAAAATTGTAATGAAATTACTAAGTTTTGCTCAAACCAAGGCTGGCTCTCGTTTCGCACTAATGAAGAATAAACTCTTAAAATTTAAAGAGGCGATGCGATGTTAGTTTGAACAGAACTGGCAGGTTCGCGCAAAGTGTGCACTGCTGTGGAGAAGAACCCGCCGAAGAAACTCTACAGGATCGCATCTTTTGTTCCTTCCTCTTTAAAAAATAATAATAATGATAATTTAGTAAAAAAAGGCCGCAGTAGTAATTTTATAGGAGTGAGAGTATATTTAAAAAAAAGAGATTTAAAAGAGCGTCGGTGGCCAAGTGGCTAGGGTTGTTGACTTCCATTTGGAAGTTCGCAGGTTCTAGCCTCGGCACGTCCCAATGTGTTTTCGATTTTTGAATTCATATGTACGTTTATTCGACGCTCTTACGGTGAAGGGAAACATCGTACGGAAACCACACACCTGCGAAAAAATTTCAAAGGTTGTGTGTGTAGTTGACCAACCTGCACTGGGCCAGCGTGGTCGACTAAGGCCTATTCACCCTGATTTCGGGGTAGGCTTGAGCCCCTCGGTGTGGACATAATATGAGCTGTAAAGAGACAGTATATTTTTACCCAAGCTGGTCTTTCCACAGGGACGCACATCAGTTAGAAGGGCGCACTTTGCATGCTCGCAGCGAGACTCAGCGAGGATTATTTTGCTGTTCCAACACCATTTACGCTATCTGCAATGTTAATGACGTAATGATGCCGTCTTGTGTTCACTCATTATGACCCTCATATTCATGTGGGATTGAGGAGATGTTTCGTAACTAACGCTCTATTGCTAAACAGAGGAAATAAGTGTACTTCATGATTTAGCATTTTCCTTTTCTTTGACTTGCAAATTTTTAAAAAAATGTTTCCTTATTTTAACTTGGCACTAAGTATAACTGGTGCCATAAGAAAAAAACATCTTGGTAATTAAATACGAGGAAAGTCTTACCGCTTTTAAATTATTCGGTTTGGAAAAATGACTAAATAGACAGTGTCATTTATCAAATAGACGCTCTCAGTTTGCATCATACCGTACCAAATCTAATCCAAACTCCAAATTAGCATATAGACAACTTTTTGCCTGAAACAAGGAAGGCTCACGGGACCCATTGTAATTGAACATAAACAAAGCGATGGATTTCCATCACACAAACAATAATGGAAATATAAAAATAGGACTATTTTAGTGTAACATGAAAAGGGCAAAACTGTATTGTAATAGTAAAGTTCCAAGTTGATCGCCTGCCTTAACTGTAATTGTACTCTAATTTAATCTTCGTACTAGGTATTTACGGGAATTTATTTGTAAGGAACATTACACAAGAGAAAATTAAGGCGAAAAGAGGAATGGGCTGGCCAAGAAGTTTCATTAATTCATCGAACAAATATCAATTTGTAACTAAGACTTTTTCCTTGCGTGATCGAATCAGGAATGATGAGATCCGCAGGCGAACCAGAGTCACCGACATATCCCGAAGAATAGCTAAACTTGAGTGGCAATGGGCTGGGCACATTGCACGTAGAACCGACGGCCGTTGGGGCAGAAAGGTTCTTGAATGGCGACCGCGCGCCGGAAGACGTAGTGTGGGCAGGCCTCCCACGAGGTGGACCGACGATCTGGTGAGGGTCGCGGGAAGCCGCTGGATGCGGGCAGCGCAGGACCGATCATTGTGGAGATCCTTGGGGGAGGCCTTTGTCCAGCAGTGGACGTCTTTCGGCTGAGATGATGATGATGATGATGAACTAAGACTTACACTAGGTCTAGTTAGGTCCTAATCAACTTACCAATCAGATGGTTGTCCAAATAAAAGGAATGTTTCTGTGCTTCGGAAGGCATGTAACGCCGCCATCGGTCCCGGCTATACCTACACCGTGAAAAACAGATTATTTATCTGCATCATAGTACAGAACCACTGACTTTTATATTAGTTATTACTACTATTATTAGTTATTTACTTTTTTATTACTTTTTTAATATTTTATAACACAGGCGTTAACCTAGCATAAAAGTCAGGGAACATTTTGAATTGTATTCCTTAACAAGCCGTCTTATATACCTATCTCTACTTATGCTTTTTTTTTTTGTAAGGCTTTTGAATAAATAAATTATTATATTATTATATTATGTAGTGGTAGTGGTATTCATAGTGGTACCTACTGATGAAACTAAACAACTTTCCCTAAGGAACATAGGTTGAATTCAACCACTCATACAAAGTGCCCGGTCATGTGACTGAAATTTGTATAAAAAGTTTAATCTTTATTTTATGATTCACTAGCGACCCGCCCCGGCTCCGCACGGGAAAATGGTTATTGTGGATTATTCTTAAGTATATTATGCATGTATTTTACATATAAACCTTCCTCTTGAATCCCTCTATCTATTAAAAAAAACCGCATCAAAATCCGTTGCGTAGTTTTAAAGATTTAAGCGTACAAAGGGAGGGACATAGGGACAGAGAAAGCGACTTTGTTTTATACTATGTAGTGATATCATATCATATCATTTATTATTGCCATTTGCTGTTTTTACAATAGGTCTTATACATTTTATTCCAGTACAGCAAGACCCCGTTAGGGCACTGCAATTAACAATTCAAATCGATTACAATTTTAGTTAGTTTTATAATTAGTTATTAGTACAGATTTCAATCTATGTGATGATAAAAATGATAGTCAAATTTTATGCTTTGTTTTGCTGCATTAGAGGCAAAATTATTATGGTGAGAAGCCCTGAAACGCGATTTTAAACATTTTGTGCGATTAAAATTAATGGCATTAGGTACATACCGATTGTGCCTAATAACGATTGCTTCATATGAAATCAGTGACAAATATTATTTGAATTTAACAGAATTACCAGTACGAGTATAATTGACTGCTATTCCAGCATGGCATCATTAGGGAAATCCCTCTAATTATGGTCGGTTGGTAAATAGCGCGGGTGGCTTTGAATGCAACAATGTTTGATTGCATCGTCAGTTCCTGGAATTTTGTATTACAGGTATTTGTGACGAGTGATGAGGAAATTGTATTCTATGTATTTGATTTTAAAAGTGATTATCGTAGGGTATCACTTTTCGTGGTAACAAAAATATATGTGTGACATTCTTAGTCATCATTATCACTATCACTACATAGTATAAAACAAAGTCGCTTTCTCTGTCCCTATGTATGCTTAAATGTTTAAAACTACGCAACGGATTTTGATGCGGTTTTTTTTAGTAGATAGAGTAATTCAAGAGGAAGGTTTATATGTATAATACATGCATAATATACTTAAGGATAACCCACAATAACCATTTTCCCGTGCGGAGCCGGGGCAGGTCGCTAGTGTAATATATTCACATCCTTATCATAATATCCCTTTACTGATTAAGTAAGAGTTCACCCGAGATTACTTAAATTAGGTGCTTGAGTTTCAGAGCTAGACTGCGGTCTGCAGACTAATAGCGCGTGTACAGTGGCTGCCACGGCGACAGCCAACAAATTACAACATTAGTACACTAACCAGCTTGCACTGAAGCTGTACAGTAAAACGCACATCAATGTACATAATATTCTCGAAATTTTAAAATTAAACATTATTACAATTGTTTACGGGTCGCGCGATAATTTTATTTCAAATAGGTAGGTATGTATTACGTACGATACCTTATTTTGCCTGACCTATGATACCTACCTATTTAAAATTATCGCGCTAAGACCCGTAAATAATTGTAATAATGTGTAGTAAGCGCGAAAGCCTCAAACAAACTTTAAAATTAAAATTCTACTTGTCATACAAAGTGGCCAGTCACGTGACTTAAGTTTATATGAAAAGTTGAAAGCTTAGAGTATAAATAGAAAATTTTCTGGGAGGGATAGAGTAAGCCTAATCGAGTATGAACCGTAAGCACTGATATGAACAGTCCGAATATTTTCAGCGCGTTCGTTTAGTATCAAATGGTGCTGATGGTTTTTCCCGGTGAAAATAAGTAATTTAATAGGAGAAAATTTTAGAACGTGCAGTGATAAGTTGCAAACATGACTCGAGGAACAAATCAAAAAAGAAAAATGTTATTGATTTCACCGCCCATACAAAATCTGCCAAAATTTGCTTACGCTTGACATAAAGGCAGCGGAGCGATGCGCGTGCTCTATGTATATTTATTCTCTAAGTGTAAAACCTATAACTCCACCAGTATAAAAAAATCTTCCGGCGTAATCTTATGTCAACCCCCTTTTAATATGAGAATATAAAGGTCTTCAACAAAGTGTAACATGTCAGGGCATAAAAGTTCCTAGCTGGCGTGGTCATCCCGACGCAGTAACCTTTTATAGCGTGTACGTAAAAGCTGGACCAAAGCCGGACGTCGCTACAATGTCACTTTAAATTCACTTGAGCGGAAAGAATCTTATACATACAAAATTAAGTGCCGTTTTGACGTGAATTCTATTCTGGAGGGGATATTGCTGTCTTGCTGAGGTTATTTGACGTCAAGAAGATTTTCTGGTCTTTTCCTCTTGGAAGAAACCAGAACTAGACAGACTTTTATGTTATGAAAAATGAAGAATGAAACTACAGTTCTCTTTAAATGATGTGGGGCTAAATTTGACTAATCTAAGACCTTTCGTTACATAACATGAAATAAAAAAATTATAACTTCCGCCACAAAACCGTTACTAAGATCCTTTCAACAACTAGAAAACAGCTGATAATCTACAAATGGCTGAAGATATTTTCTTGGATTACAGCTAATTACACTCTCGATTATGACACCTTGCAAACAAAAAAACTAGATCAAAATCGATCAGACTTACACACACACACACACACACACACACATTAACAAAAAAAAGAATGAATTTATTTTATATTTTTAAGTTATTCTGTTTCTTACCTAATCTAGAATGAAGGTGCATTTTTTACTACCTACCTACAACATTGATTGTAACATGGTCAGATGCTGAATGTGCAGACAGATGCCTAAAAGTAACGCGCAATAAACTAAATTAACATAATACAACAAGCAAAATTAATACACCACAATAATTTATTTCCATCATTTCTTTTACATCACACAAAACCTGAAACGGAATAATGATAAATGGATAAGTAATGAACAGATAATGAAAGAAATATAGCGGTAATATGGCCTCACGCATCGCGTGCTGCTTATTAATAACTACTCGCTGTAATAAGTCTTTATAGACGCGAGCTGTTTTCCGGTTACCCGACGAATATATATACATACATGTTGGTTTCTGTTTCTACCGTGCAAGATAGAGTATGTATGAATTACTCTATATAATATATAGTTCGTTTGAAATGTTGATATCTGTGGTAAAATGGTTAGTTTGTACTGGCCGCATGACAAAATATTGCGAATTTTTTACTCACATTATGACGTGAACTTACGGCGAACAAAACATCGTGAAGAAACAAGAACTTACATGCGTTAAAAGTTTGAAAATTTTTAGGAAACTCACATAAAATTACGCGTAATTTGAGCAACACGGATTTTATTTTAGGATATAATTTATTCAAAACTAGATCTGGATCCATCTCCTGTCCATTTGTGTACATATACGAAGAATATGTACACAAATGGACAGCTATGACTTAAAAAAAACCAATGCAGGCGTCCGTCCAGCATCCCTTTATTCCCGTAGAAAACTAAAATGTGGTATACTTAGGTTTTGGAACCAAACAAATTCTGTTACCTAAAAAATTTATTTAATAAAGACGTAAATTTCGTACATACATACAATCACGTGTATTTCCCGGAGGAAAAGGCAGAGACTAATTCCTTCCTTCCACTTCCAATTTCGTATCATGTCTTAATTTACTTTAATTGATTTTTTATTCACAATTTACTAGTTCGCTCGATGCAATTATTTCCATGGTCACTCAGCGAAAAAGTCGGATTTCGGTATATAAATTAATATAGTCTGTATTCTGATAGTTTCATGGAATTCATAAATACCAATCATACGTACTTTAAATGCATGGCTAGTATTAATTAGATATTATAGTTACCTATACATACATTGCTTGAATGGCTCTTGCAGGGTGTACAATTAGGTCATTTAAACGCTGATATAATCCTAATCTATTGGTTTTAGGACCCCCCGCAACTTGGCAAATATTGTTAGAAATTAATATTTCTCGAATTGGTTTTGGATTTGAAGGACATAAGGACTTACTTCGCTGGCTCAGCCAAAAAAAAAAAGAACCTTGGTCTTCGACACATAGTAACAAAAAAATAATTAACATATCAGTACAGTCCGATGCACACATCGCGAAGCACCAGGCAATAATGTGGTTTTTCTTGCTAGAATTCATTCACAAATGCGACGTCATATCGCATGAATTTGCAATTCGAATCACACGACAAGCTTAGAATTAGTAACGGGGCAGTGCACATATTTTTGAGATGCAACGTTTTATACAGCAGTGTAAATTTTGCACATTTTTACATACTTGTAAGCAAATTTTTTGCATGAGATGTAAGGTTGAACCTCTTTAAGCGCTGAAGTCAGAATTATTGAACCACCTAAAGCCATTTAGACATGGCTTGCGTAACGACCCACATTTGTATATGTAACTGGAACCAACCGGATTTTCATTTTTTATTCCTATCTTCCCATGTTTCTTAAGATAAACAGGTGATTCTGTCTGCAAGTCCTAAAAAACTGGGAAAATAACATAAAAGTGATATTTATTTATATTGGAATTCAAATTCAGAACAGTTGAGGGGACTTAAAATTCAAACGATTCATCATATCGATTTAAAAAAATAAAATTGAAACATTTTCAAAATTGAAAAATTAATTATTTTTTATTCGTTATTAGCTCCCAAAACACTTAATGACGTCATTAGTGAAGTTAATAAACTTTGCTCAAACCATAGAGGTAGGAATTTGTTCAAACCAAGACAGGCTTGAGCTTTGCTCAAACCAAGACAGGCTTGAGAAACCAAGTTTTTAGGTTACTTTAATGATATGGGAAAGACAAAAAGGTACCCAAAAACTAAATACAGTCTTATACTCGTACAGTGAACTGCAGAGAATCGGTATTTTAAAACAATGAAAACCTATTTCCACCAGAAGCTAAGCTTAAGCTTCTTTGCTAACTAAAAACGGGTTTCATGTTTAATAAAATTAATAGTACAAGTAGACGCTTGTGTATTTATTCGCTTCAGGTTCGCGTGCCCGGCCGGTATTTATCAGCGTGAAGAATATACAAGACCCCATTCCTTATAGCTGGCGCTTCACGCAGTGGCTTAGCTATTTAAATCCCCATTCTTATAAAACGTGTTTTTTTAGCAAACCAGTATTTTCTGCCTCTGATTTTCCGGTTCTACGTCTGTCAGTTCTACGAGCAATACCCTCTTTCCACTAAGATTATTAGAATTTTAGATATTAATTTTGAATTGTTAATACTGAGACGAGAATTACTGACTGAGTAAACAATATCGAATGATTAGGGTTCGATAACATATGTCAAATTCGCTTCAGTACCTATTTAATATTAACAATTCATAATCTTCACAAAATTTGATAGAATCAAATCCAAACGAAGTAAAGATCCTTAATATTTTTACTATAAAAATAGCCGGCCCATCTAACATGTTTTCAAAGCACAGTCGCACAGTATCAAATTACTATTCATAAAATTTGATAACTTAGACAGCAGCAGTCTAAAATCTACAATCACTGGATAGCGTAGCAGAGATCTACGCTAGGCTTCGACTCTATCTGTTCAAAGACGCATGGAGTGTTAAGTTGGAATAAAACATAAATATAAAGGAAAAAATATTTATACAAAAAGAAACAACACAGTTTTACTTAACACCAAAAAGACAAACACAATGGACAAACACAAACACAGAACTTTCAATATTATAACATTTATAATTGACAACACACATAGACATTACCCATGATAATATACGGTTATTCCCATTGTCCCCCACGGCGTCGTCCCCCGCGGGGGACAACGGGAATTTTTTTTCCCACTGTCCCCCGAATTAAAAAAAAGATAGGATATTCGAAGTAAGTAAATAAAATTATCTACAATTTTGTATTTGAAATTATTTATGGAAAGGAAAAAGTGGATTTCAGCATAAAAACACTAGTAGCCCGTTTTATCGTTTTTCTTAATTATTAAGCTTTTTTATCTTCACCAACATTCCAGTAGCACTCCCTCGTACGGTTCTTAAATGAAAAAAAAAAAGGTTTTACTGTTAAATATATTAGTATGGCTTCGGCCACCGATATCAGATAGGAATTCAGTTACTTGTTAAGAATAATGCTTTTTCACATAGATTTCTTTCTTTCTTCCTTTACGTAGATGTACCATATATAATCGCAATTTGCACGGAAAGAATCGCAAACTATGTAGCACACCCCTCAGAAAAAAATATAATGTCAAATAACTTTTCCTTTAAGACCCATCGTTTTAGCAAAATACCAATGCGCCCCATCCAAAGAATTTGTTTAATACTAGTAAGAAATCGACCATTTCAAAGAGAAATGAAATATCTAAGAGCCACTGTTGTAGGATTGAAAATACAGGATTTAGTGATTTAAAAATTGGTCACTTAATAGGAAAGCTTCGTACAAAATCCTTGACAGACAGTTACTGGAGGAGGAGTAATTGTAAATAGTTGCTTCAAGTCAAGACTTACAAACGGGGCGTTCATTCCAATTCCATGTTCCCTTCCCATACAAACGGAATTTTACTCATCATCCTCCCTGCACAGTTCAATGAACTCCTGCAAGTCTGTCTGCGGTCTCGCGAAGCTGAAGTAAAGGTAGTTCTTGGAGACCCTGAAGGACAGAAGTCTAAGGTTCGGCATGACGCGAACTGTCGCCAATTTGATAACATTCTCCTTGTGCATGGACAAATGTGGGCACTTGCTTCTTTCGGGCTTGGTGTTCCTTTCTGGCTTGGAGATCCGAAATCTGAAAAAAAAAGGATCCTTTTATGTACAACGCACCACGTCCTCGGGTATTGAAGCATGCTAGGCAAGTTGCTTGTTTATCGCGTGGGTTTCAAGGTTAACCTACCTCACAAACCCTGATGTCGGGTTTATAGAACCGCCTTGGGCTTCCGACATGGCTCCAATAACGACTACATCCGTATATAGTAGCCGGGACCAATGGCTTTACGTGCCTCCCGAAGCACGCAATCATCTGTCTATTCGGACAATCAGGTGAATCAGCCTGAAATGTTCTAACTAAACTGAGGAAAGTCCCGGGATTCGAACGCGGAACCGGAACGGAGGCTAGGCAAGTAAGGATTCCAGATGTTATGCCAGCCTTTGTACTCGCCTAAGACCTCGTTTAAGGAGACGCGTATGTTTGAACCTGCTTGGTTAATTCTAACATATGGGACGTCCAACGTGCCGCGTAACGCCCCTCGGCTCTTCCAACGAGACCTTAGGCGCAAGAGCGGATCCAGGAGGGGGGTCTTGGCGGTCATGACCCCCCTGGGCTGGGGCCATGACCTAGGTGGACCACTAACTAAAATGGTTAAACAATGTTTTTATACAAGGAGTACCAAAAAGCGTCAAGCGAAATCCCAGAGACAGAACACTCTTTGAAGAGTTGGAACCCGCGCGGTCAATGCTAACATATGGGACGTCCAACGTGCCGTATAACGCCCCGCGTCTCCTTAAACTAGGCCCTACATTATGGATTGTAGAGACTGAGAGCAGCTAACAATAATACTTACAAATATTGTATTCTTTTGAGTGCACCAGGAATTTTGAGAGGCATATCGACTGGGTGAATTTTAAACCATGGGAATAATAAATATTATTTACTTTTAAACTTGGGTTTTAAACAACTACTGTTGACGGTGTCATATCAAACTTTTCTATATCTATCAAAAATAAAACATGCCTCAAAAGAGGTGTGTTTAAATCTATACTAATATTATAAAGAGGAAAGGTTTGATTGTTTGTTTGTTTGTTTGCATCGCATAGGCTCCGAAACTACTGAACCGTTTTCAAAAATTTTTTCACTGTTGAAAAAAATTAGCTATTCTTACTAAAGATTCATTCAATAATGTAACCCAAGGTGTAAGAAAAAATACCTAAAATATTCTTAATAATTGAATGGGCTCCGAAACTACTAAACCGATTTTAGTGAAATTTGGCACAAAGATAGAAAAAACCTTGGGAAAGAATATAGGCTACGATTTTCCGCAGGAAAGATTCTAATTCTCACGGGAAAAATTGTTAAAGCGGGCGGAGTTGGCATAACGATTGAATCGACCTTGACGAACATAGGCTAACTTTAACGGCGAAAAATTTCCTCATTCCCACGGGAAAAACTATTAACGCGGGCGGAGCCACGGCGGGAAACTAGTCAATGAATATGAAGGAAAAACTGTTTAGAGTACTACCGTTGACATTACAGAAGCAAAAAACAATTTTCGAACTCTATGACTTTACAGCAGAAATATTGTTTGGCTTCAGATCACGCTACGGAAGGCCCAGCATGGGCAGGTCTTATACAGTCGCGCGTAGTAGTAGGTCGCTGTAGACATTTATAACTATAGCAATAAAATGTTTGATAATTCTTGTAAAATTAATAATTTGCGTGCTCAATTTAAAAAATAAGTTTTACAATGGATCATGAATGGAGAGCGTCGGTGGCCAAGTGGCTAGGACCGTTGACTTTCAATTGAAATTCGCTGGTTCAAGCCTCGCCACGTACCACTGTTTTCGATTTTCGAATTCTTAAGTAGGTATGTTAATTCGACGCTCTTACGGTGAAGGAAAACATCGCGAGGAAACCTGCACACACCTGCGAAGTAACTCAAAGGTTGTTTGTGAAGTTGGCCTACCAGCACTGGGCCAGCGTGATCGACTAAGGCCTGTTCACCCTAATTACAGGGTAGGCTCGAGCCCCTCGGTGGGGACGTATATAAGCTGTTAATGATGATGGATCAATGAAGATTAAAAAAAGCTCTTAAAAAACGTATTTTATTGAACTAAATATAGAAAGACACATGAGCATATAAACTTTAGTGGGTACCTACTTTTATTATTAGTATGGATTCTCCAGAAGTGCGGAGGGTTTAGTTACAAACTACCGTCACTTTCATTAATGGAACTTCTTAGTTCCTCGCCAAGTTGAGGGAACATGAGGGCGTTACTAATAACTAGTCTGTGTAACTAGGTAGTTACAGGTCTGACTAGTCAGCTTTCGCTCTAGTTACTTGTTCAATTAGCTATCTTAAACGTTCTACGCATACTATAAAATATATATGAAATTGTGCCATTTAATCATTATTATCAAAGTAATGTTATCTTATCTTCTTATCTTATTTAGCCTAAACTGTCCCACTGCTGGGCAAAGGCCTTCCGGTTTTTCTTCCTCTGCTCAGTTTCCAGTAATATTATAAATGTCGAAGTTTGGATGTTCGTTACTCAATCGCTCAAAAACGGCTAGACGGATTGTAATGAAAATTGTAAAGAAAAACTTTTTTATCTAGATCGAAATGTGGGGTAAATGAAGTAAAATGAATAAATTACTTGCATTCTTTCAGAACAACTTCAGTGATTTAGTTTCAATTTTCATTACAATCCGTCTAGCCGTTTTTGCGTGATTTAACCATTTGAAAATTGACTAAATTTTAGGTGGTTTTAGTTTGGGCTACCTGTAACTTTACTAAATCTCGGCTTACCTCGTTGGGCAAAATAGTGTATCATCATTAGCTTATATATCGTCGTTGTGACTTTAAATAGCTTATGTGGCGGATAGTCGATATAGCAAAAAATAAATAAAAACATTTAGCGTTGATGTAACGTGCCATTGTGTTATATTGGTGCACATAGGATGTCTTGGCTGATCATCTGCACATAAGAGATTTTTTCAGTTATCATTTGTATTGATAGCTGCATAAGAGTTTTTGAGAAACTTAAAACGCGCAATTTTCTTCGACCTCAGAATAATATCTCATTTTCACCCAGATTGTCACATAGGAGGTTTTGAATTCGCAACCATGATATGTCCCCTCCGGGGGTCTCAAGCCTACCCTGAAATCAGGGTGAATAGGCCTTAGTCGACCACGCTGGCCCGGTGCGGGTTGTTCAATTTCACATACAAACTTTGAATTACTTCGCAGGTGTGTGCAGGTTTCCTCACTATGTATTCCTTCACCGTAAGAACGTCGACATTGCCGAGGCTTGAACCCGTGAACTTCCGAATGGAAGTCAACAGCCACTTAGCTACCGACGACGCTCTCTAAAGAGCGTATAATATATGTATGTAATGTAATAAGAATCTTAAATTACATTTATTTTCACAAAGTTTTTGTTAATTTTTCTAGTTTTCGTTTTTATTTCTCACTTATTAGTCTTATTTAAATAAAACATTAATTAATAGTAATGTCATATTCTATCATATTTTAAAGTAAAAGTAGGTACTTACCTAATTCTGTGTAAGCTATGTACTCCGTTATAGTTGTATGCATCGGAATATTACGTTTAGAATAAGATACAATATATAATGAGATGTATATGATGTGGATGTACTTGTTGAATAAATAAATAAATAAATAAGAATCACCTATCAACCCACACGGTAAGAAGTAGAAGCTAATATAACTGGTGTTATATTAAGTAAGTCATTTAGGAGATCCCTTCAAAGGTTTCTCATTCGTTCCTCTTAGCCAAATTAGCTAATTAATATTATGGAGGGTTTTACTTTGAGGAGCGTACAGACACGAATAATGTATTCACAGCATCGAATAACCAAGAATTTAAAATAAGGTTACACAAAAAGTCTATTAGTAAGATTTAAGATATACACCGTGAAAATTAACTGGTTGTTTATCCGCAAAATAATAATAATAATAATAATATGTGGGACAATCTCACACACGGCCATCTGACCCCAAACTAGGCAGGGCCTGTACTATGGGTGCCAGACAGCTGATATACATACATATACATATAAATATACAACATCCAGACACAGGGCAAACACAAGTGCTCATCACACGAATGTTTGCTTTGGGCGGGATTCGAACCCGCGACCCTGTGCTCAGTAGGCAGACGTACTACCAACTAGGCTACGGGGCCGTCGGGTACTGGTAGTACTCATTAAACTAAACAACTTTCCTTAAGGAACATAGGTTAAAATCTCAAAAGTTGAAATTCATCATACGTAGTGGCCTGTCACATGACTGAAGTTAATATAAAAATCAAAATACAATACAAATACTTATTGCACGCAAACAGAAAACAGTACATAAATAACTTAGTATCTGTAGCGTTAGGTAAAACGCGGACTTATAGCTAAAAGCAATTTCTTCCCGGCTACCTTGATACGTAAGAAACATTAATAATAATTAAACGCGAGAAGGTACATAACATTAAAGAAAATTACAGTACGCGGTTTAGAAAAATTATAAAAAGAAGCCTTTGTCCGCTTTGATTGTTTAAATCTATACTAATATAATAAAGATCGTTTTGTAATAATTGATTGTTTGTTTGTTTGTGTTGATAGGCTCCGAAACTACTGAACCGATTTCAAAAATTATTCTACTGTTAGGAAGCTACATTATCCCCGGGTAACAGAGGTTATATTTTATTTTAAAAAAATAGGAATCTCTAATAAAACTCTAACAATGTAAACTAAGGTGAAAAAAGTACCTAAATATTTCTAATAATTGAACAGGCCTTGAAAATATTAAACCGATTTTAATGAAACTTGGTACAAAGAACATAGGCTACCTTTTACCGCGGAAAAATTCTAACTAAAATAATAATCTGCAGTGGAAAGCTAGTTGTGTATAAATTTTAACAACATTCGCTTACGTTAATTTGGTCTGTATAAACCACTTCCTTAGGAATCTTAAGGAATTTTGAGGATTTTATTATCTGCGTTAATAAGACAACTTTGACCCTAAAAGTCATCTTAGGTTTGAAGCTTTTAGCTTTTTGTATCTTTATTATAGTCAAGTTTTATTTTGTGTTCCTTTGTTTTATTTTATGATGGACTTTTTATAAAAAAGTAGGTATTAATAAAAATATACACTGAAAAATATTTTGATACTTATTTAACAAAAATAAGTAGGTACTAGAAGTATAATAAAAACTAAGCTTTCTGAACCGAGGCTCCGCCCGCGCTAACAGTTTTTCCCGTGGGAAAGATAATGAGGCATTTTCCCGCGGTAAAAGGTAGCCTTTGTATTATTCTGATGATATATAAGCTATATTATTGTGAAGTTTCATTAAAGTCAATTCATTATCGCAAAGTAGGATAGTTTGTGATATTTATAACTTTAGTGTAGATGATTTGTTTTTTAACCCCCGACGAAAAAGAGAGGTGTTATAAGTTTGACGTGTGTTTCTGTCTGTCTGTCTGTCTGTGGCATCGTAGCTCCTTATAGGATGCTCCGATTTTGATCTAGTTTTTTTTTGTTTGCAAGGTGTCACAATCGAGAGTGTTCTTAGCTATGATCCAAGAAGATATCTACAGCCATTTGAAGATTATCAGCTCTTTTCTAGTTGTTGAAGGGATCAAGTAATGGTTTTGGGTCGGGAGTTATTAATTCTTTTAATTTTGTGCTATGTAGCTATAAGATCGTAGCGAGGTGGGGAACATCGTTAACCGATGGATGCGGGTAGCGGTCGTTAGGGAAATCCTTGGAGGATGCCTTTGTCTAGCAGCAGAAAACAGGCTGAATTTCTGACAAAAGAGTAAAAGCATGGACGTAGAATAGAACAGAATATATACTAGGTATTTTGCACACCAGTAATAAATTACAAGAAATACAGTTCACAAATAACCATAAAAGTGTGAAAATTCCGACGATCTGGTGAGAGTTGCGGGAAGCCGCTGGATGCAGGCAGCGCAGGACCGATCATTGTGGAAATCCTTGGGGGAGGCCTTTATCAATCAGTGGACGTCTACAGGCTGAAAAAGCGTAAGTGATCGACCTGATCTCTGCAAAAACTATAATGCTCTAATACTGAATGAATGCTATCAGTAAAAAGATAATTTGAACCTTCAAAAATGCCAACCACCAACTATTCTGTTCCAATCTGGAATTGAGACGATCAATCTTTTCTTTATCTGAAAATCAATTAATCTGCTGAAAAGGCAGAGTAATTAGCGCAACAGGGAACAACAGTGACTTATGTTTCACGTCGCTTCCATTGTAGCAACCACAGGCTAGATAGCACTGCTAAGACTTTGCAAACGTTGTATCATCATGCCGCATCATCGTCATTATAGTGACAGAAGTCGTCCCATGATGGCTCGATCTTCAGCCGCATATATCAAGTAGCTGTCAGATTCTTTAGAAATCAAAAATATTTATTTGTGAGACATTAATTACAACACAACAAAGAAAACAAAACAAAACAAAACACAAAAAACAATACTATTACCACACAAACTTTAAGCAGATCGTTATCGCTGAATGTAATGTGCAGTTAAATATTTTGAATTCCTCCATGGTCTAACTAAGAAAACAAGGTCTTGCATTCGGACCACGTGAATGACACAAGCCCACGTAATTTTGCGCTGTTCATCCTTGTCTATTAACACGCATTCGACAAGGATGAACAGCGCAAGATGATGTAGGCTTGTGTCAGTCACGTGGTCTGAATGGAAGACCTTGTTTTCTTAGACTATGAATTCCTCCTTTTATTTTGTCTATACGTACAATTTTTGATGTCTATACATAAAGAATTATAACGTAGGCATCATGTGTAAAACAGATTATTTGAATTGTCTCGTATTTTTATTTGAAAAAAATTACCAAAAAATGATCAAAATCAAATTAACTTTATTGCACTCAAATATACACAAAAAAATCATCTCTATAAATTTTGCTACATTTCCCATGTATTTTGTTTGCGAGGTCTTAGAAGGTTTTCTTGTCAGTGGTTGCGGGTACTTTAACGACGCGTTCAATCAAATCTAATGGTCGTTTCAACCAGACAAAGGGAGAAATTATCTGCATCTGTTTTGTTGCGGCAGCCATTCCGCCGTAGTTTACCTATTGAATAATTTCAGAGGTAGTTTAAATACTTATGTAGTAGTTGTGTAGAATAGTAAACCATAAACTCATAGGCATAAGAACTTTGCAATATGAACGCTTGACTATTTACTATGTTAGCAAATAACTAAGTCTTTTTTATTTTCGACAGCATTATGATTAGGCTGCTTTTCCACAAGAGCTGTGCGAGGTAGCTTAGCGGTGTGCGAGGAAAAAATCCACCAAAGAATCACTACTCTAGGAAAATGAAGTGATTCTATCGGTGGATTTTTTCCTCGCACAGCTCTGGTGGAAAAGCAGCCTAAAAGTGGGATTGCTGGATCGTGCTGACTTTTTTTTAATTGTAGTGAAATAGGTATAAAGTTTATTCTTAAAAAGTAATGGTATGGCATAAGAATTTGATGATGTTCAAAGATAAAAAATAACATAAATGTTCAGATCAGTATAACAATTTATTTATTATTGTTTTTAATGCACCTAAAAACTAATTTTGGGATATAATGCCCTTCAGAAATCTAAAGAAAATTAAAACAAACACAAATAAACGTGCATATACGTGCATACACGTGCATATACGTGAAGGCAGGTGATTTAAGTTTACAATGGGAAAGGCTCGAGCCAAATCTGTGAAATTTTGCTGAACCGACACGTCACATTTGAAATTTGAATTCCATAAATTTGCTCGGATGATTTTGTGAAAGCAGTAACTATTTACGACGTAATATATTTATCTCATATATTTTCTTCATTTCATTAAAATCCACAGCATTGTGCAACACAACCCACACATTTTAACGCTGAAATTTCACAAATATTGCTTATTTTCTGTTTCCTGTTTGTTAGGAGCTATACAGACGATCAGCGTTAAAATTAAACTACAAAAATGCAGTTTCAAATGAGGTGATCTTTAGGTGGATAATAGTAATCAGTAATTACTGTAGTAAGTAAGTAAGTAAAAGTAAAAACACTTTATTATACACAAAAAATAGCTAACATAAAAAACTGGAGAACATAATGTGCAAAGGCGGTCTTATCGCTTGTAGCGATCTCTACCAGACAACTTTAGGGTAGAGGACACACAAATGAGTAGTTGTGCAGTGTAATATACAGCAGAAATTATTAATAATACCAAATATTTAAAATTTTCCTACATATAAAATACTCGTAGATTATAATATATAAATAGACAAAAAATATATTAGTAGTAGTGGGGGACAACGGGAATAACCGAAATTGAGTAGGTACCTTTATCTATTTATATTTGTAAAAAAAACATTATAACGCTATATATATTATCAATATTTTGATTTCACCCGCAAATAACCGATAACTGAGACGTTATGATGTTTAAACGGCCCTTCGACATTTCGTTTTCATTTAAACATTACCGACCGATATGTCTATTGCTTAATTTGGCGCTTAAATCAATTCCGTTTGTTCTTAGTAGTTTCTTTATTTATTTATATATATACTAGCGACCCGCCCCGGCTTCGCACAGGAAAATGGTTATTGATGGTTATCCCTAAGTATATTATGCATGCATTATATATATAAATCTTCCCCTTGAATCACTCTATCTATTAAAAAAACCACATCAAAATCCGTTGCGTAGTTTTAAAGATTTAAGCATACATAGGGACATAGGGACAGAGAAAGCGACTTTGTTTTATACTATGTAGTGATTATGTGGTTGTCTTGCGGTCCGTGTGCCCGCCCCTCGCAGCCGCCTGTCAGACTGCCCGCGTTGTCGCAACGTTTTTGACAGGAGCCCGAGGGCGTATCAATTTTGTTCCAATGATTGACGATTTTACTGAGAAGCTCCCGCTGGATTAATCGCTATTTCCGTGTTGAAATATAAATAAACGGTTTGAGGTAGATGTTATTTTGGTATTATGTGCGATTATGATAATAAGTCTAGGAAAAATAGTCTGAAACAATGCCCATTTTTGTATGGAAGAGGTGGTGCCTTTTCTTTCGCGCGACCATGATTCAAACCTTGGTATTATAATACAGGGTCCCACCACTAACAAAACAGCACATGTTACATTTCTCGATGTTCAGTCTAGGCTGAGTTATAGCGGTTCAAATATTTAAAAAACAAGCTTCTTTTTGCCGCTAAAACTTATCATTTCGATCCAAAATAACAAAACAAACAATATTTTTTATAAACTTGTATGTTTTACGTATTCATGGTTTTTTAATTTGGATTTTTTTAAATTGATATAATGTATAAATATTATTATTATTATACTGTATTTTTAAGTGTTTATAGGTAGTACTAGATCCAAATAAATAAAAGATTATAAAGTCTATACATAACATATTGTGTAATATTTTTTATACAAAAAAGTGTAACATCAGTAACTTTCATCTCTCACTTTCAACCTCTTTATCTTCATTAGGTCTGAGTTTAGAGGTATACTTGGCATACTACGATTTGTTAGTTATGTTGTCTAGAAGTGTTTAATCGAGGTTTCATGTGTGTACGCTTAAAAAAGGCTTTATTTCAGTAGCTCACTGCGAAATGGGGCTTAAACTAACGGAGACGACTGCATGCTCCAGAATGCAGTGTATGTAGGTCAGATACGCGACCGAGGTGAAACGGGACTGGGGTCAACTGGGACTCAGTGGGTTGACTGTTCAAGGTGGGTCAAGAGGGAATGTTTTTCTAGGGTTTACAATTTACTTACTTAGATTGCAAAGTGAGTGAAAATATGATTACTGTTTTGATGTTTTGTAGATTACTGTGTAAGTAATTTTTAAGTTCAGTACATATTGCTACTATTTTTAATTGTTAACCTTTCTGAAATATAAACGTATATTTGTTATTTACGAATTTACCTATTAGTATACTTTTTATTTCTTTAGATTTTCTTACGATATTTCTTCGTTGACAAAAATAGCATAGAATATATTAGTTATATACATGAATCTGATAACAGTAAGTACGTGGCTTGGCACAAACCATGTGTCGCTTCGTTGACACTTTCTTTATTTGTTTATTGCTTTCCAATATTTGTTTTGGCTTATTTCTATGTTGTGTCGTCATACAAAATAAATGTTTCTTGCACCAGGGTTTGTGAGGTAGGTTAACCTCGAAACCCACACGATAAAGAAAGAACGAATGGGCTCAATAGGCTATTTGACTGGTTTTTAAAATATATTTTTTATTATTCAGTAGAGTTTGTGGATCCCAGTAATAGTTGTATTTTTTAATTCTGGTACATATTTCCTGAAAAATATCAAAATAAAAATTCAATATTTAAGTAGCGCGCCAAAACGCTACTTTGACAATATGGCGTCGCAATGGCATCGGTGACGTCACTAGCCAGTACTACTGTATAAAGAATATGACAAGTTGCTTATGTAGAAAACGATGTTTACTGGCTAGTGACATATGTCCTATACCCGACCGATCAGGAGCGTTTTGAGTCACGTGACAAACGCCAAAAAAAATACATTTTTATTTACGGATTTTTACATAAATTATTTATTATTTTCAACTTCCCATAGTAAATATCTATTTTTAAACTTACATTACATATTGATTACAGTAATTAACACTTTATTTTTCGCATTGTCAAATAGCCTATTCTGCGTGGCCGCTAAAATATCTAAATTTAAGTTGTTATGTCTCTTTCACGTTCTTAAGAACGAAAAGGGACAGGTGATTGCCAACCTACATTAAGACAAGTTAAACATCGATTTTACGCTTAATTTAGCAGGAATTTAAAAACATCCCGACTAAATTAAGCTGAATTTGACAGCTGCGCTGCTTATTTTAAATATCATTCATTCAAAATTAAGTTCATTCATCTCCCCATCCTTTTTGATTCCCATATGAATGAAAGAGACCAACAACTTAAATTTAGATATTTTAGCGGCCACGGCAGAATTGAGCCCAATGTCTCTTTTTTTCACTATAGAAGAAGAGACCTCGCAGTGAGAAGTGCCTGAATTAATGAACGCACCGAACGATGCCGACGAGAACTTTTAAACCCAAGCACTTAAAACCCGCGCAAAAATTTCGAATCTGTAAATAAGTCGACTGAGGCCTTAGTTATGAATTCTCTAGACAACATCCAGCACGACTTGACCCCAGCTCCACTAACAAGTTAGTAGAACTTCGTCATTTACGAGGGGTCTTTTGTGTTGGATTACTTTGTTGGAATATTTTTCGGCTGGGCAGCTACTTAATACGCTGTGAGCATCGACGTCTAATAAATTAGAATGCTGGACTAATTGTTATTTGAAATTAAAAATAATTATTAATCTGATTTAAATGCAGTTAATTGTGCATTTTGAAATCTTGTTTATAATGGCACAGTTTAAAAAGCCGTTGGTCCCGTCTACTATCTACGGATATGGTCGTTATAGCCATGTCGGTCCCTTCAGGTAATAATTAACCTTCAGGTAACAACGCCCACACCCGCCATCGGGGGCGCGGCCAGAACCAAAATCAAAATTGAAAATCAGAGACGGAGCCCCTCAGGCGTCGTCTCCTTCACGATGTTTTTCAATATCAACGCGCTAGGCCGTGGTCCGAGGCTCCCTTGAGCCGCCCCTAGACGCGTTGGTATATGACTTTTTTGGGGTAGAGTCTTCCACTCCCCCGCAAGTCCGGTAAAGCTTGATTGGTCGTACCTCTCGACACAATGTCAAGAATAGGTCAATAAAAAAAAAAAAAAAAATAGCTATGTCGGAAGGATATGGCGGTTCTATAATTCCGACACAGGGTTTGTGAGGTAGGTTTATTACCTCGAAACCCACACGATAAGCAAGCATCTACCTTACTATGAACCCTTTTTTTCCCGTGGTACTACTAAGTCTCACCACCAGGTCATTATCACGAAACGGAACGAAGACCTTACCTAACCTAACCCTACGTTCCTTTCACACGGACACGCGGCGCGGCGGGCCGGGCGGTTCGCGCGGATTTTATACAAATTCATACATAGTAAGGTAAGCTCCACCCGCGAAAAACCGCATCGAGTGTTTTTTGCCTTAGTCCAGTAAAGAGTATCTAAATTTCTTTAGTCCTTCTTTCTTCTTATATCTTTTTTTTTCTTTATCTAAAGGAAATAAATTATTATTATTATGCACTAAAACACATTTCACGGGTTTTCTCGATGAATTAGTTTTAAATTGAGCTTATTATTATTAATATGTTTTTACCTTCGTTTCTTTCTTTCTTTTTCTCTCCTCTTTATTTCTTTCGTCCTCTCTCTTCCTTTCCTGATCCAGTCTTATTTATTTTTTATTTTATTTTCTTTTCTTTATTTAGGAAACAAACAGCAAAAAAAACAACAACTTATAGCCCTCAGAATAACAATAAGCGCGGCTTCCCCACCTCTGTCATAGTCATAGGCTGAAGTTGCAGAAGTTGGACCAGTTAAGATTATGACGATGGATGTTTAGTCCAGTGTACTAAAAAAAAACCCACTTTACTCGTTGTAAGCGCGACTTTTTTTTCGTCTTCGTTTCATTATTTTTTGAGTATCTGACGAAGGACAAGGGAATTATGTTCGTTTGTTGTGCCGGCGTCGTCGCAGGATTATGGAGAGCTGTTCAAATGACGGGTAAGTGGACCAAATGAGGAAACACAATTTGTTTGCACGAAAGTACCAAGTAATGAGGACTCTTAAGCGTTAATAGATACTGGCATACCTAGTTGTGCTAGATGTCTTTGCTTCAGAAGAGAGAAAAAATAAACGAGAGTTTTGTTTATCTTCTATGAGTCCCAGTCTGTTTCATAAATCAAATAAGATTTCGATTACGTACGTACTTCACAGTCCTGAAAAAATATTATTTTGATATTTTAAATCAAAGACTAGGGTCTATAGACAGTAGTGTGGGGTATTCCGTCATTTCTTAATAAACCGTGTCACTACCGTAGTCTGTGACGATATAATTTGAGAATTCTGTTGCTTACAAACAAGTTTTATAAATTAGCGTCTTGTTTAATTTTTTTAAATAGAGTATATTTATGTTTTGAATTATGTTTTCATATCGTAATACAATTTAACCTTCTATCCTATTCCAAAAACAAATCAATTCTATTTCGCAATAAACGTTATTGGTTCCGCTACAGTTAATTTCAAAGAGAGTTTTATATTTTCATAGAAGTCAAACGAAGCAGGGATCGCCATAATTTGTGAAATGTAAATTAAACTCTCGAAACCATCGCTATATAATGTTCGTGTCACATCTGTAATTATTGGAAACCTACCTTTTGCTAACCAATTTATTCCTAGCAAACAAATTTTAATACTGGTCTTCTAATCATAAATGTTTTAATAATGCATTCTTATTCTTATTAATACAAAATGTTGAACACTATTTTTAATATTCTGTAACATAGAATATGATTTGTGTTAATTTCATGGAAGCAAAATTGAAAATTCACTTTTTAAATTTCGGCAGTGCCACATTAAGGAAGGGTTTATTTTCCATATCCGATATCGGTTAATTAGGTAATCCATCGAATCATGACCACGTGCATAAGCCAAAATTTAAAATAGAATAGAATTACTTTAATTACACTATAAAAATAAAATACAAAAATTTAAGCTGAAGCTAAGAACAAAATTTTCTTGCCATACTAAATTATATGAAGTTACGATACTGACGATTTGAAGGATTGAAGTACACCAATAATTTCGATTGCATTTGTTGCTTAGTTTCAGCTTTATAGAAGGACAAATAAACCAAATCGCATTAATAATATTACTTTAAATACTAATGAAATGAGAAGCGATATCATACAGATACAATTTGAGGAATCAATTTGAGTTCAACCGCAGTGCACATCGCTCCTATTTCAATAGACACAATACAATAATGGATCTACAGATTATAATGCTCAGTCAAATGCACAAAAAAGAGAGTTGTACTGCTCACGCTGTTCTCCTAGAGACCCCCCACACTTGCGTCTTTTAAGCGTCGACGTCGTGCGTCGCATAATAATATACAATCATAGGCAGCAAGGCGAGTGAAACAAAAGACTGACGCGGATGATTGTATGCGCGACGCACGAAGACGATGCACGGAAGACGCTAGTGTGGGGGAGGAAGCTCACAACGTAAGAAACTAGAGAAGGTGTCATAACAGTTCTGTCACTATGTCGTATTTACTCACTTACCCCCCTTTCTCCTCCTTTTTACACCCTTTCCTTTTTATAGTTTTCGTAGCAATTTCGTAGCACTTCGTAGCACCTTCGTAGCACTTTTCAGTGGTTCGATTTTGTTTCCGTTTTAACATTAGTCTTTTCTTATTTATATTTCATTTTAGGTCTACAAAACTGGATACAGCATCTTAGTATGACAGTTACATATAGAAACAAGGCATAGATCATAGAGTACTCTCACTCATACTCGATGTGGACACAACAGAGATGGCGGAAAGCCGCGCTTATATTCCCATCTCTCTGACCAGACAGAGAGATGGGAGCCGCTTCGCTTTAGCGGCTCTCCCATCTCTCTGTCTGGTACACAACATGCATCAATTACAAAGATTATAAGAAGCGTCGATGGCCAAGTGGCTAGGCCCATTGACTTCCGTTCCGAAGTTCGATGGTTCAAACCTCGGCACGTACCAATGTGTTTTCGATTTTCGAATTTATATGTACGTTTATTCGACGCTCTTACGGTGAAGGAAAACATCGTGAGGAAACCTGCACACACCTGCGAAGAAATTCAAAGGTTGTGTGTGAAGTTGACCAACCCGCACTGGGCCAGCGTGGTCGACTAAGGCCTATTCACCCTGGTATCAGGGTAGGCTCGAGCCCCTCGGTGGGGACATATATGAGCTGTTAACGAAGAAGCTTTCTATCAAAAATTTATTATCAGGCGGGCGGGCGTTGTATCGAAATCGCATAAAAAACATCATAAGTGTGGAAGTAGCTAAAGATTTATCACATAAGTTAATTTCGTAAAGTATTACGGTAATAACATGTGAACAACGTTTAAAACCTTTATATTAACTTCGTCTTTGACTGCATGTTGTATCTACTTCGTTCTCGAATCGATTTGTCTTACCAAGTTACGTTAAAATTACCTAGTATAGAATGAGTTCTACAATTTGCGACCAACTAACAGATAAACTAGCGGAGCATTACCTAACTGCTCTAGTACGAATCCTTTTACCAGCCAGGGGGATAATTCGAAATCTCCCCAAAACTCAAATACGACGGATTTGGAATTTCGGACCCAAGTTTTGACGGAACCCTTTGAGGTATTAACGATGCCATAATTTATGCACGCTGCGCTGGTTGAATGTCGCTTCTGCTGTCAAAGTTAGCATTTAATATTGCAGCTACTTTTGGTTTCGCGATGAGACGAAAATATAGACAGAGAATACAAATAGGTATATTTGTAGATTTTATTGTATTTGACCGGTAAATATAGAATTAATTCATTTATTAATGACGTAAGAGTTGTGTTTGGGTTTTTACAAATACCGTAAGCGTATATTTACTAAAAAATGATGATCCTTCCGACCGTTTTCGGTCATGGCGACCACTTCGACTCCTAATCAGTGGGGCATTTATAAATTGAAGGGAAAAATGAAAATAGTTGAGCTTGAGCAGGGACTTGAACTCGCATCTCCTTTTTGACGGCCTTTTGACGGCCCCGTAGCCTAGTTGGTAGTACGCCTGCCTACGAAGCACAGGGTCGCGGGTTCGAACCAGGCCAAACATTCGTGTGATGAGCACTTGTGTTTGCCTTGTGTCTGGATGTTGTATATTTAAATATGTATGTATATCAGCTGTCTGACACCCATAGTACAGGCTCTGCCTAGTTTGGGGTCAGATGGCCGTGTTTGAGATGTCCCACATTAAAAAAAAAAAAAAAAAAAACTCCTTGGCTAGCCGGGTCATACAGGCGCACTACCAATTGTACCACCAGTACAAGCTCACGAAATTATTTAAGGGGCTCTACAAAGCAAAGTGGCGCCGCCATCCTTAAAAAAATAATAACTCGGGATACAAATATCAGGTCTCCTCAAAGACGGATTTATTATCGCGGTAAGCCCGGGCAATGTCTCATAAATGTGACGATAGTGACTGCGAGAGCTTAAAATTATAGGTATTCATCATGGTCCAAGAAAACAAGGTCTAACCGTTAGACCACGTGACTGACACGAGCCTACGTCATTTTGCGCTGTTCATCCTTGTCTATTACACGCATTCGACATGGATGAATAGGCAAAATGACGTAGAAATGACGTAGGCTCGTGTCAGTCACGTAGTCTAGTGGTTAGACCTTGTTTTCTTAGACCATGGTATTCATCAACAGTATTTTTTATTTTAGTGAAATGACATATCTTTGACTTTATATTAGTATTTTGTCATATCACTAGATTATTTTAGTAAGAAGATGTAATAAACAAGAGAATTTGACATCTACCGGGATTTCGTGATATTCCTAGAGATTTCGTAAAATCCCCGATGTTCTCATTTCCCTGCAACATATAGAAGCAATCACATTAAGGTTCAATGTAGTTATATAACATTAAAATGTATTATCAGGCGGGCGGGCGTTGTATCCAATATCGCATAAAAAGCATCATAAGTGTGGAAGTAGCTAAAGATTTATCACATAATAATAAACATTTCAGTTTATATTGCTACAGTAACAAGTTTCAGCAGCGTTTCTTTTTTAGTACATTTTGAAAGCTGTGTAGTCCCGTTATTAGAATCTAGGACCATAATAATATCCCATGTCTTTTCATTGGGTGTCGTAGAAGGCGACTAAATATTTTTTTTCTTGTTTGCCACATATGCCTTTCATACGATGAGGGAAAACCCGAAGCATCTATTAAAAGGCGCCATTACACTTGATAGCCGGGAAAGTCGAGGTTTTTAGAGTCCTGTTGTTAAAATAAGAATCTTATCATACTAATATTATTATGAATATCAAACTTTATGAAACTTCTTCTAATCTTTCCTGTGCGCTATTTTTCTACCCTAAGGTTTCCTGGTAGAGATTGCTATCTTATCAATAAGGCCGTTTAATGTACCTATAATATTAGTTTTGTAATGGTTTCTTGAGTACCTACTATGTTTCTTTGTGTCAATAAAGTATATTGTATTGTAAAGTAGCACGACCGCAGGGGTGAGGAAAGAGGAATGAGCCTAGGCAAATCTAGTTTGGCTTAAAATCTGGTTTGGCCGGTAACATAATTTATGATTTTTCAAACACGTACATTGTACGTGTACGTCTGACGGTACACTTTGTAATTAATTCATTGCTCAGTTAGGAAGTGGCGCAGATGTAAAGTATTAAATAGATTTTTACAGGAGTGGATACATAATTCTGAATCATGCTGTACACTGGTTTAGTATGTTGAAGTTCAGTGAGAATGTCTTTAAAAAATCATTTAATTAGATGTTCTCAGGATTTTATATTAAAATTCACCTACAGAACCCTTCATACGTCAGTTCAGCTCTGTATTAACACTCTTTATTCTATTTTTTAGGGTTATAGTGGGTCTTTGTGGCGGCCATCATAAAGGACGGTTGTAATTTTTCATAGAGGATAGGAGAGGATACGGCCGAGCCGATACGCACTTTAACTTTACTATGATACTATTTGTTACTAGCCTTTCGGCCCGCGGCTCCGCTCGCGCTAACAGATTTTCCCGTGGGAATAATGTATTTTCCCGCGGTAAAAAGTAGCCTATGTGTTATTCTGATGTATAAGCTATTTTATTTATTTATTTATTGTACACACACAAACATACAGAAAATAACAAAGTTAAGCTATATTATTGTAAAGTTTCATTAAAATCCATTCTGTAGTTTTTGTGTGAAAGAGTAACAAACATACATCCATAATTACAAACTTTCGCGTTTATAAATTAGTAGGATGGTGCCAGGTTCTGCCCGACAACTCTAAGCAAAAAGTACATTATAACTTACTATATTTTTGCGCGGTTCTACTCGTTTTTTTTTGTCAGATTAAGGTGTTTTCCTATTGTAAAAAGTAGTTGAGGTAGGTGTATGGTTATTGCCAATTATAACTCGATTTTAACACAGAAAATTCGGTTTGTTGAAGAGCCGTTAAAGGATGATTCTACTGATGAATATGAACAACTTTCACAATGGGCGCAACCCTGAAATCGGGAAAATTGCCGGCTTTCCCAAAATGTTAAAGAAGAGCAGTTTTTTTTTACGATTTTATTCCTATACTAAAAGTTGTTCATATTAATGAGATGAATACTTCCCCTAAAGATACGGTATATGTTAAAAAAAGTTTGAGTGTATAAGATAGATTGCGTTTTTTGGAACACGTATATAAAACTCTGCCCCAGACTATAGCAGTTCTGTGTACCTTATGTATTTTTTATAATTATCCCTGAGAAACGAAAAAATGTAGGAACGGAAATTGCATCCCTGACCGCAGAGGTATATTTCGTGTGACAGATGTTTTCCTGCTACTTGATACTGTAGGAATCATCGCCTGATCTCATCGCTATGACTTTGGGAGACACTGATTTTGTGAGAAAATAAATTATTTATCCATTTCTCATTTAGGGGCTCGATTTGACGATTCTATTGTAGCGATCATGGTAATCTAGGTATGTACGAGTATGTACTAGGTAACTACCTAAATTAGTCTTTATGACAATTTTTCAATTCTTTTTTGCGAGTTATTGTGATGGAAAGAATAATATTGGGAAATTTTTGTTAAAAAGAAACTATGGATCTAACTACTACTGTTGCGCAACCGACATACAACGTTTTGTAACAAAAAATATAAACCTACTTTTGAATTGGCTAAAATTAGCTCCTTTAGTCAAGTAATAATGACAATTTTAATTAATTGTGGCCAACGAAGTAACTGGCCAGTTTGATCGTATGTAGATCCGAACAAAACAGAATATCAGCCCAAAAGACAGCACGGCCGAATTTTTTATTTAGCCTGCGACGTGCCCGGCGAAGAAAACGTTGAATTCATCCATTCAGCCAAGCCACTGCGCATTGCTTTAAAATATTTACACAACCTACCGCACTGAATCAATCCTGGCTTCGGGCCCAGATTACGCGGGTCGCAATATTTCCCCTAATTGGCCCCCCCTGACAGGTTTCCGGCCAGCTGATTTTCGCGCGCCATCTTGATTTATTTTGTTTCACTTTTTCTGTTTTCTTTTTAATTCTGTGCGGTGTCTACGTGGCCAGTAACAAAAGAATTGATTCATCTGGGCTTTCTTTCGTTCCGTTTTTTCGTGAACACGCGAAGACTGAATTAAATAATAATAGCCGAGATATTTCTTTCAAAAGCTTTTTCGCCGAGAAATATCCACCTTTATGTTCGTATTATATTTTTTAAGACAAAAACTCTGTGGAGAGGGCAGACAACCACCATTTTAGTTATTACGTGCGTGTTTATAATGGCATTGACCTCTTTCTCGTATATTTCGAAACATGTACCTACTGTCAAAGTCAAAGAACATACTAGAAGTTACATTATGTATCTTTAAAAAGCATTGTTCTTCAAAGTGGAGGAGTTTAATTCTTGGTCTTTTAAATCTTAAATAGATACCTACGTTAGTAAAAAAAATAACGTGCGTAAAAATCTAAACGATTTATTAAAAACCAGTTCACACGTAAATTTTTAAAGGACATTGGGTACTCTCCAAGCTCACCCTACTAAATCCATGTAACTTGATCATAAATTTCCTTCACCAACGAGATTTTACTGTAAAATTCTGCGAAATTGTTAACTTTTTAACCTCCTGGTTTTAAGTAGCTGTAATATTAAAGCCATATTTTTAACAGGCTGCAAACTGAGACTGGGTTAGTTGGATAACACATTCATTGCCCGTCTCGCGACGACGTCGCGTGATTGCCAGCGAATCGAATAAACTCTATTAAAGTTAAGTGTGTTTGATAATAATAATAAGCTTATTAGGCGCGAGTCAGAAAAAGTAGCGTGGGCAGGCCCCACACAAGGTTGAACGATGACAGGGTCGCGGGAAGCCGCTGAATGCGGGCAGCGCAGGACTGATCGTTGTAGAGATTTCTTGGGGAGGCATTTGTCTTGCAATAGACGTCTACAGGCTGAAATGATTATGAAGAAATAATAGAATACCAACTACAGTATTATTATTCAAGGTGCGCTTTTGACCGTAAGGCAGAGAGTAATATGCTTTTTAACTCCGGTATATATTCCTTTCTAAATAATAAGAATTAAACTGAGAATAGGTAAAGAGAGCATGACATTATACCTAGACCTAGAGTCATTTTGACTCTGTTCCTTTCTTTATCTGAAATGCTAGAGAAGGTTAAAAGAGTTATTAGGTATAGTCTATAGTATTGTAAGATTATTGTAGTCTGCAAGAATGGTATTCGGGACTCCAAGCCCGGAAATCTAAGATCACTTATTTGAAAACAGTCAAATTGATACAAAATTAATAATATAGTGTTGTGGAAAAAATAACAACTGTCAAATCAAATATCGCTTCTTAGAGTGGCACGATTATAGTTTACATTTTGGTCCGAGCAGTGATAGTGTTAAATAGGCAAAGTTGGAGGATCCGCGAACTTTAAGCAAAGCCGCATAGATTTAATCGTGTGCTGTTTATTGTTTGCACTTTAACAGGGTAACTGGCCCACTAGTGGGCACAGTTAATTAACTGGCCTGCCGTCGAATAAACGGTTAAGTTTGTTACTAATACTAGTCTATAAAGCTTAGGGTCGTTAGTCTTGAAGTCTTGTCTAGAGTACATTTTTGTCAAAATCTGCCCCTCTAACGTGCGCGGTTCACGCGTGACAGACATAATTTTGTCATGCGTATTCTCTTATCCTATTGGAGGATATTTCAATATGGCGGGTTTCTCGCGCGACAAACTTTTGTCATAGCACTGCATGTTACGGGGGCTGTTCAATTTAATTTGTCTCGTTTTTGTTTTTTTCCGCTGATTATATGCAATATTATATTTTGCTTTTAAATAACAGTTGAGCTGTAATTAATAGTTTTGGTCGTCTTGGTAATATTTGTCTTCTTGTGAATGTATTGTAATTTTGTAGTAAATAAAATATTCTTATTCTTTCTTCAACGGAGGAGTTCCAGCCGACAACTCCATAACGCTATATTTCAACTTTACACCCAACAACTATATTTTCTTGAAACTGATAAGAACGGTAATGATGATTTCAGAATAACACACTTCGAAACTTCGAACTATAAAATTATAAGTATAAAATTTCACCTACCACTACCATTGCTATGTAAAAGTTTATTAGGCAAAAGGAAGTTAATTGAGGCGTTCTTATTTATAACGCTTTTAAAAAAGTTATTGTTCTTTTAAAGGCTGTTTGAACATCGTGTTGAAACTTTGTAAGACGGAATTGGTTTGTAAGGAATTTTAAATGAAAAATCACCATAAATAATTGGTTTGGTGAAATCTTTTACAGCTTAATCCGAACCATTGATTAAAGGTAGGTACAGACTAGTGAAAATTAACATAAACATATGCAATGAAAGAAAATTTGCCATACACATTTGCTACAATGTATCATTGAAGGTAACATACTCTGTAACAATGGTGTACCTACAGCGAATTCTTAATATTCAATTTCCTTGATCTTACCATCTTGAGCGGGTTGGTCTGTACCATGGTCCAAGAAACAAGGTCTAACCGTTAGACCACGTGACTTGACACAAGCCTACGTCATCATACTGTTCATCCTTGTCGAATGCGTGTTAATAGACAAGGATGATCAGCATGATGACGTAGGCTTGTGTCAAGATTGTTTTCTTGGACCATGGTCTGTACAAGTGTAACTAGTATTATATTATCTGTGGTCTGTATGAGCACAGTTTTCGTTAACGCGCAGAATTGCGTGATACATTTTATGTTACGTTTCACCAGCCTGTACCCACGTTAACAATGGTCTCAAGTCTTCCATGAACCTAGAGTGAACGAACAGGCTATTTCGAGTGTTTTAAAACATCCTCCGTACAATATTTCTTTATGATAATAGGTAATTGATGAAGGAAAATATACGTAACCCAAGCATTGGTCATATTAGCTCTGTAATCAACACACGATACTCTGTGGGGAATAAGGTAACATCTCCCCGTTCATTGAGAAATCTTTATATTTTTACATTGAAATGTCAGGGTTGTCCAAACCAAAAAGTATACTTGGAAAAGTTGCTCAAATCGTTGACACAGTCCGTTCTGTATTTGCTAAGCCCCCTCGATCTTATATCTTGTTTCTGGCAGAGCATTGATTGTTATAATTGTCAAAGTACACTACACCACGTCAACATAACTCACTCAACACTCAACACTAACACACCCTCACTCATAAATGTATACCTAAGTACAGTTCTTTAAAATGTATCGGTGACAAAGGAACCTGGAGTCCTAAAATACAGCCCCTGGCTTTGTTTAGGCTCCAGCTACCCCACAAATGTAATGATAATTATATTATGTACAGTAGATTAAAAGTATTTTTTGTGAAGAGAAATAAATACCATTTTCATTTCAAAGTTTTTTCTTATCACTTGAATCTGGATAATTTTGCTCACTCTATTTTTCGGTCTACAGTGCAATCTTACATTTAAGTCCAACAATTCTTGGAAAAAGATCACGTGATAAAAGGAATCCAAAATGACGTAGATTACTTTTTCTATAGTGAAAAAAAAAACGCATTCCTTTTGAGAATGAGAAATAAGTGAGTGGGCGAAACTACATCTACGTACATAAAAGAAATTGTATTAAACTGAGAAAGATCGCGCAACAAACCGCGCCTCCATTTATCATCAGGCCAAAGACCTAACTCCACCAGATCAAGACTAATAGTGTTCCGGACGCTACTAGACTATCAACTGCGACTGACGAACATTTGAATACTGTTTTCTGTTCTTAAGGGGCTACCCGAGGCTAAGTGGCGCCACCATCAGTTAAAAATTAATTACTCGCGAAGTATTCTTTTTTTCTAAAATCCGGACGTTCATTTTGAAGTTGGCGTGCTATAGGATATATAGGGGCCATAAACTGTATTTATTATAGTCCGCTGTAGTTACAGATAGAAAATTTGACAAAAGTGGCGGTTTTTAGCAACTTTTCTATCTGTAACTACAGCGGACTATAATAAATACAGTTTATGGCCCCTATATATCCTATAGCACGCCAACTTCAAAATGAACGTCCGGATTTTAGAAAAAAAGAATACTTCGCGAGTAATTAATTTTTAACTGATGGTGGCGCCACTTAGCCTCGGGTAGCCCCTTAAGAATAAAATAAATTATTCTAGAACGGTTCTGTCATGTTTCTGTTATTATGAACAGTGCATGGACTTATAAGTAAACACAGGTTCAGTACGCGCGCAAGTTAAAAGCATTGCTTTTCACTTTCTTTCTCCATGTATCTTATTATATTAGGGTATTTTAAAATGTAACTTTTTATAGCGTATCGTTTATTTATATGCTCTTATAACAGATAGTTTATTCAGTTTTATATAAAAATCTTACGTACAGCTATAAACTAAAAATTGAGTGAAACGCACTCTGCATTTAACACGCGCGTAAAGTGCTGTAAGTAAAGAAGTCTAATTCTAGTAAAACTGTGTAAATATTTAGGTTTTGATAGGTACATAATATTTAATAATTATTGTTACCAATCATTTAGTTATTTATTTATTTTAACACTATGATTTTGAAAGGTATGATTCTGTTGGTGTGTGGGGAGTGTGCAAGTTAAATTCAAAGTCAAATTTATTAATACATATTGGACATTTCTTTAAACAATTTATGACGTCAGAAGTTAAAGAAGCTTTGCTCAAACCAAGGGCCGCTCTCGTCTTAAACTACAAATAATTTAAGTACTTACTTAAACCACAAATTAATAAATAGTTACTAACTTAAGTGCTTAAACTGACTTGCCAAAGGTAAATATGATACACAACTAATTGTGTAAACTTACTGCAGATAAAATCTTTATGGTTTGAGTTAAGACAAAGTAAAGGGTTTAGAATGTTCTAGAAAGTTCTTGTCCTCCCTTCTAAAAGTTTCGATGATTGATTGCTCTTCGAAATTTGTTTAGTAATATATTGGCTTTATTACACTAGAGCTTTAAAGTGAGAGTCATTTGTTTTTGGAAAAAGCTACTTTCTGCTGTCAATTCGAAGTGTTATTTAAAAACAAAGTTTAGTTTTCATTTTATAGATAGATAAACTTAGTCATTATAAAAAAGCATTGTTTCTATTTAACTTGGGGTAGACTATTAGTCATCATCATCATCATTATCATCTCAGCCGAAAGACGTCCACTGCTGGACAAAGGCCTCCCCCAAGGATCTCCACAATTGCTATTAGTACAGGATACCAAAAGAAAACTGTTAACTAACACGTCTATCTATTAAAAAAAACCGCATCAAAATCCGTTGCGTAGTTTTAAAGATTTAAGCATACATAGGGACATAGGGACAGAGAAAACAACTTTGTTTTATACTATGTAGTGATAGTGATAATAGGCTAATATCACCATTTTAGTAAAATTAAGATTATTGGTTAAGTTCAATAACCTGTCATTAGAACCTGTCTATCGTACGTAAGATAAGTAATTTGATGACTACGAACATTCGCTCATACGAGTATCATATCTTATGATTGATTTAGTTTCGTGATAAACAATATCGCATTGAACGTGAGCCGATTCACTGAATAAGAAAAATGATTAGACAGAAATTGAAATAATTTGTCACGTGAAATGCTTAGTAAGGGTGAGAGATCAAAAATATATCTATTGATAAGAAAATAGTTATTCAGACGCAGCGTTTTTAGCATTTTAGTAAAATGAAATAAAAAATCCTAAATTTTATACCGACTTAAAAATGAAAAGGTTCTCAAATCGACGCGTACGTTTTTTTTGTGTATGTTGTAAGGTTGTAAGACATCTCCGCCAATAAAATTATGAAACGATTCTACGAGACTAGATGATGAATTTTGAAGATATGGGGAAATAACTGCTATGCTTTACTAAGCTAATATTAAATAATAAATTAATGACATTGTTTGTTGGTATACTGAATTTTATTTTAAGTATAATTATAATGATAATAATAATAAGAATTTTATGTAAATTTATTTTTTATAATTGATATTGAAATTGAAATATGGATAAAATGTATATAACTATGTATACTGTCTGAAATAAAACATTATTTAATTTAATTTAAGCCATATTTTTTATTTTTTATCAAACTGTATCAATCAATTTTTAATAAAAAAAATTAACTTACAAACCAAAGTATTAACAATTTTACTGCATAAATACAGTCTACCAGTCATGTAAAATAAAACAAAAGAAGCGCGCAGATTTTCCTTGCTCATACCGTCGATATAACAGCGATTGTACCAACTATTCATTCTGTGGTGGCAACTGCGGTGCTGCTGACTGGTTCCCCTGGCAGGAGTGTTGCGCCGCGGACCAGTGGTCGTGCATCACCTTCAGGATGGACTCCATCATCTGCAGCTTCTCCTTATTCGGGAAGTTCTTGAGGAGTTCCGCGACCACAGACCCGAAGTGGAGGTTCTCCGAGCTGCCGTCCGGCGGGCCGCCTGCCTGCGAGCAGTCTACACCACCTAAAACGTATCAGCGGCACCTTACTAACTATGTCATAATTATTGTTTAAAAGATTTCAACAACGCTCTTTTCTGCTCGAAACTTGTAAGACAATAGTACCAAAGTGGTAAATTATCAGATGTTTTAGAAGACGAATACCCATAGATGTTTTTTTGCTTGAGTGACATACTTTCTTTATTTATTCAATCCTTATTTTTTTTATAAAATACCATTTATAAAATATTGTAAGATATATATTTTTAATGTATCAATTATTAGAATAAATTGGAATTATTTTTTTGCTTAAATAAGTAGATACTTACTGCATAATTTGTTTTCGATAGATCCTGTTGTAATGTAAGGGACATACGAGGGTGTTACATCGGGTATAATTTCACTCGCTGTTTGGATACTGATTCCCGGAGAGTACTTGCAGACAAAGGGCCTTGAGTCTTCGCATCTGCTGACCCACAAGGACTTGTCTTTCCATTGGGTGACACAGCGGAAACGACCATCTGGTCCTGAATCTGGTTCACCTGATTTCCAATTATTATACACGTCATTTATTGATCTACCTGTAATGTAACAATTCTTTGCTATATTTCACGATTTGTAGAAATAACTAAATCTGTTCATTAAATTGAGTAGTCGATAGATACAAACCATCGGTGGTTTTATAATTGTGTTTTTCTTCTAGGTCAGAAACAGCGATATATACTGCATGAGTTGCATCCCAGTTAACGATAGCTTCCGAAACTGCAGTCGCTTCCTCTGAATTGGTGGGATAGTACAACTCCGCTCCATCTGAAGCGCAGGCGGCTTTCGCTTCTTGCCATGTGCGCTCGTCTTCATAAAATTTATAGTAGCTCCTTGTTTTTTCCAGAAAGATGTACTGTGGTAGACTCGAAGGTAGCGGTTTTGTTTTCTGTATAATTGCTAAATCGTAAAAAGCACAGAATGTTTATACAAAAATATCGTCAGTTAAGTATTTTGTACAAAGTTACTATTTAAAATTACATTAATAATGTACTAGACAAAGCCTTGTGAGTGATTCTAAACGTGTGTTTGATATATATGTGAAAAGTTAGCTATAAAAACATAATAAATAAGTAATAAATTGTATGGCAGTAAAATTTCAGCTCAATTTAGTTTGACATTTCAAATGTGGTTCTATAAATCTAGTCTAGTTATTATAATCAGTCTCAAAAATTTGCCCTATCAATACGCGATAATAATTCTGCTTCGTTCCTGCTAAAATCGGGGGACACGGAGCAGTGCCCCCGCCAAGTCGAGCAAAAAAGCGGCACGGCCGTACCATACCATACTTTTCTCGAAGCAGTTCAGGCCATTTTCGACCCCCCTATAACTTCGTTGCGGATAAAACTAGAAGCCTGAGTTTTCAGTAACCAAGCAGGCATTGTATAAATACGGTACATTTCAAATTTCAATTAATTAGAACCAGTAGTTTATGAATTATAACTAGTCAAAGTTTCTTAATTTTGTCACTCACTGACTGACTGACAGACTGACTGACTGACCGATCATCAAAACTCTGGCTCTTCTGGCAGACATAGAAGCTTCAAATTTAGAATAAAATTAGTGTTTAGTATATAAACCTAGGGAAAACTAAAATATTTTGCTATTTCGGCCTACTTTTTTAGATATATCATCTGCTAGATAACTTTGTAATCCCATATACATCTGGGGGCAAACATAGAATTACAAAGTTACGTTTGCAGTTATCGAATCAGTGTACCTGTATTAATGGAAAATAGGTGTAGATAAGTACCTAAATAACTTTGAGAAAAAAAAACAAAGGAAAAAAAATACTGCATAAATAAAATAAATAAATAATTATATTTAATATTAAATAAATATATAAATAATTATATAATTAATAATTAAGTTGATAAGTTGAGTTGAGTCGCAGTCGGAGTCGGAGTCGGAGTCGGAGTCGGAGTCGGAGTCGGAGTCGGAAATGGAGTTGAGTTGAGTTTGTTGTTGTTGTTGTTGTTGTTGTTGTGTAATTATAATTGCATAAGTTGATAAAAAATGCTATGCAATAGCTTTACCGCGGCAGTCCCCGAGTGCAGTAGCCGAAAAGAAAAAGGGAAGACTACCTACAAAAAGAAATGAGATGCCATCAAAAACACAACTTGTAAAAACCCAAGTCTCGCAATTCAGTTCTTCTACCGTAAAAAGTTGTGAAATCCTTGTAATACCAAGTCGGTTAATTTATTCAGTCCCTACATAAGGGTCCTTCTGTCTTAAGTTATTACGTAATTAGCTAACCTAACAACATTAGTAATCATATTAATATAAAAATCTTTTATGTTTTAAATAAATAGATTGACTTGGCAATCGCACTAAACAGTCTAATTTAATACAATATGTATTACTTGTGAGATACATTGTGTTTTCATGAACCCTTAAGTAGGGACTGAATAAATTAACCGACTTGGTATTACATGGATCTCACAACTTTTTACGGTAGAAGAACTGAATTGCGAGACTTGGTTTTTTTACAAGTTGTGTTTTTACATGCAATAAGGTGATATAATCTCTTTCCTTTCAACCTTTATTTTTTGTATAAACCTGATCTGTAACTCACCGTCTGGGTCTATTTCGGGCCCTTGCTTGCAGACAAACGGATAACTAGCATCGCAGCCAACCCACAACGAGTGGTCATCGAAAAGGGTGACCCAGTGGCATTGGTTACCAGGTCCTGAATACGGTTCACCCGATCTCCATTTATGATACACTTCTGTGATAGGACGGCCTGAAATAAACATGATACGGTAAAGTTACACAAACTGTCCCTCTAACATGCCCAGTCTACGCGTGACAGACATAATTTTGTCGTGCGTATCCCATTGGAGGATATTTCAATATAGCGGGTTTTTTGACAGTTAAATTTGCGAGAAACTTTTGTCATAGCACTGCATGTTACGGGGGCAGATTACATGGATCACACAAAGGTTGTAAGTGGCGTGGAAAAGGACATGCTTAGCTTAGTAATCGGTTTTGATAATTTTTTTCCTTCCAATATTAGAATAAAAAGGAAAATGCCTCAATCTCACGGGAAAAACTGTTAACGCGGGCGGAGCCGCGGCGGAAAGCTACTTCCTTACATAATTGTTACTGACGTAACCATAGTAAACTTACCATCAATAGTTACATAGTTTCTCGTAGCGCTTGAATCTGATATTCCAATCCAAATGCGATTATATCCGCTGAATATAGGAATGGCTGCTGCAACTGCCTGCACTTCAGCTTCATCCTTTGGGTAGAACAACTGGGCCCCTTCAGAGGAGCACGCGGCTACAGCATCAGACCAGCGCAATCGCTCATCGTGATACTTGTAGGAACTTTTCGTGGATTCGATATGAACATAGTCCGATAAATGATGATCAGAAGATGGTCTTCCTGTTGTAATGTAAGGAACGTTTGAGGGTACATCGGGTATAATTTCACTCGGTGTTTGAATACTGATTCCTGGAGAGTACTTGCAGACAAAGGGCCTCGAGTCTTCGCATCTGCTGACCGTCAAGGACTTGTCTCTCCATTGGATGACACAGCGGTAATGACCATCTGATTCTGAACTTGGTTCACCTGAACTCCAATTATTATACACGTCATTTATTGATTTACCTGTAATGTAAAAATTCTTTGCTATATTTCAGGATTTGTAGAAATAACTAATATCTGTTCATTAAATAAAGTAGTAGATAGATAATTAGATACAAACCGTCGGTGGTTTTATAATTGTGTTTTTCTTCTAGATCGGAAACAGCGATATATACTGCATTAGTTGCTTCCCAGTTAACGATAGCTTCCGAAACTGCAGTCGCTTCCTCTGCATTAGTGGGATAGTACAACTCCGTTTCATCTGAAGCGCAGGCAGCTTTCGCTTCATGCCACGTGCGATGGTCTTCATAAAATTTATAGTAGCTCTTTGTTTTTTCCAAAAATATGTACTGCTGTAGACTCGAAGGTAGATTTGACGGTTCCGTTGTTTGTTTAGTTGCTAAATCGTAAAAAGCACATTATGATTACACAAAAATATCGTCAGTAAAGTATTTTATATAAAGTTACTATACTATTTATAAACAAGGACTAACTAATACAAATGAAAATAATTAGGCTATTTATTGCAGCTTTTCTGAAGTAATGAGCATACTATATATTTAATTCGAGGATTAGTCTTTATTAAAATAGATAATGTTAACAAAAGTTTTTTGTACTAATTTTATACCTTGATTTTGCAGAGGACGTTTGCAAATGAATCTTTGAGGCTCTGGACAGCTAACGAATAACTTGTTATTTGCTTTTAAGGCGACCGAGCGGCAATGGTCGCCTAATCCTGATTGTGGTTCACCTCTATCCCAGTCGTGATAAACGTCGAAGATAGAGCGACCTGGAAAAAAATTAACAGTAACTTGTCACGATAGTATCTCACTAATTACTAGTGACTAGTAATTCATTTTGTATGTTGTGTAAGTACTTATCGAGTAATGTAAGTATTATAGAAGCGAGCACAAGCGGTTGAACATTCGCACTACGAAATTCACCCCTGCCGCTACAGAATACGAGCGATCTCAAGGTCAACATGTCCAATGTCCAGCCGCATGTGCTGGTTACTGTATCTACTTACAGCCTCATTATTTACGCTTTGAGAAAAGCAGAGCCTGTCTGTACTATAAATGTCAGACAGTTATTTTACTTATACATTGTGAAATTTAACTGGTTATTTACGCGCAACATAGTGGTAGTACTAATGAAACTAAACAATTTTCCCTACGAAACATAGGTTGAAATCTTAAAATTAAAGATCAACTTGTCATAGAAAGTGGCCGGTCACGTGACTTAGGTTTTTAGGAAAAGTTGATTTTTAATTTCAAGATTTCTACCTATGACAAAGGGTTGAGGAAATTTGTTCAGTTTTTATGAGTTCTACCACTATGTTGCGGGTGAAAATGATGGCGGAACTTTTGTCGGGATTCACTCCGATCCTCCACTTGCGGAACCACTGCCCGAGGGCGTCGTCGGCCGCAAGCTGGAGTCACTCAGTGATGTCTTTGGGATTAGATTATAAGATCGTTAGGTACAGAGCGAGTTTAGAATAAGTAGGTAGTGGCCGGACAAGACAGTATGTCAAATAAGGTTGGGTAGAGGACGGAGCCTTGAGGGACTCCGGCCCGGATAGGTCGTGGAGTCGAGAGCACACCTTCGTATCTGTAGCGAAGCGACCCATTCGACAAAAAGTATCGTATGATGTGCACGACACGATACGGAACTACTTATTTGGGGGGTACTTTACTTGTAGAAAAACAACGTTTGGTTGTAAAAAAACTGGCCAAGTGCGCGTCGGACTCGCGCACCGAGGGTTCCGTAAAAACCGGTAAATAAGTAAAAGTTATGGTATATTTATTGCTAAACGAAATGTTACTGTATGAGTACCTACTTAATGCATACGTCGGCTAACCTCACTAGTGTGCGCTGACCATGACAAATTGCAGTCCATGATGGGACCTAAATTCTTTGGTGAACGGAATGCAATGCTATTTTCATAAATACTTTATAAGTTATAACTATTTATCGTAAAATTGTAAAATATATATATTTGAGATTGTTACACAAGCCCTATTGAGACACGGTATAGTTTGTAAAAGTTTTAGTTTTCAAAGTTTAATTTAGCACCCAAATGTGGCCTTCAAGTTTTATATTCATCAGTTACTGTTAATGTTACAAATCCGTCTGGGCACTGATTTGTATGTAAACGTGCACCAAATTTAACTCGATCAGTCCAGTTGTTTCGGCTAACGATAAAGAACTTCGTTTGTACGTAACCCTCCCCAGGTGAGTTCAACATGCACTTGACCGGGTTTTTTTTTTCATTATATTGATACCCACTTACCATCAAGAGTTTTGTAATGTCTGAAACTATCTAAATCTGATATTCCAAGATGAATGTATCTAATTTCACCATGAAACACATGCAATGCTGCTGGAACTGCAATCGCTTCAGCCTCGTTTTCCGGATAGAATAGCTGGGCCCCTTCAGACGAACACGTGGCTACTGCATTAGACCAGCTCACCCACTCATCGTGAAACTTATAAACACTATTCATCGATCCAACCGAAACATAACCCGCAATGCTTGCTGTGGAAGTCTCGTCTAAAAATAATTCAGTTAATTTCATGTACGTTATTTATCAAAAATCAAAAAAATTCAAGCAAAAGTCAAGTTATAAGACTAAATTTAGCCTGTCAATTTCTCATTACCCATTATTCTATTCTATTCTCATCGCATTAATAATTGAACTACTAGACAAAGCCTTTTGAGTGATTCTAAACGTGTGTTTGATATATAATATGTGAAAAGTAAGCTATAAAAACATAATAAGTAATAAATTACCCGTCAATAAAAATTCAGCTCAATTTAAGGACCTTTGACATTTAAAATGTGGTTCTATAAATCTACCTAGTCTAGTTATTAATGTCTCAAAAATTTGCCCTATCAAAACGCGTTAATAATTCTGCTTCGTTCCTGCTTAGATTTTACATACATTTCCCATGCAGTAAGGTGATACAATGTCTTTCCTTCCGACCTTTATTTTTTGTATAACGATCTGTTACTCACCGTCTGGGTCTGTTTCGGGCCCTTGCTTGCAGACAAACGGATAACTAGCAACGCAGTGAACAAACAACGAGTGGTCATCTAAAAGGGTGACCCAGTGACATTGATTATGAGATCCTGAAAATGGTTCCCCCGGCCTCCATTTATGATAAACTTCTGTGATAGGGCGGCCTGAAATAAACATGATACGGTAAATTTACACAAAAATATTACAATCGATGATCTCACGAAGGTTGTAAGTGGCGTGGCGGCTAAGGACATGCTTAGCTTAGTAATCGGTTTTGATAATCGGTCTTTACCAAGATTTTAATTAAACTTGTACAAAGAGAAAATATACCTTGGAGAAGGACATAGTCTACCTTTTAACGCAGGAAAAATCCTCATTAACACGGGAAAAATGTTTATTTAGTACATAATATATTATTGAAACTAAAGTGAAATAAAATATAATGATTCTTACACAAACGGACCAGTTTTAAAACTAAACTGAATCAAAGCCATGACGGTAATATAAAAAGAGTTACGTTATTTCTAATAAAGAGAATCAACACAATATCGTGCGGATTAAACCAAAAATCCAAAAATCAAAAACTTCCTTGCCTGTATTTTTAGAGAATCGTAGGTACTCGTATCAATCCTGTTTAATTCTCTATGACAGTGTCAACGTAAAATTTAACTTACCTCTGACAGTGCAAGGGCAACTGACAGTACAAAAACAGCGTTTTTGTAAAAATATAAATTTTATTTCAAAATTTACAGAGTTTAGGGCTACAAGTTAACAAACAGAATGATCGCTTAATCTAAACTTACAAACTATTTTATATTAAAATTATTGATGATCAGCATCTATAGGTTATTGGCTTGTTTACGTCAATCGGTATTGCAGCTGGTTGGAGTCAGCAGTTATTACTGCTGGCAAAGCGGATTTGGGAAGGGTTGACGTCCTTAACTTACTCGTGTCAATCCCAGAGAGATTGGAGAGCCGCTTCGCTTTAGCTTTTTTTTCTGTTCAATCCTGTTTGATTCTCTATACCTATGACAGTGCAAGGACAACTGACAGTAAAAAATGATGAAAATCACATAACACGCGCCTTTGTAAAAATAGACGGGTAATCTGCCAATTCCGCATTACTGTGATATTGCTCCGATTGGCGTGGCGCTGGCGATTGAACGTACTTATTCTCTGCGCGTAGCTAATTCGGTTTATGAGAAAAAGTACGAAACACAATTTTTTGTTGACTTGATTCACTTTATTATTAAACGTGCGATATATACTTTTATACACTATGACGTGTTTACAATCATTTTGCCGATATGCACCACACCTATAGGCTAACACATCACGCTTGGAGCTGCGGGGCGGAAAACTAGTCATATCATACTAATATACTAATCACTACATAGTATAAAATAATGTCGCTTTCTCTGTCCCTATGTCCCTTTGTATGCTTAAATCTTTAAAACTACGCAACGGATTTTGATGCGGTTTTTTTCAATTGATAGAGTGAATCAAGAGGAAGTTTAATATGTATAATACATGCATAATATACTTAAGGATAACCCACAATAACCATTTTCCCGTGCGGAGCCGGGGCGGGTCGCTAGTATTATAATAAAGAGGAAAGATTTGTATTTGTGTGTGTGTATGTTTGTAATGAATAAACTCAAAAATTACTAAACCGATTTCAAAATTTCTTTCACTATTAGAAAGCTACATTCACCCTGAGTAACATAGGCTACCTTTTACCGCAGGAAAATGCCTCAATCTCACGGGAAAAACTGTTAACGCAGGTGGAGCCGCGGCGGAAAGCTACGTAACCATAGTAAACTTACCATCAATAGTTACATAGTTTCCCGTAGCGCTTGGATCTGATATTCCAATCCAAATACGATCATATCGCCTGAATATTATAGGAATGGCTGCTGCAACTGCCTGCACTTCAGCTTCATCCTTTGGGTAGAACAACTGGGCCCCTTCAGAGGAGCACGCGGCTACAGCATCAGACCAGCGCAATTGCTCATCGTGATACTTGTAGGAACTTTTCGTGGATTCGATATAAACATAGTCCGCTAAATGATGATCAGAAGATGGTCTTCCATCTAAAAAACTAAAGTTTGTCACACACACAAGTAGGTAGTTTGTTCATATGTAGAGAATTTGATGTTAATAAAGTAAAACCTGACCAGAGAAATAAACCTGCTCTGGGGACGCCACGTGTATATTTTTATGTTTCTGGCAAAAAAAATTCTTATTGATTAGTTCCATCGAAATTCTGCAATATTTGGATTTTTTTTTGCTAGGGCTTTACTTCATTGAAAAGTGGAAACTTAACCTACTCTAATATGACAAAGACAAAGAAGACAAAAATCCTGACGAGGCAGTATGGGCCAAGTTTCCCTTCGCCTGTCCAGAATGGAAGAAACAAAAACTTTTGGCGGGCAGATTGTCAAGGGTTAGCGGTCTAAAATTTACTTTGGTATTGCATTGGGTTGAAATCGGGATCAACACTTATTGATTTCAAGAGTAGAACCCCTGGTTATTAAAATCTGAAGTTGACTCTCTGACCAAAATTTGTGTACATCAGTCTTATATATAATTATTTTAATGTTAATTTGTGTTAGTTAGAGCATTTTACAAGTTGATGAAAAGTTCGTTTTTTATGTTCGCGCGTATCTTTGGAACGGCTGTACCGAATTGAATTATTGTTATTAGAACATGATTGTGATTAGAAGAAGGGAATTTAAAGCCGTAGGAAATCCCTTTGAGCCTAACTTTCCTCGCTTCATTGCAATCCCAGATCTGACGATAACGGGAACAACAAAATAAATATTAGGTACAGAAGCCAGCACATGCGGTTGGACATTCGCACTACAAAATTCACCCTTACCGCTACGGAATACGGGCGCACTTAAGGTCAACATATCCAGCCGCATGTGCTGGCTACTTTACATTGCTCGATAGTGATGTTCTTTTATCGTAATATATTTCAATTTAATGTTTTTTAACTTTGTAGAAACAGATGATTTAGTATCTAGTAGATCTACTTACCAATTGCAAAAAAGTTGTAAGACAAGGTAAAAAACAAAGTTGATATACTGAGAAACATCTTGACTTTACATCTCGTGCGGTGTAACACTTGTCACTTTGTCACAAACAAGACTTTGCTAATAACGAGGCGTGAGCACAGAGCTGCATTTATATAAACAACTTTATCAATGCTAAAGTCAAAGAATATTTAATAGAGGTTAGAATGGCGATAATGCGCTGTTTTTGTATGAAATCCGGTGTTTCACCCCACCTTTCACCTTCACTACATCTGTACTTAAATAAAGATGAAGTTTACGCACATATTTGCAATTTCAAATCTAGCCAATCATAGCGCCGCTCAATCACGCGATTTTGAATGGAACAAATCATACGCATGCACGTACATCTTAGCAGTCACTCTAATACGAGCTCAGAACGGTATATCGAAAAACCTTTCGTCGTTATAATTGTTTGCCGAAAGTTCTATTCGCCGATATTATGTTAATCGAAAGCATTGTTTACAGATACCACTTTATGCCGAATACACGGATCTCCGAAATACACATATAATTCGTCGATAGCACTGTTTGCCGATACAACTGCTTTATCCTGTTGTGTAATAACAAATAGGAGTTACCGTTCTTTAAAGTGGAATTATAAACCCACAAACACTATTCCGGTCCGCGTCAACATTGAAATTTAAAGAATCACTACATAGTATAAAACAAAGTCGCTTTCTCTGTCCCTATGTCCCTCCCTTTGTACGCTTAAATCTTTAAAACTACGCAACGGATTTTGATGCGGTTTTTTTTAATAGATAGAGGGATTCAAGAGGAAGGTTTATATCTATAATACATGCATAATATACTCAAGAATAACCCACAATAACCATTTCCCGTGCGGAGCCGGGGCGGGTCGCTAGTTTCTTTATTAAACGACATTAACCGTTTTGCCGCCATTTTAAAAGTGAGCATGAAAGCACCTTCCAATATTTGGTTGGCTCCAAAGGACGTCATTTGGAAGTCGCTATATATGCACGAATATTTTCCAAAAAATGTCGTGACTGTGGATGGTCACCATCCAGCAGTGCTTTTAAGACCTCGGGAGGGTTTTTAAAAATAGTGATTTGCACCTTCCCGTTTGAGCAACACATATTACCGGTATCGTTGCGCCACTTTATAGCGTCGCAAAACTGACAATTTATAATTATAACCATTCCTCCAATTGAAGCATATGAGGCATAATCTATCATGGGCGTGTAAACGAAAGCACTCTTTTCTTTACTAACCCAAGGAAGGGCTTAATGTCCCGTAACTGATTGTCCGAAAAGAAAGATTATTCCGTGCTTCGGAGAGTTCGTTAAGCCTTTGGTCCCAGTCACTGTCTGGTGGTCGTTACTGATCCTAATTTAGGATTGGATCCGGGAACCCAGAAGTCGCGAAGGTCAGATGGCAATCGCTTTGTGTAAAAACCAGCATAGGTACTCGTCAAATCCCCTACATTAGGTAGCCAACCCCTTGAGATACGGGAAAAAGCTAAGAAGATGAGAGATGCCTACTTGTATTTCCTACGTTTCTGCTTAGATAACAGTCAGTCGAATAAAAAATGTTTGATCAAAATCGGTTATGAAACTGCCCAATTTAAATTTTCTGCCTACCTCCTAAGAGGGGTAGCGTGATTTTGGGTATCCTTATTGTAAACCCGAATAACTTTGAGTTGAATAAAAAAGTCCCATCATAATCGGTGCAAGTTATAAAGAAGGTTTGAATTGGAATGAAAATATAACCTCTTAAATATTTAAATCGACGATTACTTTTTTTCTACTTCACCGATTTCGATGAAACAAAGCCTATACACTGCCCTGAAATATGCCAAATCAATTAGTGAAAACCGCATGAATATCCATCCAGTGGTTACGAAGATGTGCGCGAACAAACAGACAGACAGACAGACAAAAAGTTCCAATAAAATATTTTTATATTCTGGTTGGTCTTCTTCTATAGCCCTGGCTCCATTTTAGTCAATTACTTTCAATGAACATACAAAGGGGGTCTACTGTTTTATTATATAATTATGTATTGATGTATTGATATAATTTACTTTTGTACAATTCGAACACAATTCTTGTAATTGTTTGTGAATTCAATAAATAAATAATCTCTCAGAATTCTTTTAAATTATGTTCATTGAGGCTTACTTGCGAGGTGATCCCATAAAAATATGGCTAGGGTTGGATGATGAATTTTGAAGATAAAGGGTAATAATTATGCTGTATGAAGCCATCTTTTTTTATTTAATTTGTACTAGGATTTTAAGGAGGTTTTATACATTTTTGAATCATCTTAATTAAATATATTGTAAGCAACTGCATAGTTTAATTTAATTTGAGATTTCGGTCATACTCATTTGCAGGATACACTAATTTTATTAATGTGCCTCTCAGGTAATAATTAAAGATACCAAAGTGCAAAGAAAAACAAAACCACACTTACTTTGTTTTATTACAAAAAAATAATATTATAGTTATATATAGCAGGTACAATTTCAGTTTTTTAATTATAAATTTTACAAAAGGAACGTTTACTATCAAAATGAAATTTGGTATTAACGATTTTACTGCATAAATATTACATACAATCTTCCTGTCATCCAAAAAAATAAAACAAAAGAAGCGCGCAGATTTTCCTTGCTCATACCGTCGATATGACAGCGATTGTACCAATTATTCATTCTGTGGTGGCAACTGCGGTGCTGCTGACTGGTTCCCCTGGCAGGAGTGTTGCGCCGCGGCCCAGTGGTCGTGCATCACCTTCAGGATGGACTCCATCATCTGCAGCTTCTCCTTATTCGGGAAGTTCTTGAGTAGTTCTGCGACCACAGACCCGAAGTGAAGGCCCTCCGAGCTGCCGTCCGGCGGGCCGCCTGCCTGCGAGCAGTCTACACCACCTAAAACGTATCAGCGGCACCTTACTAAATATATCATAATTCATGTTTTAAAAGCTTCCAACAACGCTCTTTTCTGCTCGAAGCTTGTAAGACAATAGTACCAAGGTGGTAAATTATCAGATGTTTTAGAAGCCGAATACCCACCCATAGATGTTTTTTTTGCTTGAGTGACATGCTTTCTTTATTTACTCAATCCTTATTTTTTTATGTAAGATATATATTTTTAAATTATGTAGGCAAGTTCTCCTCCACAGAAGTCAACCAAATTTCCTTTGTATTAATCCGGAGTGTCAGCTAACTCCATATTAAATTTTATTAAAATCGCTCCAGCCGTTTAGACGTGAATAAGCAGCAAACATAAACACTCACACACTCGCAAACTTTCGCCTTTATAATATTGGTGTGAGTGTAATTGTTAAGTATAGTGTGAAGTATTTTTTTTAAATAATAGTGAATAAAATTGTAACTTCGGAATAGTGAGAAAAAGAAATATAATAAACATTAAGCAAAAAAATGAAAATTTTAACGAAATAATCAAAATATCCAAAAGTAAAAAAAAAATAACTTATTAAATATTTTAGAACTCTTTGGCCTCCTAGTTGTATCAATTATCAGAATAAATTGGAATGATTATTCTGCTAGATAGCTACTTACTGCATAATTTGTTTTCAGTAGCCCCTGTTGTAATGTAAGGGACATACGAGGGTGTTACATCAGGTATAATTTCACTCGCTGTTTGGATACTGATTCCCGGAGAGTACTTGCAGACAAAGGGCCTTGAGTCTTCGCATCTGCTGACCCACAAGGACTTGTCTCTCCATTGGGTGACACAGCGGTAATGACCATCTGGTCCTGAACTTGGTTCACCTGAACTCCAATTATTATACACGTCATTTATTGATCTACCTGTAATGTAACAATTCTTTGGTATATTTCATCATATCTGTTCATTAAATTAAGTAGTAGATAGATACAAACCGTCGGTGGTTTTATAATTGTGTTTTTCTTCTAGATCGGAAACAGCGATATATACTGAATAAGTTGCTTCCCAGTTAACGATAGCTTCCGAAACTGCAGTCGCTTCCTCTGCATTAGTGGGATAGTACAACTCCGTTTCATCTGAAGCGCAGGCAGCTTTCGCTTCATGCCACGTGCGATGGTCTTCATAAAATTTATAGTAGCTCTTTGTTTTTTCCAAAAATATGTACTGCTGTAGACTCGAAGGTAGATTTGACGGTTCCGTTGTTTGTTTAGTTGCTAAATCGTAAAAAGCACATTATGTTTACACAAATATATCGAGTATTTTGAATAAAGTTACTATTTAAAATTACATTAATAATTAAACTACTCGACAAAGCCTTGTGAGTGATTCTAAACATCAATCTGTCGCAATGCACCGAGCGATGCAGACGTTTAAGCAGACGTAATTAGTTTTCTAATTTGTCAGCGCGGCTCAGACTGCGCTTATTATTTGGATATGAGTGCTACACTTATACCAAATGAACTCCTGGCGTTCCTGGAGCAGAAGTTGGACGTCATGGACGAGGTGAGCGCCATCCAGATCTGCTCGACCAGCTACAGCGTGGGGAACATCTGCAAGGCGATGGAGCTCCTGTGCAAGTCGCTCAACGTGGTTGCCAGGTGCGTGCCCCACAGAAGAGGGGACGAAACAGATCCGGACAACGTGCCTACATTTGTGGCAAAGGACCTACATGAGTTGCCCCCAGTCACTTTCGACCACGTCGATGTTACCAGTCTGCTGAAGGACATTGTGATTCTAAAGGCGGGTTTGGCTGAACTTGAGCATAAACTTGAGGTTTCGCAAAATACGAAGTTATCGAGTTGCGCAAATCAGTAATAAGGTCAGCGGTTACTTCGAATAATGCTAACGGACGACGCAGAGCGCATGCTGGTCAGTCACCTGCATCGGGCTGCAGCTACGCGTCAGCAGTTTCGCCGGCGCACCCGACACCTCGCGCCATCTCCTGCCCCGCGACACTGCCTCCTCCCGCGGGCGGCGCACCAGCCGCGGCCGCAAGTTGGCCCACCTTGCGCCGGAACATCGCTAACCGGCCGACCCAGCCGCCCTCACAGCTAGCAGCCCTAACGACAAAGAAGACTCCATCTAAACAGAATGAGAAGTCCAGCAATAAGCGCCCTGACCTGGTGGACGCCGAAGGTTTCACCACGGTACAGACAAAGCGCAGACAGCGAACACGCCAGAGCACGTGCGGCACCGCGCCGGTGGGCCCCAACATCCCCCTGCGTGCCGCCACGACGAAGACATCGCTGTATGTCTCCCGCCTGCACGAAACTAACACTCGGGAAAACGTGCTGGAGTTCATCAAGGAGAGGCATAGAGACGATGCCTTCAAGGACTCGCCAGAATTCGGTGTAGTGGTGGAGCCCCTTGAGTCGCGCCACCACGTCAACTTCAAGTCGTTCGTGGTGCGGGTCCCGACTGCCCACCTGGGCGTCTTCACCTCGCCGCAGTTCTGGCCGAAGGGGGTCAAGTTTCGTCGATTCAGGGGGAACCTGCCGCTGAAGGATACGATACCCTGAGCTTTTATATAAGTGCTGTGTATTTTGTTAAGTTTTCTTATAATTTATTGTAATCGTATGTATGATATTTTTAAGTTTTATAAATGTACAGTATTATAGTAACTATGGGCCTAGTTGCCTGAATATAAATAAATAAATAAAAATAAATAAAATAAACGTGTGTTTGATATAAATGTGAAAAGTAAGCTTTAAAAACATAATAAGTAATAAAATGTAGGGCAGTAGTTTGACATTTCAAATGTGGTTCTATAAATCTAGTCTAGTTATTATAATCAGTCTCAAAAATTTGCACTATCAATACGCGTTAATAATTCTGCTTCGTTCCTGTTAAGAGTTTACTTACTTTTCCTATGCAGTAAGGTTATAATAATATAATCATGTTATAGAATTATTTGAAGTCGTATGATCGATTTATTATTCTGTGTAGGAATGGATATTATCATAGTGGTTCTGCCAGAGAGAAGCTCCACAGCACAACCACTTTTAATGCTAATTTATGACGAAATAAGTAAATTTGTTTTCTTTAATAAGACTAGAATTATATAGAATTCCTAAAGATATTTTAAGGATATAAATAATGTCAAGATTCTTAGGTGGTTCTGCCCTGGAGCATGACATAATATAATCTCTTTCCTTTCGACCTTTATTTTTTGTATAAACCTGATCTGTAACTCACCGTCTGGGTCTGTTTCGGGCCCTTGCTTGCAGACAAACGGAAAAGTAACATCGCAGCCAACCCACAACGAGTAGTCATCTAAAAGGGTGACCCAGTGGCATCGGTTACTAGGTCCTGAATACGGTTCACCCGAGCTCCATTTATGATAAACTTCTGTGATAGGGCGGCCTGAAATAAACATGATACGGTAAAGTTACACAAACTGCCCCTCTAACATGCCCGGTCCAGGCGTGACAGACATAATTTTGTCGTGCGTGTTCTCTTATCACATTGGAGGATATTTCAATATAGCGGGTTTTTTGGCAGATTACAATCGATGATCTCACAAAGGTTGTAAGTGGCGTGGCGAAGGACATGCTTACCTTAGTAATCGGTTTTGATAAATATTTCCTTCAAATATTCTACCTAGTTCCACATAACACTATACAGTCCATTAAAATCTACTGGTATTTTATTTCTGTCGCCACGAAAAATTTCTTCAAGAATACTTATCATATCTGCCCCGTTTTTCAAGTTTAATAACTTGAAAAAATATACCTTGGGGAAGGACATAGTCTACCTTTTAACCCGGGAAAAATCCTCATTAACATGGGAAAAATGTTTATTTATTTAATCATTTGAATAGGTTAGCCAACAAAGTACATAATATATTAATGAAACTAAAGTGAATATAATGATTCTCACACAAACAGACCCGTTTTAAAACTAAACTGAATCAAAGCCATGACGGTAATATAAAAAGAGTTACGTTATTTCAAATAAAGAGAATCAACACAAAATCGTGCGGATTATACCAAAAATCCAAAAATAAAAAACATCGTTGCCTGTATTTTTTAGAGAATCGTAGGTACTCGTATCAATCCTGTTTGATTCTCTATGACAATGTCAACGTAAAATTTAACTTACCTCTGACAGTGCAAGGGCAACTGACAGTACAAAAACAGCGTTTTTGTAAAAATATACGGGTAATCTGCCAATTCCGCATTAGGTACTGTGATATTTTGGCGTGGCGATTGAACGTACTTATTCTCTGCGCGTAGCTAATTCGGTTTATGAGAAAAAGTACGAAACACAATTTTTTGTTGACTTGATTCACTTTATTATTAAACGTGCGATATATACTTTTATACACTATGACGTGTTTACAATCATTTTGCCGATATGCACCACACCTATAGGCTAACACATCACGCTTGGAGCTGAGAGGCGGAAAACTAGTCATATCATACTAATATTATAAAGAGGAAAGATTTGTATTTGTGTGTGTGTATGTTTGTAATGAATAAACTCAAAAACTACAGAACCGATTTCAAAATTTCTTTCACCTTTAGAAAGCTAGATTCACCATGATGAGTAACATAGGCTACCTTTTACCGCAGGAAAATGCCTCAATCTCACGGGAAAAACTGTTAACGCGGGTGGAGCCGCTGCGGAAAGCTAGTTGTTTACATAATTGTTACTGACGTATCCATAGTAAACTTACCATCAATAGTTACATAGTTTCCCGTAGCGCTTGAATCTGATATTCCAATCCAAATGCGATTTTCAGACGATATGAATATAGGAATGGCTGCTGCAACTGCCCGCACTTCAGCTACATCCTTAGGGTAGAACAATTGGGCCCCTTCAGAGGAGCACGCGGCTACAGCATCAGACCAGCGCAATCGCTCATCGTGATACTTGTAGGAACTTTTCGTGGATTCGATATGAACATAGTCCGATAAATGATGATCAGAAGATGGTCTTCCTGTTGTAACGTAAGGGACGTACGAGGGTACATCGGGTATAATTTCACTCGGTGTTTGGATACTGATTCCCGGAGAGTACTTGCAAACAAAGGGCCTTGAGGTATCGCATCTGCTGACCCACAAGGTCTTGTCTTTCCATTGGGTGACACAGCGGTAACTACCACTTGATCCTGAACTTGGTTCACCTGAACTCCAATTATTATACACGTCATTTATTGATCTACCTGTAATGTAACAATTCTTAGCTATATTTCACCGTTTGTAAAAATAACTAAATCTGTTCATTAAACTGAGTAGTATATAGATACAAACCGTCGGTGGTTTTATAATTGTGTTTTTCTTCTAGATCGGAAACAGCGATGTATACTGCATGAGTTGCATCCCAGTCAACGATAGCTTCCGAAACTGCAGTCGCTTCCTCTGAATTGGTGGGATAGTACAACTCTGCTCCATCTGAAGCGCAGGCGGCTTTCGCTTCATGCCACGTGCGCTCGTCTTCATAAAATTTATAGTAGCTCCTTGTTTTTTCCAGAAAGATGTACTGCTGTAGACTGGAAGGTAGATTTGACGGTTCCGTTGTTTGTATAGTTGCTAAATAGTAAAAAGCACATTATGATTACACAAAAATATCGTCAGTAAAGTATTTTATATAAAGTTACTATACTATTTATAAACAAGGACTAACCAATACAAATGAAAATAATTAGGCTATTTATTGCAGCTTTTCTAAAGTAATGAGCATACAATATATTTAATTCGAGGGTTAATCTTTATTGAAATAGACAATGTTAACAAAAATTGTTTGTAATATGAAAATTATACCTTGATTTTGCAGAGGACGTTTGCAAATGAATCTATGAGGCCAATCTGGACAACTAACGAATAACTTGTTATTTGCTTTTAAGGCAACCGAGCGGCAATTGTCGCTTAATCCTGATTTTGGTTCACCTCTATCCCAGTCGTGATAAACGTCGAAGATAGAGCGACCTGGAAAAAAATTAACAGTAACTTGTCACGATAGTATCTCACTAATTACTAGTGACTAGTAATTCATTTTGTATGTTGTGTAAGTACTTATCGAGTAATGTAAGTATTATAGAAGCGAGCACAAGCGGTTGAACATTCGCACTACGAAATTCACCCCTGCCGCTACAGAATACGGGCGATCTCAAGGTCAACATGTCCAATGTCCAGCCGCATATATTTTACAATTTTACGATAAATAGTTATAACTTATAAAGTTTTTATGAAAATTGCATTGCATTCCGTTCACCAAAGAATTTAGGTCCCATCATGGACTGCAATTTGTCATGGTCAGCGCACACTAGTGAGGTTAGCCGACGTATGCATTAAGTAGGTACTCATACAGTAACATTTCGTTTAGCAATAAATATACCATAACTTTTACTTATTTACCGGTTTTTACTGAACCCTCGGTGCGCGAGTCCGACTCGCACTTGGCCGGTTTTTTTACAACTTAGTAAAGTACCCCCCAAATAAGTAGTTACGTATCGTGTCGTGCACATCATACGAGACTTTTTGTCGAATCGGTCGCTTCGCTACAGATACGAAGGTGTGCTCTCGACTCCACGACCTATCCGGGCCGGAGTCCCTCAAGGCTCCGTCCTCTACCCAACCTTATTTGACATACTGTCTTGTCCGGCCACTACCTACTTATTCTAAACTCCCTCTGTACCTAACGCTCTTATAATCTAATCCCAAAGACATCACTGAGTGACTCCAGCTTGCGGCCGACGACGCCCTCGGGCAGTGGTTCCGCAAGTGGAGGATCGGAGTGAATCCCGACAAAAAATCCGCCATCTTTTTCACCCGCAACATAGTGGTAGTACTCATAAAAACTGAACAAATTTCCTCAACCCTTTGTCATAGGTAGAAATCTTGAAATTAAAAATCAACTTTTCCTAAAAGTCTCAGTCTCGTGACCGGCCACTTTCTATGACAAGTTGATCTTTAATTTTAAGATTTCAACCTATGTTTCGTAGGGAAAATTGTTTAGTTTCATTAGTACTACCACTATGTTGCGCGTAAATAACCAGTTAAATTTCACGGTGTATAAGTAAAATAACTGTCTGACATTCATAGTACAGGCTCTGCTTTTCTCAAAGCGTAAATAATGAGGCTGTAAGTAGATACAGTAACCAGCACTTATATATTTGAGATTGTTACACAAGCCCTATTGAGACACGGTATAGTTTGTAAAAGTTTTAGTTTTCAAAGTTTAATTTAGCACCCAAATGTGGCCTTCAAGTTTTATATTCATCAGTTACTGTTAATGTTACAAATCCGTCTGGGCACTGATTTGTATGTAAACGTGCACCAAATTTAACTCGATCAGTCCAGTTGTTTCGGCTAACGATAAAGAACTTCGTTTGTACGTAACCCTCCCCAGGTGAGTTCAACATGCACTTGACCGGGTTTTTTTTTCATTATATTGATACCCACTTACCATCAAGAGTTTTGTAATGTCTGAAACTATCTAAATCTGATATTCCAAGATGAATGTATCTAATTTCACCATGAAACACATGCAATGCTGCTGGAACTGCAATCGCTTCAGCCTCGTTTTCCGGATAGAACAGCTGGGCCCCTTCAGAGGAACACGTGGCTATGGCATCAGACCAGCTCACCCACTCATCGTGAAACTTATAAACACTATTCATCGATCCAACCGAAACATAACCCGCACTGCTTGCTGTGGAAGTCTCGTCTAAAAATAATTCAGTTAATTTCATAAAGTTATTTATTAAAGGCACGTATTTAACGCGGCGACAAAGTAATCTAAATTTAGGATATAAAAAAAATGAAAATGGGTGCTAAAAATAATGGGTTGGCGACTATTATGAGCTATTATTTTAAATATAAAGTGGCTACTAAATAAATGAATTGCAAGGTAGGTAGTTTTTAAATTAAAACTGGCATCGAGTATTTGTTTTGGCAACTAAATTTATTTTCAAGCAGAAACATATGGCAGATAAAAAAAGACAAAAAGGCATTCGAATATGGCTTCAAAAGTTTTTTATGCGACATTGTAAGAGCTTTAAACAAAGTTTAAAACAGGATGCACAGTTATTATCTTATCTTTTTAAAGTGTATTTTACGGTTATGTACAAATCAATGCCCAAACGAGCTTTTTTTAGATGGAAACCAACAGTTGACAACTAAAAATGACACCTCACTAATATTATTAGTCGCCAAGTTATTATTTTACTACCTTACCTATATTTTCAGTCGACTTATTATTTTTGCTACCTTATAGATTACTAATTATTTTTGCTGCCAAATTATTTTTTTAGTTGCTAACAGTTTGTTGCCGTTTCAGTTTTTAGTCGCCTCGAAAATAATAAGCCTTTATGAAACATCAAAAAAATTCAAGCAAAAGTCAAGTTAGATGACTAAAATAAATATATTTAGCCAGTCAATTTCCCATTACTCATTATTCTATTCTATTCCTATCACATTAATAATTAAACTACTAGACAAAGCCTTTTGAGTGAGTCTAAAGGTGTGTTTGATATTAAATATGTGAAAATTAAGCTATATAAACATAATAAGGAATAAATTATGCGTCAATAAAAATTCAGCTCAATTTAAGGACCTTTGACATTTAAAATGTGGTTCTATAAATCTAGTCTAGTTATTATAATCAGTCTCAAAAATTTGCCCTATCAAAACGCGTTACAATTCTGCTTCGTTCCTGCTAAAATTTTACTTACTTTTCCCATGCAATAAGGTGATAAATAATCTCTTTCCTTTCGACCTTTATTTTTTGTAAAAATAACTCACCGTCTGGGTCTGTTTCGGGCCCTTGCTTGCAGACAAACGGAAAAGTAACATCGCAGCCAACCCACAACGAGTAGTCATCTGAAAGGGTGACCCAGTGGCATTTGTTATTAGGTCCTGAATACGGTTCACCCGAGCTCCATTTATGATAAACTTCTGTGATAGGGCGGCCTGAAATAAACATAATGCGGTAAATTTACACAAAAATATTACAATCGATGATCTCACGAAGGTTGTAAGTGGCGTGGCGGCTAAGGACATACTTAGCTTAGTAATCGGTTTTGATAATCGGTCTTTACCAAGATTTTAATTAAACTTGTACAAAGAGAAAATATACCTTGGAGAAGGAAATAGTCTACCTTTTAACGCAGGAAAAATCCTCATTAACACGGGAAAAATGTTTATTTAGTACATAATATATTATTGAAACTAAAGTGAAATAAAATATAATGATTCTTACACAAACGGACCAGTTTTAAAACTAAACTGAATCAAAGCCATGACGGTAATATAAAAAGAGTTACGTTATTTCTAATAAAGAGAATCAACACAATATCGTGCGGATTAAACCAAAAATCCAAAAATCAAAAACTTCCTTGCCTGTATTTTTAGAGAATCGTAGATACTAGTTAAGTAACTTGAAATGGAGACTTTGAAAAATTAAAATTTTATTTTAAAATTTACAGAGTTTAGGGCTACAAGTTAACAAACAGAATGATCGCTTAATCTAAACTTACAAACTATTTTATATTAAAATTATTGATGATCAGCATCTATAGGTTATTGGCTTGTTTACGTCAATCGGTATTGCAGCTGGTTGGAGTCAGCAGTTATTACTGCTGGCAAAGCGGATTTGGGAAGGGTTGACGTCCTTAACTCCTCCCTCCATAAGAGAGAAATCATCTGGAGACTGCTCCGTAGGATCCTGATGGTTTCGACAAACGAAGTTTATTATGCTTCCATATTTGAAGAGAAGGTAGCTAATTCCCAAGATTGTTAATGTAATGATGAGCATGATTGTCCAAATATCTATATCTGTAGTAATTCCAATAGTTTCATCTTCTTCTTCATCTATGTTTTTAACTGTATTCATAATTTCTCGAATGTCGTCGAAATTTACTCCTCGGAGATCCAATAGCGTGTTCTTTTTCTGAATTTCATTTTGTACTTCTAACATTTGTATTGGTTTCATTTTTATAGTTATTTCCGATGTATTTGTACTTTGTGGTGTAGGTATAGTTCTGTCTCCAATCCTTGTTTCACAACCGGAGTTTGTCGTCAACATGTACGTTCCTTTTAGGCTGTGTCGTTCAACTTCTTGATTGCAGTTTTCTGTTATTAAAATATCATTCTTCGAAAATATTAACCAATTTCCATCCATGATCTTCTGTATTTTAATGTCTTCTATTTTGATGTAATTCTGGTGACAGTTTGTTGTGTTTTTCAAAAGCATGATTTGTTCAATACAAGTTGTCTCAGCGTACTTGATAATTTTTCTTCATTGCACAGGAATCTTCCGCCTTCTATTTCATCACAGGTGCTTCGTACAGGTATGTATTTCAATCCATTCACTATAAGGTATGGGTATTTTGGTATAGGGTTTTTTGGAATTGGGATTAAAGATAGGTATAGGAAGGATTTTATAATAAACATATGTGTTCGCGTCTACTAATGGTACTTCTAAAATAAAAATAACCCTATTATTATCAAAATATGATTTTAAAACTATATTTCGTTCTAATTTTACCAAATTTTCTTTATTTACTTTAAATATTAATCTATAATGCTTTTCTACTTCTGATAAAATATTAAATAATTCGGTTGAATTGACAAAAGATTGATGTAATGTATATAATTTGCTAAAGGCTATTGCAGTTTCTACTTCTTGAACAATATTATAAATAATACGAAAGTTATTATGAATTTGTTGTAGGGTGTTCAGCTGGCTTATCATATTATGTAGATCACTTTGGTTGTTTTGTAACAATCTCATTTGCATAGTTTTTGCCTTAAATGAGCTACATTTAAATTAATATCATCGGATATATTTACTAATTTATCAAATGCTTTTTGCATTAAAGAAATTTTCTTTTCTACTGAATGTTTCTTGTTCTTTAAATTATTAATTTCTTTATTATATCTAATTGTATCGTCATTATCCAAGTTTCCTGTAATTGTTTTTACTAAAGACCCTAATGGATTTAAAATGCCTCTTTTAACTCGTTTTTCTGGAACTAATTGTTGTAATCTATCCTTAGTTAATTCCATAAAGGATTCTATCTGAACTTCTAAGCCTATAAACTCTCTCCGCGATTTTTCATTAAAGTTAAAGTAAGTCATCACTGATGCCGCATCTAATTCGCTTTTGTCATATTTCGCCAACCTATAAATTTCCAAAATGGTTGAATGAAACCTCTCAACTATCGCCATTGAATTTGGGTTATTAGGAGTCCCTACATGCATTTCTATTTTGTACATACTTAAAAGTTCCTTTAAAAGATTATTATTAAACTCTGTGCCTGAATCGCAACTTATTTTTTTAGGTAGTCCGTAAGTGCTAAAATACTTTATTAGAGTTCGAACTACTTCTGGGGTACTCCTGTTGGGAATATGATAGGCTTGTCCCAACTTGCTAAAAGAATCTACTAGAGTCACATAATATTTATTTTCAACATAAAGCAAGTCCATAAATACTTCTTCAAATGTTATAAAAGGTGTCTGTGTTAATTGTATAACAGGTTTAATCGGTTTTCTATCATACTTCATCTTTCTGCACTGTTTACACGCATTTATAATAGCTGTCACTGTCTCTTTCATGTTAGCCCACCAATAATGTCTTCTTAATCTTGTCAATGTTTCCCTAATACCTCTATGGCATGTCTTTCCCTCGTGATACTTTAAAACTACATCTCTTTGATCTGTTTCATCTGTCATGTTTACCACTCTCTCTGTACATTCTATTAAATTTTGTGTACCTTTTTTGTATAATACTGTTACTACTTTGTTAAATACTTTCCTAAATTCTGGAATTTCAAAATAAATGAAATATTTATGTTTAAAGTCAATATATTCTTTAAGAAACTGTTTTACTAAATGTTTATTGTTAACAGCTGGTAAAAATATTTCTAATATTCTCTGTTTGTCAGTTGAAATATCATTCACGCAAATCTCAGTTCTAAACCATCTATGTAGGTACATGAATTTGTTTATGTTTTGAATCAACTGCCTCGTTTAATATTGGTATCCCTTCGTGTTCTCGGTTTGAGATTGAATGTGCAGTGGCACCATCATCCGAGTCTGAAACTTGTATCAAATTATAACCAGATTTTTCTCTACTCATACTACTATCAGAATCTAAAATTTCTATTACATCACTACCTAATTTGACTGTGCTTTTGCTAGAGTCTGAATTTATAGATATCACATCCATTTTATCATTTGTCTCCGTTTTTTTACTAGTGCTCGGTCCTAACATTTCCTCTGCAACCTTTCTTACAAAATCATCCAAATCTTCCTCACTTTCCTGATCCAAATTCACTTTCATGGAAACTTCATCATTTCCTAAAGCATGTACTCTAATTCTTCCTACTTCCTTTCCATTCATGTTTCTGCTAATATATTTACATTCGATAATTGTGTTAATTTTTACTCGTGATAGAGCATCTGCGTTTGTATTTTGAGTTCCCTTCTTATAGTGAATGTCAAAGTCATATTCTTCCAGTCATAGTCGCCATCGCGTCAATTTACTGTTCGGGTCGTTTAAAGAATATAACCAAGCTAAAGGTTTATGGTCAGTAAATATTGTAAATTTGCGTCCCCAAAGATAAGGTCTAAAATGCTTAACTGCCCAAATTACTGCTTATAGCTCCTTTTCAATCGTGCTGTATCTGGTTTCCGTGTCACTTAGTGTTCTACTAGCATAAGCTACAGGTCTGTCAGATCCTATGGTTCCCTGTAATAGCACTGCCCCAATCGCATAGTTTGATGCGTCTGTAGTCAGTATAAATGGCTTGTCAAAGTCTGGGAACTGTAAAAGTGGTGCATTAGTCAGTATTCTTTTACAAGTTTCAAAACATTCCTTGTATTCGTCATCTAACACTATCTTTTTCCCTTTCTTCAAACATAAAGTCATTGGTCTAGTGATTTTCGCGAAGTCTTTAATAAATTTCCTATAATACCCAACCAGTCCTAAAAAACTTTTCATTTCTGTTACAGTTGTCGGCAATGGATATTTTAATACTGCATCTATTTTATCATTATTGGGTTTTAGGCCTTCACTAGTAATAGTGTGGCCCAAATAAAGAACTTCTTTACGCAAGTAATGTGATTTATCCAATTGAACTTTCAAAAACTGCCCTCAGTTTTTACGCATGTTCGTGTAGGCTTTTGGAAAAAAATATGACGTCATCGAGATATACAAGACAATGCATTCCTTGCAAGCCTCTCAAGATGTTGTCCATTGCCCTTTGGAACGTCGCGGGTGCTGTTTTGAGACCGAAAGGCATTCTGTTAAATTCATAATGTCCAAAAGGTGTAGGTACTGAATGCTGTTTTAGCTCTATCTTCCTCATCTACTTCAATTTGGTGATACCCGCTCGCCTAGTCAAGTGTCGTGAAATACATGCTCTTGCCTAACATATCAAAAAGGTCATTGATATTTGGCAATGGGTACTTATCGTCAACAGTTATATCGTTTAGTCTTCTGTAATCTATGACCATTCTCCACTTTTGTTTTCCAGACATGTCCATTTTCTTTGGAACTAAATGTACCTACAGGAGCACTCCAGGGTGAAAAAGATTTTTGTATAACATTGTCCTTCAACATTTTTTCTATCTGATTCCTTATTTCCGCCGTTTGTGCTGGTGGTGATCTGTGAGCTTTGATATAAATCGGGTCTTCATTCTTTGTCCTTATTTTATGTTTGACTTCATTGGTGAACGATAAAGGAATTTCTTCGCAGTAGAAAATATCTTTATATTCCTCACAAATTCCTTTTATTGTCTCCTTTTCTTCCTTGTTCATGTGCTCTAATCTTAATTTTGAGAGATTTTCAGTCAACAACTTATCTGTATTGCATGTATCTGCTTCATTTTCTAAATAATTTACCTTTGTTTGGTTTTTCACGAATTCTTCTACTTGGAATGGCTGTGTGATAGTTAATTTCATTTGTTCATCCCTGAAATTCTGAATTATGGTTGATGCCAGACTGTTTTCGCATTTTACTATAGCCGTTGGCATCCTAACTCCTTCAGTAAATTCTTTGAAATTTAAAATCGCGTCACCCTGTATCAAATTAACCGGTAATTTGACTCTCACCTCGCTTCTTTCTGGCAAAATATAAGTTTCCCTAAATGGTCGTTTATATATTATGGGAATTCACGTTTCCTTTGTAATAAGCCTTTGATGCCTCATGTCAATCTGTGCGCCCAGTGATTTTAAAAGGTCGCTGCCAATTAGCCCATCGTATCTATTGTCTACGCTGTACACATAAAATTTATGAAACTGTGAATTATTAAAAGTTTTCGGCAAGGGTATCACGACCACTTCGCCATGTTTGCTAGAAGCATGTGTACTTACAACTTCAAATTGTTCCTGTTGTTTAAAGTTACAAAAATATTTCTGTGCTAACTGTGGACTTACGAAAGATCGTGTACTTTATCTATCATAAAAACAGCATTTAATTCTGGTATAAAAATGTGTGGTAAATTTAACTTGTCGCAATTCAAAATTATTTTTTCAGTATTGAAAAGGCCGTTATGTGAAAATTTTCCACTACATTCCCAGTTGATGTGCTAGGCATTGGCTCATCATCCATATTATTTACGTTTTCATTCATCATTGAATGATGCGCGTTAGAATTATGCATATTTGTATAATTGACACGCCTCGAACTAGCCGTCCTCTCATAGTGACGTCGGTGTTGCAACCCGATCCGGCACCCAGCTGAGCGTTGTACATAGGCGGACGTTGCGCAATTATTAAAGTGATTCATTTGTGGTCTTACTTGGTTTTGTGTATGAAATGAATTATTTGTTTGAAATCTATTAGGGTTCCTCATCTGAAATGAGTTACTGTTTGAAGCAAAACCCGCATTGAAATTTCCGTTTCTCATTTGCATTGGTTGTGACGAACCCGAAAAGTTATTATTTGAAAAAGGCCTATTTGGTACCTGCATATTAGTAAAATTCTGTGAATTGTTACGTCTTTGGAAATCAAAACTATTAGTGGTCCTGTGACCCCTGACACTCTTTTGATTATAAACATTTTGGAAATTCTCCTCCTCTAATTACGTATTTTAAAGCATCTTCCAAGGTGGTAACGTTTTTTAGTCTAACCAATCTCACTAAATAAGCTGGCAAATTATACAAGAAAACATTCAGAGAAGTGTTGTTATATATATTTTGCTTTGCAACCCTCTCTGCTTGATTAGGAATAGTTTCGTTCACTTTTGCAATTAAAATACTACGAAGCTGCTGAACCCTATGACAAAATTCTAAATAACTCTCTCCTCTGTTCATTTTTAAAGATTCTAATTCAAGTACAAGACATTGTTCTGTCCTTGGATCCCCAAAATGTTCCTGAAGCAATGTTTTTAACTCGTTCCAGGATTCTATTTGGTCCCTTTCACCTATCAGTTTAGCCGCCTCCCCAACTAACCTACTCGTAATAACATGAAATAAGTATTCGTTCTGCAGTTCATTTCCTTGGAATCGCTGAAGTATATATTCTGATTTCTTTATAAAAAGCGACAATAGTTTAGGTTCTCCAGCGAATTGTGGTATTATTTTAACCATCTCAGAGGGTACTGTCAAAATATTATTTTCTGCCATTTTTAATTAGACAAATTTAATAAAATTCAAATAAACTCTTTAGTAAAATATCAAAATAAAATAACCTATAAGTATTCCCTGAAAGTTTTATCAGAAAATCACTTCGTAATGTGATTGAATATTACCAAGGCGTTTTCTAATCCCTAATAACACACGATACACAAATATTTATCACCAGGACATATAGGAACAACACAAGGATAGTGAAAAGATCTACTCACAGTCCCGTCGTCACACCCATGCCCTTCTGTGCTTGCTGTTTGGATAATCCTGCTTGCTGCTTGACGTTATACTCTGCTTTTTTTCTTTGCAATTTCCTCAACTTATTTGTTTGGTTCGATCCCCTGTTTAATCGTAGAAACGAACGTCGAAGATAGCTGTAACACTCGCGAGACACAGCCAACCCAACGACAGGGAAACTACCGGCTGCGCCAGTTAAGTAACTTGAAATGGAGACTTTGAAAAATATAAATTTTATTTCAAAATTTACAGAGTTTAGGGCTACAAGTTAACAAACAGAATGATCGCTTAATCTAAACTTACAAACTATTTTATATTAAAATTATTGATGATCAGCATCTATAGGTTATTGGCTTGTTTACGTCAATCGGTATTGCAGCTGGTTGGAGTCAGCAGTTATTACTGCTGGCAAAGCGGATTTGGGAAGGGTTGACGTCCTTAACTTACTCGTGTCAATCCCAGAGAGATTGGAGAGCCGCTTCGCTTTAGCTTTTTTTTCTGTTCAATCCTGTTTGATTCTCTATACCTATGACAGTGCAAGGGCAACTGACAGTAAAAAATGATGAAAATCACATAACACGCGCCTTTGTAAAAATAGACGGGTAATCTGCCAATTCCGCATTACTGTGATATTGCTCCGATTGGCGTGGCGCTGGCGATTGAACGTACTTATTCTCTGCGCGTAGCTAATTCGGTTTATGAGAAAAAGTACGAAACACAATTTTTTGTTGACTTGATTCACTTTATTATTAAACGTGCGATATATACTTTTATACACTATGACGTGTTTACAATCATTTTGCCGATATGCACCACACCTATAGGCTAACACATCATGCTTGGAGCTGAGAGGCGGAAAACTAGTCATATCATACTAATATACTAATCACTACATAGTATAAAATAATGTCGCTTTCTCTGTCCCTATGTCCCTCCCTATGTCCCTTTGTATGCTTAAATCTTTAAAACTACGCAACGGATTTTGATGCGGTTTTTTTCAATAGATAGAGTGAATCAAGAGGAAGGTTAATATGTATAATACATGCATGCATAATATACTTAAGGAATAAGGATAACCCACAATAACCATTTTCCCGTGCGGAGCCGGGGCGGGTCGTTAGTATTATAATAAAGAGGAAAGATTTGTATTTGTGTGTGTGTATGTTTGTAATGAATAAACTCAAAAATTACTAAACCGATTTCAAAATTTCTTTCACTATTAGAAAGCTACATTCACCCTGAGTAACATAGGCTACCTTTTACCGCAGGAAAATGCCTCAATCTCACGGGAAAAACTGTTAACGCGGGTGGAGCCGCGGCGGAAAGCTACGTAACCATAGTAAACTTACCATCAATAGTTACATAGTTTCCCGTAGCGCTTGGATCTGATATTCCAATCCAAATACGATCATATCGCCTGAATATAGGAATGGCTGCTGCAACTGCCCGCACTTCAGCTTCATCCTTTGGGTAGAACAACTGGGCCCCTTCAGAGGAGCACGCGGCTACAGCATCAGACCAGCGCAATCGCTCACTATGATACTTGTAGGAAATTTGGGTAGATTCGATATAAACATAGTCCGCTAAATGATCATCAGAAGATGTTCTTCCATCTAAAAAACTTAAGTTTGTCACACACAAGTAGGTAGTTTGTTCATATTATACAGGGCGTCCCACGGCTATGCCACATGGAGGAAAAGTATCTTAAATATTGTAGACAGAACATTTTTACTGAAAGAAGACTTTATTTTATTTGTAAAAACTATTAAAATTGCATTCATACATTTTTTAATAATTACATGGTTGAACCGGGAATCGAACCCGCTATACGAGAAAAAAAATACCCTGTAGTTTTATCATACCGATCAAAAGGCTTCATCATCATTATAAGGATTATTTTTTGCTTAATAACATAGTGTCACAAATAAAAGGAAGATTATGTATTTTAACATTTTTAGTACAAAATTAATCAATTTATCAAATGTTAAAAATGACTCCCATTTTTTATCTTTTTGTGGTGGATATTAATTAGAATAATACGTCTAAGTTCTGTTTGTAGCTCGTGGACACTTTCATACCGGTTCTTGTAAACAAAATTTTTCGACAAACGCTCAGGTTCATTTCTGGTGCAAAGGCTGTCCGTGGCTATTCAGCGCGGCAACGCAGCCAGTGTCATGGGCACCTTTGCTCCGGGAGCGAAGCTGGGCGGGCTTCTTGGTTAAGGTGACTTTGTGTTTATGTTTAATTTTAATGTTTTGTTTGACGTAAATTGTAATTGACATTTATATTAAAAGATTGTTTTAAATTAATGTTTGCGCGTATCTTCGGAACCGAATTGGAATATTGCTTTTTTCTTTTTTTTATTATAACATGGTTGTGATTAGAAGAAGGAAATTAAAGCTGTAGGGTAGAAAGCCCTTAGATCCTAACTTTCCTCGCATCACTTCAAACCTAGATTTGACAATAACGGAAACAGCAAAATAAATATTAGATACATTGCTCGATAGTAATGATCTTTCATCGTAATATTATATTTTAAATATTTTTTTTATTTCCTTTTAACGTTGTAGAAACAGATGATTAAGTAATCTTCTTACCAATTGCAAAGAAGTTGTAAGACAGGATAAAAAGCAAAGTTGATAATCTGAGAATCATCTTGACTTTACAGCTCGTGCGGTGTAACACTTGTCACTTTGTCACAAACAAGACTTTGCTAATACGAGGCGTGAGCACAGAGCTGCCATTTATATAGACAACTTTATCAACGTTAAAGTCACAAGTTCATATCATTATCAAGAAGCGATTAATATTTGATCTCAAAAAAACTATGCTGATTTGGTAAAATGTTTGATTAAAAAGTATAAAATTATATTTCAATGATGTACGTTGGTTAACGTAGTAGCTTCATCATCATCATCATCATTAACAGCCTGCGGCAGTCCACCCCCGACTAAAAAGAGGGGTGTTATAAGTTTGTAGTGTGTGTCTGTCTATGCGTGTAGCATGTATGTGTAGCTGTCTGTGGCATTGTAGCTCCTAAACGGATGCGCCGATTATTTACTATTTTTTTTATGCAAGGTGTCACAATCGAAAGTGTTCAAATGGTTGAGAATATATTTTCTTGGATCATAGTTAGCTATAAAATATCTTCAGCCATTTGAAGATTATCAGCTCTTTTCTAAGGATCAAGTAACGGTTTTGTGGCGGGGGTTTTTTAAATTTAAAATTTTATTTTTCTTTTAAGGGGAATAAGAAAACACAGTACCTAAAGTAACCACTGGTACTTAAAAAAAGCGGCCAAGTGCGAGTTGGACTCGCCCATGAAGGGTTCCGTATTAGCAAGTAACATAATATAAAAGTTCTTGTAGTTCGTTGTAACTTTGATCGATGTTCCTAATAAACATTCGTAATTTTATTTTTGTATTTAATGTGTTACACATCACTAACACAATACTGGGTACAAAGGATAATTTAATTATACTTTTTCTTACACCCTGTATATTAAATCCGACGTAAAGTTGGTTATTCCCGATGTCCCCTATGGAATTATACCCCGCGGGGGACAGCGTGATTTTTTTCCCGTTGTCCCCCACTTAAAAATAATAATTACAAAAAGGGGGACAGCGGGAAAACATTACCGTTGTCGCCCACAAAATAACATTGAATTAACTAGTGGGTGCTAGTGGTCCCTGCGGTGGATAACTCCGTGGATGACATCGGTAATAACCGTGTAAAGTTTGGTAATTCCCTACGAGATAAAGACAGACATCGTTATTGTTGAGATTTGAAATATAATATGTAGTAGATAAGGTTTGACCTGTCTTTTGACCCTCAGATGATAAAAGTATATTTTGTTTATATTAGTGCTAAAAAATATCACGTTGTTATCACGTAAAAACCAGAATCCAACAAAAGTAAACACCTTAGAGTATAAATAGAATAAAATCTGTTCTCTAAGGTAAACACCTATTTGATACATGTCAAACTTTTTATATATTGTGGTCGTCCGACGTCCGGGCAGCGAGGGATGTTTTCACGTAGTTGTATGGTTTTTATTTGTTTAATTTTTTATTGTTGTTTTCTGCGTTGTGATGACAAATAAATATTTTTGATATACATATAATTCATATTAGAATACATTTTATTCATATTTTACTTGCTGAGACTCCTGTACCCCTACCATGAGCTGCTAACCAAAATAAACGCGCTCGATATCGAGAGCGTAAACGTGATTTTGTATGGAATTGAAAATACGCCATCTATTGACAGTTAGCTGAAGTAAAAATTTTCCATACTAAATGCACGTTTACGTTGTCGATATCGAGCGCGTTTATTTTGGTTAGCAAGTCATGGTAGGGGTACTGCTACATTTATGCCTCCGACTGCAATAATGACTATTTTAATTTATAAAAAAAGAGGATTTCAATTATACATGCTACTTGTTTAATTATACTTGTGACACCTTGCAAATATAAAAACTAGATCAAAATCGGCGCATCCGTTTAGGAGCTACGATGCCACAGACAGACAGACACGTCAAACTTATAACACTCCTCTTTTTTGCCGGGAGTTAAAAAAAGGCACAGTGTGGACATTGCTTTTCACCTGTGTTTGTTTGTTTCTGTGGTTTCCAAGCCGCATGGAAATATGGAAAATCCCCTGGAGTCTTAGTCAAGCAGTGGACTGGCTGTTGTTTTTTGTGTTATTTCCAAGTTCTTTTTTTATTTTTCGGGTTTTGTTTTGTATTTTCTTACGTCATTGTGAAATTATTGTTCAAATGAGTATTGTCAACATATCGAAGAAGGATAAAGTGAAGTCGATAAGCACCGCAACTCGCAACGCTCTGTCGAGAGGGAAGCCCAGTAATTTGGCACGAATCGGCCAATTTTGGAGACTGCGTAAAATCATACAAAATGGAAAATTATGCCGCTAGCCATCCGCAAACTTTCCTGATAACTAAGACTTGATATGATTATGATATTCAACAATAATATTTTTGAAATTTACTTGTTGACTATTAACCTATATACCTAGATAATGTGGCATCGGTTATGCCGTCTCTTTTACTTTTGGTACTGGCCGCATGTTTGTTCGAAATTTAAATAATTTTCGAGTAGATTGGTCTTGTTTGATAGTTTGAGTCAGTTGTAACGCGAGTCTTCCCTGGGGCTTGGGGCTGTTGTAAAACGCTCCAGGATTATTATATCCTGCTTATAAGTTTTATAACGTGTTCTTTTTTAAAATATGTTGTGCTGATGAATTTACGTGAAATAAATGTTTCAGTGCAGTTTCTGTGAGTTTGAATCATATTATAGGCTGCGCCCGCGTCACTATATCATCTTTTAGCGTATTTTACTCCCTCGTCCACCTTGGTACGGTTGGGTAGCCCGGCTGGCCGGACTATGGAAAGTTGATTTTGCCGTGGTACAATTGACCGGTCCAAGGGAAATATTTTTGTTTCCGTCGTCCGGTCAACCGGATCAAGGAAAAGGTTTTAACCAATAAATTGTAGCGAAAATGAAAAACATTGAGCTCGGGAAGGTACTCGAACCCACATCGCTTCGATTTAAAATACTTGTTGACTATAATTGGTCCAATAAACATGGTAGGTATTTCAACAATGATCAAAATTTGGACTCCGTTACCCTTAATCTTATATAGAAAAAGAGCCCACCTGTACCAATTCCGCTCAACCGCCTAAGCGACAACCGCCTAAGTAGTCCCAGGGGCTACCTAAAGGGCCCAGGTGGCACAAACCCCACTTGTTTACGAGCCATAATAAAGGCCCTTTACTTTTTACTGCACTTTCCCGCGTGATTACATTAGGAGGTTGTACCACTTGGCCCCACGGTTTATAACCAGATTTAGGGGCTGATTTCCTTAGGCTTAAAAGTTAGGCCGTTTAGGGTTTAGCGTTTAGGCCTAAGGGGAAGAAGTTGGCGTGTTGAGTTAACAAGGCCAAATGTTTGTGGTAAATTTTGTATTATAAGCCTTCTTACTATAATATCACTACATAGTATAAAACAAAGTCGCTTTCTCTGTCTGTCTGCTAATAAATCTTTAAAACTACGCAACGGATTTTGATGCGGTTTCTTTTATTAGATAGAGTGATTCAAGAGTAAGGTCTATAATGTATAACACATGCATAATATACTTAGGGATAACCCACAATAAACATTTTCATGTGCGAAGCCGGGGCGGGTCGCTAGTTTATTCTAAGCGCGAAAGTTTGTAAGGATGGACACATCAACAAACATCCATTGATCCATACATATTATGTATGTTGTTTCTTGATGTTGATGAAACAATAAACAAGTACTTATAAGAAATAAAAAGGAGATCAAACAATCTAAACGAGGCGATTGATAGATATCTAATAGGGCGTTTGAAATACTGATTGATACGCAAAAAAAAAAGATTTGTCATCGACACGCAAAGAAGAAGATTGAACCATTATAAATGAATAAATACATCACATCACATAATCCGGAATCAGTCCATCAATCCTCCCGCCCTACTCACTGATATGTGTTCTGATAATTTACTGGATTGGACACTTGCCACAGCAAGCTCGGCAAAAACGATTTACTTAAATTGGTTTTATACGTAACATTAAATCAATAATTTTAATAACCCCCGACACAAAACCGTTACTTGATCCTTTCAACAACTAGAAAAGATCTGATTATCTTCAAATGGCTGGAGATATTTTCTTGGATCATAACTAAGAACACTCTATTATGACAACTTGAAAACAAAGAAAACTAGATCAAAATCAGCAAAAAAATAAAAAAAATTGTCGGAGTTAAAAATAAAGACAGCTGTCAATGTTTAGTGAGAGAATGTTCGAATATATTTAGTCGTTTTTGCAGTACAGTGCATAAAATTATGAGTAAACAGCCACCCCTTGACACGCTTGTATTGTGTTAAATTCTTGGCCATTGAAGCTTACTACTTAGTTTAAGATAGGCCCTATCTGCTCAGTTGTCATTCACTACCAACAAAAAAAAATTATGAGGTTAGACGACTTACATAAATTAGTGCTTCAAAATTGTATGTTTTTTTAATCATTTATGTGCCTGCCTATGTAGCATCATTTAGTCCAGAATACTTACATAATACAGAAGTCATTGAGCCCTCATTCGCACTGCGAACCTTTTCAATTTCCGCGTATTGACTTGGGTGTTGACATCGCCGTGACATCATTTTTATAGTGGATTAGGATTTGGTGACATGTGGCGTGAAATAGTAGATTTTACAACGAATGCACAAAACGAACCATTTTTATACGTAGAGGATAAAATGGTTTGTGGACGAGTTATAAACTCTGCTTTACATTCGATTGCGAGGAAATAAAACAGAAGTATAATATAACATTTTCTTTTAATTAACGCAAGAAAAATAAGACCTGTTACCCGCCGCTTTTTTTTTAATCTTACGACATTGATATTAGGCTTGGGCTGCACACGTATACAGCCTAATAAGTATATATTTTTTAAATTAATTAAATAACCTACCGTATTTTAATACCTTTTATGATTTAAAAAACACACGAGGCAAATAAATTAAAGTAAATATTATAAAATAACAAATTCTGTCTCTGAACTTTTTATTGTGTTTGGTTGTATGGCTCATTTTCTTTGCCATATAGATACATTTATGAGTAAGTGGATCGTTTCTGCATTTGTGCACAAAATTCGATTTTGTGCAGCCTATGACCTTTAACCTGCACAAATAAGCACTTTCAGAGCATGAGAAGTGAAATTTTTTTTTATTTTTTTTTTATAGTAGAGGTGTCGTGAATAGGATTCGTTAAATGATTGATTCGTACCACAGTTGGTCCTTTTGGTACACAGTAGTCCCGATGTTGCTTCAATATCGTCGTTCATCGAAGAATTCTAGGTATAAAATTAATTTATAGACGGAAAATATTTTAAGTATAGATAATGAAATAAATATGAGTAGGTACAAATAACATTTATAACTTGTGGCAGACTATAGTTGGAAAAGTTCTGTTGCTGCCTCGGTCGGCAGAAATTGCCATTATCATGCTTAGAAATGGCTTTGGGGATCGCAGTGGTATTGTTTTAAAGAAAACTTACATACATACAGTCGCGCCTCTTTCCCGGAGGGGTAGGCACAGACCACTTTCTTCCACTTGCTAGTTGCTACGATCTAGACACACTTCTTTCGTTCATCCACATTCAATAATCTCCTCGTGCATGCTCGTCGGTTTAGAGTACTCCTGACCCGACCTTTTGTCAGAACGTCTCCGATTTGATTTTGGAACGTTCGTCTTTGTCTTCCCCTTCCAACTAGTTCCAACGCTTCCTTCCACTCTCGCCTTATAAATCTGTTTAGTCAATCTCCCTTCACTCATTCTTAGGTTAATCCTATTCTAAGCTGGGAATAAATAGGTAACTTTGAATTTGATTGCCTACGAGATAATTTTTTAATAACTGTCCAAAACACAATTCATAATTCAATTTAGAAATAATATTATAAAATACCTTTTTAAAACCAAAAATAAATTTATTATTAAATCTTTAAAATTGTTAACATAACTGTCAATATTTGCATACAGAAACCATTTAAATGAATCAGAAATAATACAATGCCATCGATGCCGACCACAAAACAATAACGTGATATATTCGTAACTGCGACAAAGGGAACGAATGAATGAATTAAATGAACAAAATGGTTTGATTTAATTCGGTCAGTACGTTTCAAGTATAAATTGGTGCAGGGCTAATTGGCAATTACAATCACGTCATGTGGCCCTTTGTTAATTAATTAAGGAGACTAATTAGTCCCTCAGTGACGCAAAAAACATTTCTTATTTTGATATCTAAACCATAAGTGACGCTACTTTGTAAGAATGATTGGCATTTGAAACTGGTACACACGAAATGACGCTTGAAATTTTGGATGCTGGAAAAATCAAAAACTAGCCAAAGAAAGTTCAATTTGACTGTAATGTTGCACAGTGACGCAGCAATAAATAATATCTAGCACTCGAACAACATACGAAACACAAAGGATTTCATGAAATTCTTTTTAAACATGATCCACACAGAATCCTGTGGATCAGTTTTCATTTGTCAATATTTCGACAAATATACCATTTGGAGACAGATTAAGTATACTAGCACCGTCACGTATGATACGTGACGGGACCCAACATCTGAAATCCACTCTCGTAACAACATATAATTAGAAAAAGCAGAAACAAGATTTCGAACCGTCATTTCCTGTGGCCCATGTTTGATACCGTCACATTAGCTGAATTTTGCCTTAATTAGGTTGTAAAGATATTCATAGCAAAGAAAACTTCCGTCACTGAGGTTCTAGATTTATCTGAAACCAATCGGTGCAGTATTTACGATATAATTCGAAATTAAAATTTGTATGGAAATGAGCTAGGGTGACAACGAAGTCATCCTTTTGCGGACATGTTATTTCATAAATTAAATAATTAAATTCATAAATAAAAAAATAGTGCGGCCGACTAAAATCAAATACTGAAGTATAAACACAAAAACTAGTTGTACCACGTATTAAGAAATCGATTTGTGTGAGTTCACCCCTTATAATATTTATTTACATTGGTAACACTATGTGGTTAGTTCTGCATGTTGGCCACTGTGTGGCGCCACTTCCTGTTTTAACTGTCAGCCCCTATGGCCGCTCATGTGCTGCGTAAGTTAAATATTTTAATCGTTTTTCATCGACGTTTAATTGATTGTTATTGAGTTTACTTTGGAGTATAAATATACTGAGTGTATTTTACCGCCAGACCCTGTTTTATTTCCACATCCACAGACAACCTCGCTTCCATTGCCTAGACTCTAACTTAGACCACGAATATTAAAATAATAAACCAGGTAAGTTAAGTACATATTCATTGTTGGGTCTGAGTGATGTATAACAATGATTATCAATCACAGTACAGAGAATTAAACATACTCACAGAGAATAACCAGTTAAAGAGTTCTTGCCTGAACATCCAATGCTTAACAATTTTATTGTATTGAACGTATGTTCTCAAAATATACCTACTTCACTACCTGCAAGTAAACAATTAGATTAATTTTACAAAAACACAAGACTGCTACTGTATTATATATTTGATACTAGATTAATTTCACAAAAACATAGACTGCTACTGTTTTATATATTTGGTTGATACTCGCCTTTGAAAAAGAACTGACCAAAACAAATTATTAGAAAGTAAATTACTACTACTACTTAGTAAATTACTACTATTAATTTGTTTTACTTGCATAAATGTATTTATAGCCCGACCAAAGAAATATGACACCTCGCCATATTGCGGAATTTCAGATGAACTAATTTTATAAGGGAAATTGTTGCCATAGTCGTAAAAATACACACGTGGCGCCCCCAGAGCAGGTGTCATATTTCTTTGGTCAGGCTTTAAATAAAATTATCCAAACTTTACTAATATTTTGTGAGAATAGTGTCTAACAATAACTTTTTTAGATTTTTGTTTATTCTGGCCTGGAATTGATATGAAAATACTATTTTTTGATGGCTACGTACGTTAATGTTGCCAGGATGATTCACAAAAAATAAATAATAATTTCAGCTAATAAACCATAGATCAAAGGTCAACTGAAGCGAGACTTTCTCCCACCTCTCTGGCTAGATCAACTGATCAAAATAAAAATATTTAAAAAAACTAGTAATAGACAGGCATAAAAACGTTAAATATATAGAAATACAAAAAGTCTGTTGTTTTGATTTCAGATAAAGTAATGCTGCCAAAATAAATAATAACCTGCTCTATTATTATTTTCATTGTAAAACTTAAATCTTTACTTAAATATAAAAGCCTTGACCAGAAAAAAAAGGCCTGCGATGGGGGCGGGCGACCATTTCTCAACCATTTCTATTACTAAATTAGTTTAATGGAATTTCCACCACAGAGTTTTTTTTTATTTTTCTAGTCGGCCTTTAAAAATTCCTATTAGAATTATTTTATAAAACTAGAAATAAATCGGTATTTCCCTAAATTTGATAAAAAACAAAGTTGTAAAACTAATTAACTGACTGAGTACAGTTATTATATCAAGAAAGCCTTTCTATCCATAATTTTACGTACATTGTTGTCACCCTATCTTAAAGATTTCATACAAATTTTAATTTCGAATTATATCGTAAATACTGCACCGATTGGTTTCAGATAAATCTAGAACCTCAGTGACGGAAGTTTTCTTTGCTATAAATAGCTTTACAACCTAATTAAGGCAAAATTCAGCTAATGTGACGGTATCAAACATGGGCCACAGGAAATGATGGTTCGAAATCTTGTTTCTGCTTTTTCTAATTATATGTTGTTACGAGAGTGGATTTCAGATGTTGGGTCCCGTCACGTATCATACGTGACGGTGCTAGTATACTTAATCTGTCTCCAAATGGTATATTTGTCGAAATATTGACAAATGAAAACTGATCCACAGGATTCTGTGTGGATCATGTTTAAAAAAGAATTTCATGAAATCCTTTGTGTTTCGTATGTTGTTCGAGTGCTAGATATTATTTATTGCTGCGTCACTGTGCAACATTACAGTCAAATTGAACTTTCTATGGCTAGTTTTTGATTTTTCCAGCATCCAAAATTTCAAGCGTCATTTCGTGTGTACCAGTTTCAAATGCCAATCATTCTTACAAAGTAGCGTCACTTATGGTTTAGATATCAAAATAAGAAATGTTTTTTGCGTCACTGAGGGACCAATTAGTCTCCTTAATTAATTATCAAAGGGCCACATGACGTGATTGTAATAATTGGCAACACGTACTGATATCAAATTATGTGATCGGATCGTATTTTACTGTCATATTTTGATGGATGATATTTCTTTTACAATGAGGGATTTTAATTTTGACAGTTCTAAAAACAAAAAAAGGTTTCATTATGGTCATAAGAGATGGCGCTGCACTAACTCTTACGTTAAATAAAATAGAAATGCTTGAGGTAGGAAAAGAAGTCACAAAATTTTGTCGCAAAAAGGTCAATGGTAAAACGAATAAAAAATTTAACCGCAACTCAGAACGAATTTAAAACACAACAAAGTGCGTGACGATTGACGTGACAACAATAGTGTTGCCAGTTTTTTATGTGCCCTGATTGGTTTGACAAGCTCGCTTCTGACATTTTATTCGACATGCACGCCATCTATTTCAGTTAATAGAACCTTTATTTTTCTTAAATGCCATCTTGAAAATCCCTCATTTTACGCATAATAACACACTAGTAGGGCGAACAACGAGCTTTGCTCGGGAACATACGTATAAAAAAAACACCCCCGAATCCGTAAAACTCGTTTCTCGCCGTTCGCGACTTAACCCGCTGGCGTCTGGTCCAGACAGTGCCGGCAAAACTAAATTAAAGCCTGACCAAAGAAATAAGAAACCTGCTCTGGGGGCGCCACGTGTACATTTTTACGAATATGGCAACAATTTCCCTTATAAAATTTGTTCCATTGAAATTCCGCAATACGGCGAGGTTTCTTATTTCTTTGGTCGGGCTTTATCGAACATATTCTATGTCGAAAAAAAACCGCATGAAAACTCGAAAACACGCGTTTTCCCAAACATAAGACTAATCTAGATCGATTGTTTACCAACATAAATCCGGTCAGCGAAATCGTTAGAGCCGTTTCCAAGATTACAGAAATATATGTACACATCACTACATAGTATAAAACAAAGTCGCTTTCTCTGTTCCTATGTCCCTATGTATGCTTAAATCTTTAAAACTACGCAACGGATTTTGATGCGGTTTTTTATAATAGATAGAGTGATTCAAGAGGAGAGGATGCCTGCGTTAATAGTTTTTCCCGTAGGAATGAAGCATTTTCCCGCGGTAAAAGATAGCCTATGTTACTCAGGGGCTCAGGGTGAATGTAGCTTTCTAATGGTGAAAGAATTTTAGAAATCAGTTGTTTGTTTTTATTCATTACAAACATACACACATAAATACAAATCTTTCCTCCTCATAATAATAATAGTATGAAATATGATATTTTAGTAATTGATTATGAGCCCTTTTGAATTAAAATAATACAATTAACTCTATTTAATGAAAAAAGGTAAGTAAAATTATACATTGAAAATAGTAATATGACAGAATTACAAAAAATAAAACATGCCAAGTAGGCGGTCTATTTGTACAAATAAATATCTTCTAAACTGTAACTGAAACAGATGGAAATATACGAAATTTCGTTATGTGTTTATTCCCGAGAGCTAGTTAGTAATTTCAGTTAGTTTTGAAAACAGCTCAGCGAACTTTGAAGCGGAAACTGCGAGTTTGCGACACTCTCAAACTCTGCGTAACCACAGAAAATGAGCAATACAGAAGTAAACTTTATGAATAAATTACTTTATCAATAAAGACATCTGAAGGATCTCTTCCATGGTCTAAAAAAACAAGGTCTTCTACTCGGACTGTCAAACTTGACTCCACTCCTACGTCATCATGCTGTTCATCCTTGTCGAATGACTGTGTCAAGTCACGTGGTTCGATTGTTAGACTTGTTTTTTTAGACCATGGTCTCTTCTTAATGCCTGCATCCAATTTTAATTTGAACAAAAAAAAGTAGTACAAACAAATTTTAGTTTACCTATTTAGGTTAGCCAGTTTATTTTGTTTATATAATTTTAGGTATGCGTCTACACCAATAACAGGATCTTTGTATTATGTTAATACGAGTATGAATGACTGTCTGAGTTTGCTGTCGACTCGAAAAGAAGAAGTAGACGAGTATGAATGCTTATATAATAATATAATTGGAGTTATATTATTCGTATCGTAGTGGAGTCGTATTAACATAATTGGAGTTATTAAATGACAAAATAAATATTATTATTATTATTTTGTCATTTTATAACTCCAATTTAGGTGCAGAAAAAGATACTTTGCATAGACTTCTACATTAACACTATACACCGTTTAAATATCTGGTAGCTTATCCGCAACATGGTGGTAGTCCTCATGAAACTCTTCCTAAGCAACATAGGTTGAAAACTCGAAAATAATATTCAAACTTCAGTCACGTGACCGGACACTATGACGCGGATAAACAATTAGTTTTTCACGGTGGTTAATAAATAACGCCCTAACAAACAAATCGATTCTAGTGGTTCCGAGATCCCGTATCGGCAGGAAGTCGGGAGATTTCTATGTACGCGTTGTAAAGCTTCCTTAGTATGTAGTTTAATATCTGTAGCCTACTCTATTTGGGGTATTACAGAAGGGAAGTCGACTGTTTATGTCTCTTGGTATATAGTTTTATTGTGAAGCCTTCCTTACTACTTTCAATTTGCAGTTTTTCTTTCTGGTTCGTTATTTCATTTATAGAAGACTAGCGACCCGCCCCGGCTCCGCACGGGAAAACGGTTATTGTGGGTTATCCTTAAGTACATTATTCATGTATTAAACATATAAACCTTCCTCTTGAATCACTCTATCTATTAAAAAAAACCGCATCAAAATCCGTTGCGTAGTTTTAAAGATTTAAGCGTACAAAGGGAGGGACATAGGGAGGGACATAGGGACAGAGAAAGCGACTTTATTTTATACTATGTAGTGATTTGTAATTCTTTATCTCTCATATTGTCACATTCCAACACAATTTATATCTGAATAAAAAAATAAACAATACAATTAAATTTCACGGTGTATAATGAAGTAAGTATATTATGTACTGCTACAGTCAAAATTAATAAATTATTGTAGGTACCTACCTATTCAAGTTATAAATATGAAAATACCCGATTTTACTTTTATCTTGAGAAAACCAATTCAAGAAATCGTAATTTCATTAAAAGCGGACGAAAATCGTAGAGTGACACATTTACAAGGACACTCAGGGTTGGCAGTCGGCGAGATTTAATTGAATTAATTAAGTACGCCGCCAACTGCCACACTTCAAAGTGGCAAGGGAGCGGCCCTGACCTGACAGCCCTTGTTCGTACTCCATTTGACGTTTCTTTGCTAAAACAGAAATTCACAAGGCGGTAGACTCAGAAAAAATATTGTGATACTTCCATAAACTCAGAGTGATCGCCATGTTTGAAATTCATACCGTTCGTTTTTGGTCTTCGAATTTACATATAAGTAAGTAAGTAGGTAAGTAAAAATAGCGAAATTACTTAAACCAAATATTAAAAATTTATAAAGTGTATGAATGCAGTCTTAATAGTTTTTAGAATTAAAATAAAGTCATCTTTCAGTAAAATGTTATATCTATAATATTTAAGGTACTATCCCTCCATGTGGCATAGCCGTGGGACATAGCCCACGTTAACAGTTTCTCCCGTGGTGGTGGTAATGAGGCATTTTCCAGCAGTAAAAGGTAGCCTATGTTACTCAGGGTGAACGTAGCTTTCTAACGGTGAAAGAATTTTAGAAATCGGTTCAGTAGTTTTTGAGTTTATTAATTACAAACATACACACACACACACACACAAAATACAAATCTTTCCTCTTTACGTAATATTCTAATGCGTTAGATAGGTTCATTTACTTACATAATATTTCGTTTATAGATACACGGGCTTAGATAATTTAATACAAATTACAAATTGGTTTACGGTTCTCGGGTTTTTTGTAGATAATTGTGGGATTTTACCACGATAGTTGTTTGTTTTTGTTCAAATTTATTAAGTTCATTAAAAATGAAACAGTCTATAATATAGCTAGAAATAAAAAAACAAAACAGGTAAAATCGTCATATCAACGAGATTTGAACCGTTCCCAAGATAACGGTGCGGTATCAAGGGATTTATATTTATGTCCCATATCTCACCGTATCTCGGGTGAGTCGATTTACGACATTTAAAGGGATTTTATACCATTAGAGGATCATCCTTTTACACTAATCTCGATGGGATTCAATGCTTGCTTTGCTTGCTTGCTTTGCTTTCCGTGTGGGTTTTTAGGTTACCTACCTCACAAACCCTGGTGTCAGAATTATTGAGCCACGTAAGGCTTCTGACCAGGCTGCATATCTCCTATCCATCTATCTTCTTCTTCTATCTATCTGTCTATACTATAATAAAACTGAAGAATCGGTGTGTGAAATTGATTTGTTCTTCAAAAACCTGGTTGTAGGTGATAAAGGGAGTGTAGGTGAACACAAAGATACAAGTTTTGTAAGAAATGTCTAGTCGTCTGTTTGTCTGTTTGTAGGTACATGCTAATCTCTAAAACTACTGAACGGATTTGAATTTTACAATAATATAGCGAATACATCAGAATAACACACAGGCTACTTTTTACCGCGGGAAAATACTTATTTCCTACGGAAAAACCTGTTAACGCGGGCGCAGCCACGGGGCGGAAAGCCAGTTATGACTATATCCGTAGATCATACACGGGATCAACGGCTTTACGTTCCCTCCGAAGTACGGAATCATCTTTCCTTTCGGACAATCAGGTGATTCAGTCTGCAATGTCCTAAACAAACTGGAGAAAGTCTCACAAAGTGATATTTGCTCGACACCCACCGGGATTCAAACCCGGAACCTTCGTACCTAACGTGAGGGGAGCTCTATTCTGATATCTATGGGCGAGCTTTTGACCACTCGACCATGGAGGCTGTTTTGGGGTCCAATGAGGAAGAGAGATGGAAGAACGCTAAGGCTTACAGTTTAAAAAAATTGCAATAACAGACTTCATGAAAACGCTCCCTTTACACCAAGGAGATTTCGGGTTCGAACCCCGGCGGGGCCTTATCGAACAAATATCACTTTGTAAGACTTTGCCCCAGTTTGTCTAGGATCTAGGACATTGGCAGGCTGAATCACCACGAATCACCTAAGTTTTTTATATTAAAGAAGTCTTTAATTTCGTTCATTTTGGCCTTCAAGGTTTCAACGCCCCAAAAAGCAGATTTAACATTATTGTATTGTTTTTAGTAATTTATACTGAAATTAGATATACCAACTACCAAAAACAATTATAATACGAAGTATTGCAATTCAAAACTATAATCAATGATCGGGAACTTGTAACAAGTTAACTAATTTGCATATTAATTGGACAATGTTCGTGTTCCAAATATGTTTAGAGGCAACCGCCAATTTAACAACCCTACAATTTAACAAGATAATACAATTTATTAAGTGTTCTTTGTATTGTAAATTATTCGCACAGATCAATTATATTTTTACCATTTATTAACTGGGTAATGCAATGTACCAGTCGCAGTTAGCCGGGTTTTACTATTATATACTTGTGTTCAGAAGTTTCACGCTACAAAAGTAGGTATATTCTCTAATTGGTTATTAAGTTTCTATGTTACAATCTTTTCAAATTTTGTTAACTGTTGGTTCTCCGGTCTCCCTTGAAATAAAAATAAATAAAATAAATAAATACATACTTTTGAAATATCGATACGGTAGTACTTATAACATTCTTGGGTACATTCTGACGTTTGAACACCAATAATGTTTGTTCATTGTAAAAAAATACCAAAAAGGCTGGTCACATATCTGTCGTAGATCGGATAAGCGTTGGACTCGAAAGGTTCTCGAATGGACAAGAGTAGCGTGCCCCCCCCCCCTGCAAAACGGCCCGGACGACGCGACTTGATAACACTAAAATTAAAAAAATTAATAACCCCCCGACACAAAACCATTACTTGATCCTTTCAACAATTAAAAAAGAGCTGATAATCTTCAAATGGCTGAAGAAATTTTCTTGGATCATAGCTAAGAACACTCTCGATTGTGACACCTTTAGGAGCTACGATGCCACAGACAGACAGACAGACACACACGTCAAACTTATTACAACCCTCTTTTTCGTCCGGGGTTAAAAAAAGTGGCTGGCGGTGGCTGGATAAAAGCAGAAGAGGATCGTGTATTGTGGTGCACACTTGGGGAGACATGTCCAGCAGTGGACTGCCAAGGGTTGCTATGAATGAGCATTGTCACTTCCTAAAAAAATTGAAGTCTTAATTCCAAAGGGCACTTTAAATTGGTTCCGATAGCGCAGCAAACAAAAATCTACTTTTCTTTATCGTTTCGACGAGCGCGCGAGCATGATCCGTGAATTGGATCGAATTCTTCCAAAATTCACTATCCATCGATGCTATATTCTAGCGCGAAAAATGATTTCCACCTGACAAACAAACGATAGTGACATCTGGAGTCCCTCATCGCGACAAAGTCACGTAGAACTGAACAAAGTTTTGTAGCATCGTCGGGAAACTGAAAAATCACTTTTATTCTGAGCTAAATAAGGTGAAAGGGTTCTGCAAAATAAGATAGCGGAAGCTATACGTGCCTGAGTTACTAATATATAAGCGTCATTTTGTGGACAAGATAGTCTAGGAGTCTGAAGACAGATGGGTACTTTCTAGGAGACATTTAAAAAATATTACAGCATGCAGCGTAACTTTAAAATGCTGCTGTAAGCTGTAATATTTTTAAAGTGTCTTAGAAAGTTTAGCAAAACAGCGCTAAAATAGTATTTGTTCAGTTTCGGAACGTAAACGAAAATTACGGTAAATTAATAAATATTATAAAGTAAATATAAACACGATTTCTCCATACATTTCACTATCGTGCGATCGTGCGTTCTCGCGATGATCGCGTGTTCGCGTTCTATTAGGACGAGGCCTGAAGATATTTCAAGAGTACAAGGCGAAACTGTTACCTGTCACTATGTTATGTTTCATATAAATCCGGACAAAAGTTCATTGACCCCTTTCTTTTCTTGAAAGTTTTGGAAAATAATTTAACGCCAAAATGTCTGGCATGGTCACACGCTCACCCCGCCTTCTACTACGGTATGCCAAATTACGTATTTTGCGATAGTTTCCTATAGTTTTATCGTATCGTTTGAATTGAACAGAATGTGCGCTTTGTATGCAGGCGTCAATGACGTTTTGTCCGGATTAAAATAAAACAAACCTAGTATATTTGTAGTATTTTAAGATTCCGAAAAGTCACTCACCTCTCAGACTAGACGCGTGATCCAGTAGACAAATGTCCCGCGAATTGAAAGTAGCTTGCGGCTGGCAGCGACACTAATTCTCGACTACACGACCGACTGCGCTATACGCCCTACCCCGTTGCGTTGAATATTTATTCGGTTGATGTGTTTATGGGACAGCCCTGGTGTTACGATGGGGTTACTCTGCTTGCTGGATGGTGGATACACAGACTGAATTTATTGTTTTTGTTTTGTTTTTTGTACCGTACATACTGTAGATAGAATTATAATGAAAGTTGGTTCCTTATTTTATAACGCTTGTATTTTTTTTGACACTTTATGCATTTCTATGGACAGAATAATATCAAGTAGATTCAGCTCTGAATTGTGCACCACACTCACTCAGCAATGTAACTAAAATATCACGCTTGAAATTATCGCAATGTTGCACGGCCTACCAAATATCATTCTACCCTACTTTAAGTTTTTTAAATAATTATTTTATATCGATATGCCAACCAGTTGTGTCTAGTTCTTATTTGAGCATTAGCGTACTGTGAAAAGATTTTTCAGAAAAATACTAGGTACTTATTTTATAAAATGGCGGCCGAAGTTCCATACGTTACATTTAATAATGGAGAGGATATCCCTACTTTGGGATTGGGAACATGGAAAGTAAGTTATTAGTTTAATTTTTATATATATTTTTTGCTTAATGTACCGAAACTAGTGAGATATTTAACTCAACCAACGATATAATAAAATTAATTTATCGACGAAGCCGTACGTACCTATTGTTATCTTCGATTATGAGGTTCGAAAGTAAATAGGCTTATGTAAATCAAACCCAGCTCAACAATACCCATTAAATGGTCACGTCATCATCAGCTGTTAAAGAAAAAATAATATTTGATGAGAAGAACTGGAGATCCTTAAAAGAATAGGTACTTTTGTTTAACAGTTTATATCGATTCCTGGCCATAAAAATAGAAAAGTTCCTCTGAGGATGTCACGTGTATATTTTTGTTTATGTCCATTATTAAATTAGTTCCATTTAATAAAATGGTCGGGCTTTAGATAGCCTTTTAACTTCTTCAGTCATTTGCAGGGTGGACAGCACATAAATAATAAAGATGTAAAACAGCTCATAAATAAAAAAGATGTGTTGCAAACTTAGTGGCAGTGGGCTGGGCACATTGCGTGTAGAACTGACGGCCGTTGGGGCAGAAAGGTTCTTGAATGGCGACCGCGCGCCGGAAAACGTAGTGTGGGCAGGCCCCCCACCGACCGACGATCTGGTGTGGGTCGCGGGAAGCCGCTGGATGCGGACAGCGTAGAACCGATCATTGTGGAGATCCTTGGAGGAGACCTTAATCCAGCAGTGGACGTCTACTGGCTGAGATGACGATGATGAACCAAGATGTTACCTGTATTTTGCTCGTTACAGTCGGAACCCGGTGAAGTGGTCCAAGCTGTGAAAGATGCAATCGACGCTGGGTACAGGCATATCGACTGCGCTTACATTTATAACAACGAGAAAGAAGTAGGAGAAGCCATCGCTGCTAAGATCGAGGAGGGAGTTGTGAGCAGGTTAGAGACCCATCTTCCGAGCGCCATTTTTTTTAAGTACGACCAATCAAGCTTCACCGGACTTGCGGGGGAACGGTAGACTCTACCCCAAAAAAAAGTCATGTACCAACGCGTCTAGGGGCGGCTCGAGAGAGCCACGGACCACGGCCTAGCGCGTTGATACTGAAAAACATCGTGAAGGAGACGACGACGCCTGAAGGGCTCCCTCTCTAATTATCAATTTTGATTTTGGTTATGGCTGCGCCCCCGCCGGCGGGTACGGGCGTTGTTACCTGAAGGGTTTCCGAGCGCCGTCGTCGTCGTCGTGCGCCGCGTCCGCCTTTTGTTTCACTCGCCTTGTTGCCTATAATTGTATTGTATGCGCGACGTACGACGACGAAACGCTAGAAAGACGCTAGTGTGGGGCGCTCTAGAACTACGACTATAATCTACGTGTTAAGGATTCTTTCTAGGAACAAAAGTATCCATCCTTCCCGTGGAACCAATCATAGGAATTTCCAATTCAGGCGGAGTACGTTTTTGTTGATAAAGGTGGACGCTGCTGCTCACTCTTTCATTTACTTCTCCTTTTTCTACAACCACTGCAGGGATTAGGTTAGTTTTTGTCCAAATTCACAACCGGGAATCATAGTGCCCTATTTGCATGGAAAAAATAAACATAAGTGCTGCTTATTGCTTGAAATTGTTTTATAGTTTTTGTCACTTGACGCGAACAAAGCTGATAATAAGTAAATCGATCAATAAGTTTTTACTCGTAGTTACCTAGCACATGTTCTACTATTATAGAATTGTTTAAATTTGTGTTCTAGGGGGATACTTATAATATCGGAAGACAAGACTAGTATTGCCTCTTTACCTACATAATAACGTTTTGCGTATATTATTCTTTTTTAATTAATACATATCAATACTATAAAATACTTGTGTTAAAAAGAGGCAATATTTTATTGTTTGTTTGTATTGAATAGGCTCCGAAACTACTAAGCCTATTTTAATTAAACTTGGTATAAAAATAGAATAGACTTTGAGGAGTAACATAGGCTACCTTTGACTGCAGGAAAATTCCTCATTCCCACGGTAAAAACTGTTAACACGGGGAAAGGCTAGTAATAATTGTATGTAGGTACCTAACAATTATGCAATGATTTATGATTATGATTATGATTGAAGCTTATTGTTTTGTTAAAGGAGCGCTCTATTCATCACCTCCAAGCTTTGGAACACGTTCCACAGGCCGGACTTAGTGCGAGGCGCCGTACAAGAATCCCTGGACAATCTGGGGCTAACATACCTGGATCTGTACCTGGTTCACTGGCCCCTTGCCTTGAAGGTAAATTTTATAATAAATAAATAAACAAATATGTGGGATATCTCACACACGGCTATCTGACCACAAACTAGGCAAGCCTGTGCTGTGGGTATCATACAGCTGATATACATACCTACATATTATAAATATAGAACATCTAGCTAGACACTAGGCAAACACAAGTGCACATCAATCGAATGTTCGCCCTGGGCAGGATTCGAACCCGCGACCCTGTGCTTTAGAAGGCAGACGTACTACCAACTAACTAGGCTACGGAGCCGTCAATACGAAGCAACGCTAATATATTTGCAATATCAATGCGTATTTACGTACAGTCCTTTCTTACTTACTTTATGCATATTATATTCTATTAGTGCAATTTATTAATTTATTTGTTGAGGTAGTTTAACCTCAAAACTCACACGCTACCTAAGTGAAGTGAATAATACGATGATCTTAAAATTATATTTTATTATATAGTTACAAAGACAAGCTTATCGCTCTAAGAGATGTCTGTTATCCAACCCGCTTGATTTTATTACAGGAAGAAAACGGCATTTTCCCGACGGATGAAAATGGCAAGGTGCAGTTCTCTGACGTCGATTACGTGGACACCTGGAAGGCTATGGAAACTCTGGTGGACGAAGATCTGGTCAAGTCCATCGGAATCTCCAACTTCAACACCAAACAGATCACGAGGCTCTTGAATCACGCCAAGATTCTTCCTGTCACTAACCAGGTACAGAAATCTCTTCACATATTTTCATTAATATTATAAATGTAAATCCGTTGGTTGATTTTACCTTGCACTAAAACGATAGTTTCGCCTGAACATCCAGATTTGGATGAAATTTTATATAAGGATTTTGTACCCTGGATTCTAGATTAATACGCTTTCTTTTACCACGGGAAAATACTTTTTATAGGACCACCCTACAATTACTTCTCTTTCAAATAAAAAAATAATTTTGATGATCGCTTCATAATTTTGGCTGTGATATTAACAAAAAAAAACATACGCGTCGAATTGAGAACCTCCTCCTTTTTTGAAGTCGGTTAAAAGTTCTTACGTTTTAATCTTTGTCGCTGTTATCACGAGTACTACCCGATACTTCATAATAATAATATTATAATATATATATATATATATAGGTTAGGTATGTACTATCACGGCGGCTGGATCACGTCGTTGCGCTCGGAGAGCGCTATCCTACTCCTCAACAAATTAAAGATGGAATTTGATAAGGAGATTATTTATTTCTTCAGGACATGACATAAAGACCAGCTCGTAGCTGGAGCTACGGCCGTCTGCGTTGGCAGCCACTAAATTCAAAATCATTATCGCTTTTCATAATTAAATGGCTCAAACGCGGAAAGAGGCTGCCAGCACGAACGCGGTGAGCATGTAGGATGCATGCACACCACATCCCGCCCGGTACAGTTAAAAAAAAATTTGCAATACCAATGCAATATTTTTTAACAATACTTTGTTACAAAGTTTTGTCCTAAGCTAAGCTACCTGCCTAAGGACGGATAAAAACATTACAAAGTCACAGACATGTCAAAAGCTGACTGCTGCTACCAGCTAGTTGGTGTTGTATTTTTATCCAACTAAGTTGATCAAAAACCATCCAGAAAAAAGAATCAACACAGCCAAGCATGTCTGTCTACAGTTAATCCAAATAGACATTCAATAAAATTTCGAAAAAGTTTACTAAACCTATCTGTGTCGGATACTATGAATAAAATAATATTAACTAGTTATTAATAATTCAATAGTCACCAAATAATCAATAAAGAAAAGTTAAAGAAATAAATTTGAAAAAGTTGGACGACCACTGATTTTCAATAACAAATCATAATATATATTTATAGCAAACGTTCACGACTATCTCGAATATCAAAACCTAGCTTTGGGCAAGACATGGGAATGGGAGCTATTTTCTTTCTTCAGCTCCAACCTATCCTCTGAAAAGATTAGTGGGGAATTCACCTAGCTGCGGTACCAGTAACGAGAGTACTCAAAGTCATGAACCCAACTAAAGTTCCTCCACAGCACTATGTGCTTGATGTGGAGTGACAGTAAATATTCCGTCACGGAACACACCTAACTATGCGTTACCCAACTAACCCAAAAAAAAAAAACTACCCAAATTCTAGTTAAACGCGCACGTTTTTCTTTCTTCATACCATGTGGTCATCTAGATTTAAGTCGTCCAGCTTTCTCGAAGGGTCATCACATCAGAAACGATCATCATAATAAATTCGTCATCAGTTTTTTGATTTTTTTTTTGGTTAATCTGAAACATTTTAAAGCATTAACACAGGAAATCACTTGTACATCCTAACCAATCCTACAAGACAATAAGAAATATTAGAAACTAACCTATATTTACTACATTTTAGTTATTATCTATCGATAATATTATGAAATTATTTCAAAAATTAAATTTTCAGATATTTACAATTTCTTTGACGGAATTGCGTCAAAACTGTCATGAGTCATTTTGTTCATGACATGACACAAACAAAAAGACATTATTTGCCAAACAACGGACTTATCACCATGACTACATCAAATTACGAAAATAATGAGAAATTAAATTAAATTGAATTAATATGGAAAAATTTGGTAAAATATATACACAATAATACACTATCTACTCTAATCCTGCAAACTAGGTAGGCAAAAACGGCGACCCCTCCGTCGTCTCTCCACCTCGCACCCCTCCAAAACGCATCTTCAGCATCATAACACAACGGAAAATCACATCAACATATTTGCTTTTAGCAGCAAATCACACGAAGCTCTTCAAACTTCATAAAGGCCACTTCACCAAGCCTTTAGACACAACTAATAAAATGAATATAGAGACTTAGCTTTTATCAACGCATCCTTTAGGCATTATTATCACAAATGCACCTCCTCCACACATCTTAGTCCATTCATGGCGCCATCGTGGCAGCCGCAGAAAGACGCCTTCATAACGGCAGCAACGCTTCTCACTCCTTCCATCATCTTCGTTTAAATCATCTTCTCACATCGTGCGGGACACGTCATCTTGGGGAATTACGTAGCTGTCCTTCTTCTTCCTTGAGCACTTGCTTCTTTTGCTAGCGAGGAAGGTGGGGCTCTTGTAGCACTCCACCATATCACGGCGGCTGGATCACGTCGTTGCGCTCGGAGAGCGCTATCCTACTCCTCAACAAATTAAAGATGGAATTTGATAAGGAGATTATTTATTTCTTCAGGACATGACATAAAGACCAGCTCGTAGCTGGAGCTACGGCCGTCTGCGTTGGCAGCCACTAAATTCAAAATCATTATCGCTTTTCATAATTAAATGGCTCAAACACGGAAAGAGGCTGCCAGCACGAACGCGGTGAGCATGTAGGATGCATGCACACCACAGTACACTTACCTAAATGATTGTTAAGTCAATTGAAATTACGAGGAAAGATAACAATTTTTGCATTATGAACATTCTTAGATTTTCGCGGTTGTTAACTGCACTAACACATTTTCACGGGTTTTCTCCACCGGTAGGAAATATCGGTAAGCTCAATTTAAAACTAAATCGTGGAGAAAACCCGTGAAAATGTGTGTTAGTGCAATTTTTGCATTAATTTCAGGTGGAATGTCATCCGTATTTAAACCAGAAACAGCTATTGGAATTCTGCGAGTCAAAAAACATAAAACTCACTGCGTACTCTCCACTGGGTTCCCCGGACAGACCCTGGGCTAAACCTGAAGATGAGAGGCTGATGGATGACCCGAAACTCAAGGCCATAGCTGACAAATATAGGAAATCTGTAGCGCAGGTGCTTATCAGGTAATAACACTTAATCAAAGAATGTAATAAACCCCCGACACGAAACCGTTACTTTATCCTTTCAACAACTAGAAAAGAGCTGATAATTTTCAAATGGCTGAAGATATTTTTTGGATCATAACTAAGAACACCCTCGCTTGTGACACCTTGCAAACAAAAAAACTAGATCGAAATCGGCGCATCCGTTTAGGAGCTACGATGCCACAGACAGACAGACAGACATACACGTCAAACTTATATTATAACACCCCTCTTTTTCGTCGGGGGCTAAATATATAATAGTCATCATTTTATTCTGCTTGTAGATATTTACACTGGATCAAGGTAGGGATAATGTACAGAAGCCAGCAGATGCGTTTGGACATTTGCACTACGAAATTCATCCCTACAAGGTCAACATGTCCAGCCGCATGTGCTGACTACTGTCTAACGAAGCCGGCGACCTACGCCAACTGGCGCGTTTTGCCAACCGTTGCAATTCACTAACTTGTGACATTTTCCCATGCAAAAAATACAGTTGCAAACAAAACGAGTAATATTAAACTTGATATCATCATCATCATCACAGCCGAAAGACGTTTACTGCTGGACAATGGCCTCCCCCAAGGATCTCCACAATGATCGGTCCTGCGCTGCCCTGGATGAAACTTGATATAATGCAAAATAAAATTAATTCATGAGGTATTACAATAGATAGATCCATCTTGCTTGGGTCGCAGTGGTCTTTGGGTATTTATCGGCATTTTACTCTTCATCCAAATCATAGTATATTTAGTTCTATTGGCCGCTTTCAGGTACCAAATTGACCGCGGAGTCATTGTGATCCCAAAATCGGTGACCATGTCTCGCATTGCCAGTAACATCGAAGTGTTCGACTTCAAGCTCAGCCAAGAAGACCTGGATGACATTAACAGCTTGGATCGCAACTGCCGCTTCATACCTTTTGTGGAGTAAGTACTGTGGCATTGGTCATGCCATCTCTTTTGCTTGTCGGTCTGGCTGCAAGTATATTCTAAATTTAAATCTATTTCGAGACATAATTTATTACCATAGATTGTGTCAGTTTTTTTTTACATCTTCTTGCTTCAGCTCTCGTCTGGACAGGATAGATTATTATAGCGAGGAGTTAAGGGAAAGGTCCATTTTCCTCTTCTAGTTTGTGGTTTATTTCAATGTGTTAATTTCTTGATATAGATATAAAGAAAAACTTATTCCTATGAAGATCGACGAACTGCGACCTTCTTTGAACATTTACTTGTATCGATCAAGGGTAATGTAATTCTATAATATACCTACAGTTCGGGCCTCTTATTTCTTAGTCTATGATAATCCATTGCTGGACAAAGGTACTGAAAATAAAATTACAGACAGCACTTTTTTTCAGGCTTGGAAAGCGAATTGGATACCGCAGTTGTAGTTGATACGGGCAAACGCTGTTCTAATAAAATACTTACAGTAAAAGTCCGACCCTAAGCAGAAAACCTCTGTGTAGTCAAGTCTCTCACTATAAAAAAAAGCATCGGGCCTAACGATAGTCAAGTTCCCTCACTATATATTTTTTTGTTATAAAGCAACGGACTTATTGACGATTATGCCACTAACGATCACTTTTTTTATTTGCAGAGCTTTGGGGCACAAAGACCATCCATTTGAGAACGATGAACTAAATGGTAGTTTATAACTCTAAAGTACCTACCAACTAGTAAACTAACCAACAGCGGGCTGCAAGTTTAAAATGTGGTTTTCTATCATTGACTGCCATTTTTACTTCGTATCTGTATCTTCGTTTTATACATTTTCTTTTACTTTTTTCATGAACTAACTACATAAATATCAAAACTGTTTTTCACTCTTTGTATTACTTTGTATTACTTTTCGTCTCTTTATATTACATGATATTATGATAATTTTGCAGCCTTTTTAAAACACCTTTTTAAAGATACATTTTAATTTTTAGTAGTGATCTCTAAATCTTTTTTATAATTAAAATAAAAATTTTAGCACAACGTTTTTCTATTGATTTACGCGCCCAGTAGTTTCGGAAGTAAGTTAATATTTATAATAACATCAAATTTATAAGTACCTAGTCGTAGTAGGTAACTAGGTAGGTACCTAGGTAGTAAGTAACGGAAAATTATTTCATTCTTCTTTATAAGCGCACGAATCCGCTGCTGGTGGCAAAATAATATATAATATAAGTGGGCATTCGATAACTGAATCGAAGAAACGTAAAAATATACCTAGATAAGATAACCCAAACTGGCCTAACCTAAAGTTCAAGAATTCTCGTTATCTGTTATCTCCATCGTATCACGATCACGAAAGAGCCACTTCTCGTTTCTGTGCCAAGCGAAGCGGTTGTGTTCTACGTCAATCAAAATGGCCGCCAAAGTTCCCGTAGTTACCTTGAATAATGGACACAAAATTCCCGCCATTGGTCTGGGGACATGGAAGGTAAGTTTGTTTATTTGTTGACTAGCTTTCCGCCACGGCTTCGACTGTGTTAACTATTTTTCCTGTCGGAATGAGGAATTTTCCACCGGTAAAGGGTTGCTCATGTTACTCCCCAAGTTCTATTTTATTTTTCAAGTTTCATAAAAATCTGTTCAGTAGTTTCGGAGCCTATTCAATGGGAACAAAAATACCTATATTTCCTCTTTAAATTTATTAGTAGGTATATAAGGCTAGGCTAGGCTAGGTACCAGAGAGATGGGAGAGCCGCTTCGCTTTAAGCGGCTCCCACCTCTCTGCTAGGTAAGTACTTACCTAATCTTATTTCGGAGCATTAAACTACAAAGTGGCCAGTTACTGATAGGTGGCCAGTAATACCTTGGTTTATCCTATTTAATCGCACGCATCACGATTCACGCATTTGTTTGATTGTAAGTAGGTATTGAATAGGTTCCGAAACTACTGAACCGATTACGTAGGTAGTACATTTTTTTAAGAAGTTAGAAGAGTTATAAACATTATTTTCTATTTCTTTCTTTCTTCCAAATCATCATCATCATTGGCCTTTTTTTCGTCTTGTCAGACGTTATTAGGTACAAAAACACCTGTAGCCAAGCGATACAAAAAACCTGACAGTTGACAGTGACATTGACATTGGCTAATGGCTTGCAAGTTGCATTTGACATTTCAATTCAGTAATTTGTTTGTTTCCTTCACCGGAAAGTTTGTAAAACGTGTTAATTCTGTGAATTTTCATCGTCCTGAATCGTTTGTTAAAAATGGCTGATAAGATACCGAAAGTAAAGTTCTACAATAATATCGAATGCCCGATTTTGGGTATTGGAACCTGGAAGGTAAGTAAAGTAACCTAACTGTTAGAAACTTATTCATAATGTTATAGTTTTGTCGTGGTGGTTTCGTTGCTGTATCAGCCTTAGATATGTACCTATTCTTATCCATGGTCTTGTTCATTTATTTACTTGCCTTTAACAAGCAATTCTGAAGTTGTAAACATTAGATACATTAGGTTAGATAGGTACTATAACACGGGCGATCCCGTGCTACAAAATAATAACTAAGGAAATGCGATTTTAACACTATTTATTGCAGAATCATAAACACTTCACATTCAATCTAGCTAAACAACTGGAAATACTTTATTATACGAGAAAAACCGATTCCTGGTGCGTTTTTCCACCGCACCCAGGAATAAACGCGATAGCACTGACTGAATCTATCAAAATCAGTTTAATTTTAAATAATTCAAATTTAGAACAACGCGGCCAGTACCAAAGGCCAAAGAGATGGCATGACCGATGCCACAGTACCTACTTACTTGTTAGATAGTAGGTAGGTAGTTACTAGAAGTTGACTCTGACCTAGATGCACTTAAAAACGATGTTTGGGGCCTATTAACTAGAATTTAAAAGTTATTTTATTTCTTGTATTATCCATCATCTGCATCTACAAGTCCGGTGAAGCTTGATCCGTCGTAGGTACTTTTTCGACACAAGCATAGGTCAATTAAAAAAAAATCATCTGCATCTGTGCAATATGTTCAAATTGTTCTTTCACTACTGTCACAGAATAAATAATAATAATAGTGCTACTGTGAGTATGTTGCTGGAGAATTCTGTAGAAGCTGTGTCTCTTTATTTGTATTTTTCTTGTTTATTTAATAAGTAAATAAAGTGAATTTTGCTGTATGCAAAATAAAATAAAGAAATAAATAAGTGCCATTGGTCCCAGCTACTATCTACCTTGTCGTTATATGAGCCATGTTGCAAGCCTAAGTTGGCTCAACAGTTCCAACATCAGGGTTTGAAATCCACTCAATAAGCAAGCAAGCAGCAAGCCTTAAACACCATTCAAAATAAATAAAATGATTTGATTCAAAGTAATATTTGAGTAGTTCTTCAGAAAACATTCTCCGCGTAACCTTCGTGGCGATTTTTTTTTATAATGCAATCTTAATATAAATAGATGTAAATTAAAAAAGCCCTAAAAACAATGTGTACAGTTTTTACTAAATGTAAATCAATGAATAAATAACAGAGATATTGCATGTTTCTTCTCCCGCCGCTCCTCTGAACTCTGTGATGGCATAGTTTCCGTTCGAAAGTAATCTGAAAACAAAATTTTACAGTAAATCTTATTGAAGTTGACTTTAAAAGTTTTTACTCATTCAATAATATTAAAAAACTGACTTTTGTGCTGACTAAATTATGAAATTAGCTACGAGAGAGCATTTAAACAGAATTACATATTACATAGAAAAGAACACATCAAACGTGCTAGAATATTTTATTTCTAGCTTTCGGTATAATTAGGGGCAAATGCAATTACTGTATCACAAGAAATAAGGAGTATTTAATGGACATTTGTAACTTTCGTGGTGCATCAGGTAACTTTCATGGTCAAATGTCCACGAAAATTGGGCCACGGAAGTTACAAAAATAACACATTTTTGAGTATTATGATAAAAGTAATAAGTAAGTTTACAAATGAAGTACATGACAATAAACTCGCTCGATCTATCTTCTTTTTCTGAATAAGATTTTTTTGATAATAACATAATATATCTTTCTACATATGCGCATGAAAGTTACATGACCAGCCCAACTTGAAAATATTCGAAGAATAACTCACCTCGTATTTATTTAGTTTTGAAGCGATGAGTACACTGGTGTCCTCCACTGATGCTGGGTCACTACCAAGTGTCTGCAAGCTAAAATTTGCAGCGACAAGTTTGCGTTCTTGGAAGGTAGGTGTAGTTTCATTGAGCGCTCACGAAACCAGCGAAATCGTGTGACAGAGATGTTATATAATATAATTTTTCGAAACAAAGAGATAGAATGAATATTCTTTTATAAATATGTGCCTAGTTAAAAAACTATTCATTCCACGTAATAAATTATACGATTACGCATTAAATGCAAAACTTATCAAGGATTACCTTGAGCGCGAACCAAGTGTGACCTGCGAAGAACGACTATTTTGATCCCGTTTTCGATGTTGAAATATTATTTTTCAAAATATTATACATGATTTTATATGTTTTATGTTAAAATAGTACGCATAATTATATGAGGAATCATCTATATTTAGTTCCAACACAGTATGGTCGATAGTTTAGGAATTAAGACCTTGTGACCACGTTTTGAGGGTGCTCAAAGAACTACTCATTTACTTACAAAATCATTTTTCGATGCCAATGCTAATAAATACAAAGGATCAAACTGTCCTGTCTTTTTTTAAATAACAAAAAAATTTCTTTGAGAGTAATTGGTTATCCAAAGAACATCAAATTAAACTTAATCTTCGTCTATTTATACTATAATAAAACTGAAGAATTGGTGTGTCTGTACATTGATTTGTTTTTCAAAAATCTGATTGTAGGTGATAAAGGGAGTGTAGCTGAACACAAAAATACAAGTTTTGGAAAATGTGTCCATCTGTCTGTGTTTCTTTGTACAAGCTAATCTCTGAAACCGTTGGACCAATTTTAATGAAATTTTGTATGGCGTTACCTTAAATATCCCTGGTCAACATCTTGATGCTTTTTACCACCACGGGAATTAAAAAAAAAATAATGCGCGCTTAGCCGTGATATAAATTCTATGATTTAGTATCATTATAAAGTTAGTAGATACTTTTTTGTAGATTACTTTCTATTCACCAATTGGTAGATAGATAGATTCGATTCCCATATTCTTGATAATTTTTCATAAGATAGGTACCTAACTATCTATGTAACAAGCAACAGCTAGGTTGGTTTATTTCAGTTACTTTCATAGTATAATGTCTTATGGTATCTTAATGTGGGGCAGGGCATCCGATATTAACACAGTTTTTATTTTGCAGAAAAGAGCCATTAGGGCAATATACCAACTTCGCTGTCGGGAATCACTTAGAGAACTGTTTAAAGAAATAGACATCTTGACAGTTCCGTGCCAATATATTTATGCAAATATTATGTACGTTAGGAAAAATATCCACGAATTTAAAAAGAATTCTGATATTCACAAACGTAATACTAGAAATGGAAATAAACTAGCTCGTGATAACTATAGATTGGCTAAAGTCAGTACTTCTTTCGTGGGGCTCTGTGTACGCTACTATAATAAAATACCTGATGATATTGTAAATCTTCCAGAAAAAAGGTTTAAATGCCACGTGAAACGGCATCTATGTAAGAATGCGTACTATGGATTGGATGAATATTTGAATGATAAGAAAGCTTGGTGTGTAGAGACTTCAGCTCGACACGAGAAACGCTGTGCTTAATCTAAGGTAATATTATTACTAAAATTTGTTTGTAAAATCCTACGTAATTGTGCAACATTGTAGTGCGGTCGACTATGCAATTGGGAAGCCATTAATTAGATTGTCGTGATAACATCTGGCTGACTGAGTATTCATGCTCACTAAAGTGTCCTGACTTGCGGTGGCGTGTGGGCCGGGTCGTTGGGTTCCCTCTAATATGGTTGAGCCCGGCGATGGCTGTCCCATACGTCAAACCCGTGAACGTGGTGCTGCTTGGGGGGACTGGTCTGCTCTAGTCGATTGCCGATTGTTTTATTGTTTGTATAGTTTAGTTTTTCTACTTTGACTGGTTGCCTTCCTTTAATTTCATATTTCGGCTGCACTCTTTGTTATATTAATCAAATTGTATAAAATAATAATTACCTATGTAAAAATATTTTGAAAAGATGCAACGCCTGTGGAGTTTCTTCCGGCGGGTTCTTCTCCACAGAAGACAGCCAAATTGTGAACCCGCCCTGACGTCAAAAAATGATTTGTGAAATCTTACTTTGAATAAACACTATTTGACTTTGACTTTGATGTATTATGTTGTTGACCAAAAATGGCACCTATTATCATGACAAGTTAATGTTAAATGTCAGTTCAGCAGATAAATACTGTTTGTTATCTAAGCAATAAAATAATGTTTTATGGCTTATTCCAATCCATGGGTTATCTCATTATAAGTAGGTAAGTAATAAAACATATCGACGCTGGAAAGGAAAAATTATCCAAGCGCCATTTCTGGCCAAACTGAGTTATATACATTGTTGGAATCGCCTGATTTTTCTGCGTCGTTTGGTCTTACTCACGTCCTTCTACGACGACTTTTGATGTCGCTTCGACATTTTGGAGTTCGCGATATTTCACTTTTTTTTCCTTACTAACCGACAAAATTTTCGACCATTTTTGAAAATTTGGTGGTTGTCGTTATTGTGAAATGCTAAATTTGCCTTTGGTCAAGTTTGACATTTCTGTTCGTACGGTAATTACTCCACTTAGTAAATTTTTCCAGTATCTGGCAATATACTGTTTGGCGCATAGTCAATTTTTTCCTTAGAAAAGATTTGTTCTTTTAACACTTAAGTAATTTTGGCTTATTTGGTTTTTTTCTTACATGGCGTTTAGTTAAAATTGCCAGTTTTCTTTTTTTTTAATACTTCTTATTGATTATAATAATTAATATGACTAAATACTTAAATTTGTGATCTCAATGTTCTTAAAACACATAGTATTATTATTGTGATATACTAGTAGATTTATAATACCTAACTAATGCTAATAATGTGTACCTAAGTGTTGCTTTGTTAAAATTTATAAAACTCAAGACAGATTAAGTGCATTTTATTTACATTCTTTAATAAAATATGAATCCAAATTTCTGCAAAAATGTCATATGTCAAAATTACGGAAACAAAATTTATTAAATTAATACTTAGGTTGTTTTGCCTCAACTTCCACATGTTTTTTATTTTGGTATGGCAACTTTTACTCTGACATGAATTCTAAAAAAAGATATATACTACATTTTTATCGTACCTTTTTTAATCAAAGCTTGTCGGTTAGTCAATTTTTCCCGTCTCTACGTTTAAGGAAAATTTTACTAAGCGACACTAACTTTAAAACTTAGCATTATTTTTAATAGTTACATATACTATAATGTAGATTAAAAAATAAACAAATAAATTTCTAAGAACTAGGCATTTTGGACCATTACAAGAATTTACACGATTTTTTTTCGGAAAATTCAAACTTTAAACAGCTCTACTGTAAAGTTAGTCTGATGTCGCTTGGATAACTTTTCCTTTCCAGCGTCGATATAGTTAAGTGTTCTTTGAAGACTACATCTTTTTTATATTTAATTTATTATTGATTAGGACACCTACTCAGTAGTCATAGAAAGTTATAAAAATAAATTCACAAATTTTAACTTATTTAATAAATAAAATTATTATGCTCAATTAAATCTTAGATAATATTTGAAAATTATCAGCCATTGAATTAACCCAAATTAAAGGGTATATAATATAACATTTTCTTACTTAGCTGTGTTGCCTGGAATAAATTGCTTTCAGCAATAAGGCAGCTTTTAGGAATTACTTTCCCTAATAATATTATGAATGCGAAAGTTTGTGGGTATGGATTATGGATGTAGGTATGTTTGTTACTCTTTCGCGCTAAAAATACTGAATGAATTTTAATTAAACTTTATATCAGTTTATACATCAGAATAACACAGGCTACTTTTTACCGCGGGAAAATAATTCTTTCCCACGGGAAAGCCCTAACGCAGGCGGAGCCGCGGGGTGGAGAGCTAGTAGATAACTTTCTGTTTGTTTGCAATGAAGTATATGTATTGTATTGTAGTATTGCAAACAGAAGAAAGTGATGTTTTTTGTTGCATCAATCACTACATAGTATAAACAAAGTCGCTTTCTCTGTCCCTATGTCCCTATGTATGCTTAAATCTTTAAAACTACGCAACGGGTTTTGACGCGGTTTTTTTAATAGATAAAGTGATTCAAGGGGAAGGTTTATTGTATAATACGTGCATAATATACTTAAGGATAACCCATAATAACCATTTTCCCCTGCGGAGCCGGAGCGGGTTGCTAGTTAGTTACTAAATAAAATTGACTTATTTGAATATGTAGTTACTACTTTAATCAAGCGTCGACCAACAAATTTCACACAAGCCAGTAATAAGAGTAATCACTATTATCAGAATGAATAATTCCTTATCAGAACACAAATTGCCCAATTAAATTACATAATAAATAAGTAAACCATCTGACGTAAAATTATGTATGACTGGAAAATATAGATAACCTCGTATTGTGATATTATAGTTGTAGATATTAAAGTAGCAATGTGCTGTCGCTTGTCAGTAGTAATCATATTTGAAGAGATGATACTTAGCTGTCACGAAGGTTGGACCATTCAAGAGCAATTGACATACAAATGCTTGTTATCAGACTGATATTATGATTATCTGTTATGAGACACTTTAAATTTATTGATAAGACGCTTAATGTACATACAAACAAGTGTGCATCAAACGAATGTTTGCCCTGGGCGGGATTCGAACCCGCGTTTGCGTTCCCATTGAGGGACCACATGGAATTTTAAGCTTTTGAATATGTCAGCCTTTAGTAAAAGTTTTCAAACAATTGTAAATTCAGCCGTTCATTTGTAAAACTACTTTTACAAATGAATGACTGAATTTACAATTGTAAAACTACTGTCCCTCAATGGGAACGCAAACGAACCCGTGACCCTGTGCTTCGAAGGCAGGCGTACTACCAACTAGCCTACGACGGGGCCGTCGAACCCATGGTCTAAGAAAACAAGGTCTAACAAAAAGACCACCAAAGCCTACGTCATCTGCTCTTCACCCTTGTCGAATAATACGTATTCGACAAGGATGACAGCAGATGACGAAGGCTTGTGTCAAATTTGACAGTCCGATTGTTAGACCTTGTTTTTTTAGACCTGGTCGAACCTAAGGCTGTTTGTCTATATCTATAATCTATATACATAATATCATAAAGAGTAAAGATTTGATTGTTTGTTTGCACTGAATAGGCTCCGAAACTACTGAACCGATTTTAATGAAACTTAGTATGAACATAGGCTACCTTTTACCACGGGAAAATTCATTTCCACGGGAAATGTTATTGGAATTTGTTTATTCCTTCGATTATAATTTTTACCCTTTTTATTGTAATGAAATTAACACGATCAAAACTTCAATTATTATTGTCTTCAATGTACCTACCTTTTATAATAATAGTATACTTGATGGCTTTGCAATAGCATCCTATGTGATACATAAAATCTTTTTCTGTTTTACCAAATTATTTCACTCCTAATCACTCCTTAAAATATTATTTTTTGTGACAGTCAAAGCCTGGTGAAGTAACGCAAGCTGTGAAAGATGCCATTGACATTGGCTACAGGCACATCGACTGTGCGTTCGTGTATGGTAACGAAAAGGAAGTCGGGGAGGCTATTGCCGCTAAAGTCAAAGAAGGAGTCGTCAAGAGGTAAGTCACGTGGAAATCAAAAACATAACATTAAATTAAAAATTGAAATAACCCCCACCACAAAACCGTTACTTGGTCCTTTCAACAACTAGAAATGAGCTGATAGTCTTCAAATGGCTAAAGATAAGTACTTTCTTGGTTCATAGCTAAGAACACTCTCGATTGTGATGTGACACCTTACACACAAAAAAAACTAAATTAAATTCGGAGCATCCGTTTAGCGTTTATAGTACGACGAGAGCCCACGACCAAAACCATGTCTCATAGCAATACGGCAAAAACCCTATAAAATCGTTAGATTGTATGATTCTGAACCCGACTAGGTGTGTAGTAACGGTCGAAAGTGTAGCAACTGCGTGGGAGGCCATTTCTGCTGTGTCAAAAAAAAAGGCAGTCGGTATTATAGCAATACGTCTGATAGTGAAAATGTACATAGATTTTATAATTGTATTACGAAAAAGTTTGTTTTCAGACATTTTGCGCGTAGCATATAGCCTGAGCGCATTTTTGAAAATGTCAACAAATTATTATTATTATTATTATTATTTTGTAATTTTTTTTTTATTTATATTTTTTTTTATTTTTTATTATTATTATTATTATTATTATTATTTTTCGAGTTCAGGATAATCGTATCTATCGATTTGATGCGGTTTTGGCCGTATTGCTATGAGACAAAAATTTTGGTCGTGGGCTCTCGTACTATTAGGAGACGATGCCACAGACAGACTCACACGTCAAACTTATAACACCCCTCTTTCGTCGGGGGTTAAAAATCAAAAGACGACGTCTTCATGATGTTTTCCGTATCAACGCGCTAGGCCATTGTCTGAGGCTCTCTCGAGTCGCTTTTGGACTCTTTGTTATCTGACTACTTTGGGTGAGCGCATTCCGCTTCCCTGCAAATCCGGTGAAACTTGATACGTTAATTATGCGACGAAAAAGAACCAATAGTTATTGTGACTGGATACAAAGTCAAAGCACGTTAATTATTTTAGGGAGGACCTCTTCATTACATCCAAGCTTTGGAACACATTCCACCGACCGGATCTGGTGCGAGGCGCCCTACAGAAGTCTTTGGATAACTTGGGGTTGAAATACCTTGATCTGTACCTGATTCACTGGCCTCAAGCGTACAAGGTTTGTTTCTTATATTAGCTTGAAAGGATCGCGGGAATATATGATTGCGAATTGAATGAATCGAATATTCTATTCTAATGTTTACACGGTTTTAGGCGAAACACTCTGAATTTTGAGGTTCCGTGTTTAAAAGTATGTCGCCTGAACCAGTAGTGATTCATTTCCAATAAAACTCTAATTTTACATTACTCTTTAGCCCTTGTGAAGTAACATTTCTTCATGCTGTAGGAAAACAGTTCATTTTAATATAAACAATTCATCCGATTATTGTGAAAGATCCGCTCATAATTACACAGGAAGACGGAGAAATCTTCCCCAAAGATGCCAATGAGAAGATCTTGTACTCGGAAGTAGATTACGTGGATACCTGGAAAGCGTTGGAGCCTCTTGTGAGCGAGGGTCTTGTTAAGTCTATTGGAGTATCCAACTTCAACTCCAAACAGATTGCGAGGCTTCTGGAAAATGCGAAGGTCAAGCCTGTTGTTAACCAGGTAAGGTCTCGATTTTCTTTTCCCTTACAGAGTAGGTAGCGTAATAGACCTCTGGCTAGAGCTACTAGGAGCTCGCCATAAAAACTACAGATTCTTCAATATGCTTTATTCGTGAAAGGCTCATATACAAATGTCTTGAGAAGATCATCAAAATGTCCGGCACGCAGCGATGGCTGTGGCTGTGTGACTAGCAGCCCCAAAATTTAAACATTCTTTCTTTTTTATAATAAATAGCCAAAATACGCGAATAGACTGCCAGTACGAAAGCGGCGAGTAAGCAGGACTACCATGAAACTCACAGTAGATGTAAAAACTAGATATTAAACCAAAGTGTTTTACAGCAAAAAATTACTACCTACCTACCAACCTTTAGTTTACCACCTTCAAATTCATGTCCTCTGAAGTCTATATCCACAACATTAAACGTTAGATTTTGTACGTTTGTATCGTCGTATCTGGTTTTTTTACTCTCAGCTTTTTGGACAAATCAACGCCCTTTTTTGCGTACAGGTGGAATGCCATCCATATTTGAATCAAAAACGTCTCAAGGACTTCTGTGAAGCCAGAGGCATTAAGATCACAGCCTACTCGCCTTTGGGTTCCCCTGACAGGCCCTGGGCCCAGCCCGGTGATCCGCAGCTCATGGATGACCCCAAGATCAAGGCTATAGCTGACAGGCTAGGCAAGACTGTCGCGCAAGTCCTTATCAGGTTCGTGAAGACTTTTCTTACGGTATAACCTTGTATGATGCTCTATTTTTGAGGATTTTGTGATGCGAAGGAGATCTATTCAATCATTAGTACTCGCTCTCTACATTGGTTCAAGTTCAGCTAATATAAATTTTCCGTTACAACTAACGCTGCGACACGAAAAAGAATAATGGAGTGATGTATTTAAGGTGGACTTTGGAGGCATGCGACAGTGACGCGAGTGACGCGGTGTTACCGGTGTCTGTGTTGTCGCGCCAACTCACGTTTGAGTAAATTCATTCTTAAATCCATCACCGTAAGTCCATTATTATTTGTCGTGTTGCAGCGTCAGTATCACTGACGCTCGGTTCGAACGGCTACCTTTAAGGTGATTTATAAACTAATTTTGTTAAAGAATTAAATAACATTCAAAAGGACTTATTTTTTAAATATCAGTTAGAATATCAATTCAAACGTTAGGTATTTATTGACACCATTGATTACGATTTCTTGAATGAGCAAAAAAGACGAGGAAATGAAATATTTCATTCGAACAGGTACCAAATTGACCGCGGAGTCATTGTGATCCCCAAATCGGTGACCAAGTCTCGCATCGCCAGTAACTTCGACGTGTTCGACTTCAAGCTCAGCCAAGAAGACCTGGACCTAATCAATACCTTCGACTGCAACGGTCGCTTCGTGCCTATGACTGCGTAAGTTCATCTCTGTACCTCTTTTTTACTAGCCCACATGGTCTAAGAAAATAAGGTCTAACACTCAGACCACGTGATTTGACACAATCATGCTGTTCATCCGTGTCAAATGCGTGTTAATAGACAGTTCCAGTTTTCAGTTTTATTAGATCACGCTAGCCCGTACAAACAGAGAAACAAAAAAGTAAAATATCTCAATATGTTCTAATATCGATTCTTACATCCCCCGACTCAGTTTTTTTTCTATGTATAGAGGTTCCACCTCTACAGTTTTAGTCATCATCATCATTTCAGCCAGTAGACGTCCACTGCTGGACAAAGGCCTCCCCCAAAGATCTCCACGACGATCGGTCCTGCTTGGCCCGCATCCAGCGGCTTCCCGCGACCCTCACCAGATCGTCGGTCCACCTTGTAGGGGGCCTGCCCACGCTACGTCTTCCGGCGCGCGGTCGCCATTCACGAAACTCAATATGTTTTAATATCAATTTTATTCTTACATCCCCTGACTCAGATTTTTTTCTATGTACAGATTTTCGACCTCTACAGTTTTAGTACGAGTATGTTATAGATAATTATTTTGGACTCGATCTCTTTTGCATATTTGAATACATATTTAAAAAGAAATAGAATAGAAGTCCAAAGGACTCAGTAAAATCGTTAAAAATATATATTAATTCTGGTTTATTTTGTTCCAGATCTCTCGGCCACAAATATCATCCCTTCGAGAATGACGAATTTTAATGTGCCTTTAATTTGAGTATATCCGTATAGCCAGCCATGTATGAAGACTTCTATCTAAGTGATATTTACGTACGTCATGATAATTGTGAGCGGTAGTCAAACTACTTCTTTTAAAGAATAAATACGTATTATTGTTAAACTTGTATTTATATTTCGCTTTCGCATGTCCTGCCTGTAGACTAGACGTCCACTGTTGGACAATGGCACAGAAGAAAATAATAGTACTACTGGTATTCTGTGGTTCTACCCGACAATGGTCTCCCAAAGATCTGCATAATAATGACCGGTTTTGCAAGGCCCGCAATTATTAGGTAGGGTAGGTATATAGCGACAACCCTATACATTTTACGTAGTAGCTTGGAAGTAATTGAAAAAATCTGAATAGAACAGAATAGAATATACTTTATTGCACACAAGAGAATGCAACAAACTTAAAGCAACACAGGTGTACAAGAGGCGGCCTTATTGCTAAGGTAGCAATTTGCTTGCAATCTGCTGTATTAACACATTAATAATGACCGTAATAATGAGTCTTATTAAAAAAAAAATAAAAAAAAAAAAAAATTGTTTATTGTTTAGCAATACATTACATAACAATATTCTAGGGCTAGGGCCTACCTAGTAAGCATTTAATATACCTGTGGCAGGAGGCCCTGCACTTCCATAACAACAAAAAGCTACATGACAATTTGCTAACTCCAATCGTAGTGTAAAGTTACATAAATATTTTTAAAAGGAATAAAGACGAAAAAGTTGTTTGGGTGTGTATGTGTATGTGTGTGTGTGTGTGGTGTGTGTGTGGGTGGGGGTGTGCGTGTGGGGTGTGGAGGGGGGTGTATGAGAGTGGGGGAGGGGTATGGTGGGGCGAGGGTGTATGTATGGGATGAGTATGTAGAGGGGACGAATTGTGGATATAATTTGTTTGCGATTTTTGAGCACATCAAAAACGTTAAAGGACTATATCTAGCCCTACGAATTCTCAATTCTTGGGATCGGTTTGTGTTCACCACTAGACAATATATTTAAATAAGTTCTCAGTTTCTTCGTATCCTAAGGCAGTAAGACCTTGTATTATTTTATTTTTACAGTCATAGTATTGGGATTTGTAAATATGAAAGATATTATTTAATTTGTTATACAGATGCGCTGATTGTGCACGGAATTGCCGTTTGGCAAAATATGTTTTACATATATGAGTAGGAGCAACATTGTTATGCCTTCTTCGCAGCATTACTGAAGAGTCGAAAGGTAAACATTTATGTAGTCTAAGGACAGAGGACACAACGTAGAGTTTTCGAACAGAGAGAATGTCACAGATTTGATATAAGTCTTTAGTAGGAAACCTGTAAGGCTTAAAGAACATTACTTTAAGCAAGCTCCGCTGTGCCCTTTCAGCTTTAATGATTTGAGTTTTCGTGGCACCTCCCCAGGCAGGTATGCAATATCCTATAACACTTTGCGCCAGAGCGAGATAAATTTGTTTTAAGAGTTTGATAGTAGCGACGTGCCTTAGTTTTTTAAAAATCCAAATCAGTTTACGAATTTTGACATTAATGTATTCTATCTGGGGATGCCAGGACAGCCTGTGGTCGATGATAACTCCTAAGTATTTAGTAGACGTAACTCTAGTTAACTCATCACAGTCACAGTTAGATGTTCTTGTTCCGTTGCATCGGTGTATTTTAAGTTTTAGAGTTGAGGCCGGTTGTGTGCTTTTATTAATGGAAAAACAGATGTAATTAGTTTTAGCTATATTTAAGGTAAGAAGAGCTGATTTCAGCCAACTTGCGATTTCACAGAGACCAGCTTCAGATTTCTTCACCACGGATTCCCATGTATTTCCACTGAAAACGATAGCTGTGTCGTCCGCATACGAGAATATGCGTCCTCCATCAATTTTAAGATTTGTCAGATCGTTTAAGTAAATTAGAAATAAAGTAGGGCCCAGGACGCTACCCTGAGGGACTCCATATGTTATTTTTGACTCTGTGCTTGTGTGATCATTAATTTTTACACATTGTGTACGGTCCTGAAGGTAGTCAGTAAGCAATTTCAGCGGAATTCCTCGGATACCCACATTTTCCATTTTATTCACAAGAATGGGGACAGATACGGTGTCAAAGGCCTTTTTTAAGTCAATAAAGACTGCTAAGCATTTATTCCCCTGGTCTAAATGTTGTGTAACAAGGGATGAAAGTTCTAGCACCGCATCTTCTGTAGATCTGCCCTGTCTGAAACCAAATTGTGTATCTGATAGAATGTTAAATTTTTCCAGATATTTACAGAGACGTTTGTTTATCAGTTTTTCAACTATTTTTGATATTACAGACAGAATGCATTGTTTACATAATTTATGACTTTACGCAATCGTCAATTTATAGCTCGTTTGTATAAATTAATACTTGATAAAGTAGATAAAGGCATGACGTAACGTGCGTAGTAAATTAGTAATCGTAAGTTGTAGGCAGGCAGAATAGAAAGATCTGGAAGGTGCAGCGCATGATAGCATACATTTGTATGTGAAGTGGTCTCTGCCTACCCTTCCGGGAAAGAGGCGTGACTATATGACACTTCCTTCGAGACCACTTCCTTCATTGCAGGATAGATTGGGATCATTGTAAGTCTGAGGGGTAACAGAACGAGTGGTGGATTTAAATGATAAATTTATTGTTTCTCATCAATCATAGCCGCCCTTGGACGAATTACCATAGTTACATGTGTAACTATGTTACTAAGTCCATGTAGCCGCCGATCAATGACTTTGAGTGTCTATACCTACTTGTTTATGATAGAACTGTTTTAGTAGGTATAAATTTTTTTTAATAAATGTTCTACACACACCCTTTACTTTAACAAGATAACAAAAAAAAGAACTAACTGCCAGCGTGAAATAATTTTGCATACTTATGCTTGAAAAAAAAAAGATTAGTTACGTAAAATATTTGGATACAAGATAGACGGAAGTTATATTACGTTATCTACAATCGCGCCGCGTTTCAATGTTAGCAGTTCTACCACAGATTACTAAATAGTTACTACCTACGTAAGTTTGTCGCACCCGCGGCTCGTCAGAGCGGGCGAGCCTGCGTGTGCGTTCAGGACTTCAGGAAAACGAGGAACGGGCGAAACGTAGTTAAACATAGATTAGCACTGTTAATTTATATAATATTACACACACATTTATATTATCTGCACATTTCAGATTAAACCAGTTTATAAAATTATGAATAATACGATTGTGAAAATGGCCAAGCTGATTGATGCCTGGAGAAAAAGTAAAGTATTAATGAATGAAAATGTAATTACATTATGAATGACGAATGAATTGCAAAATTAAATATTCAAATTTAGACGAAAAATAAATGGTAAATGCGATGAGAATGAGGTGGCATACTCGTTAAAAGGCACTCGTTACAAGTTCTACGACCAATATGCCCCAGCTTCTACGACTTGGCCTTATAAGTACTTAGTAAATTCTATTACACGTAACTATACCATATAAGTAGAAGTTGGAAAGTAAATAGAATGAACTACTTAATGTGCGGTAAGAGTTTAATTAACAAGCGCCAAACAAAACAATCTAATAAGTGAAGTTGAGTGCAAAGTCGGTTGACACATTAGGGTGTGGTGTATGTCATAATGTTACAGTCAATGAGAAAATAAGATTTACTCCACATTCGTCATCTTCGAAATTGGTCTCGTCATATTCCAGATTCGTCACATTCGACACTCGTCATTGGAAAGTCGCCAAAACATTATAAGCGAGTCATTGTTGTGATCGATAAAGCCCGACCAGAGAAATAGAAAACCTCACCACATTGCGGAATTTTAATGGAACTAATTTTATGATTATAATACAGGGTTACATTACAACAGTACAGGTCCAGTAAGATTTGTAGTTGGTCTGGCGACCACATTTGTTGCCGCGCATACCTCTGTAGTCTCCCACAAAAAAAGTTGTTTAGGTCCAGTTCTTATAACTAAGTTGGGAACCGTGGCATCTCATTTCTCATGAAAGGTTTAAGTAAATACTAGCTTTTCAATCCGTCTGCGTTACCATGGGAATGCGGTACCTATTTACCTGCAAACTTGTTAGTTTCAGAGTAAAATGACAAACTAACGCACTTTTACATTTATATACTAGCTGTTCGCCCCGCGGCTCCGCCCGCTCTCAAGGGTATGAAAAGTAGATGTTGGCCGATTCTCAGACCTACTGAATACGCTCACAAAATTTCATGAGAATCGGTCTAGCCGTTTCGGAGGAGTATGGGAACGAAAACTGTGACACGAAAATTTTATATATAAGATAACATTAGTTTTTTATGTCCAAACAACTATTTCCCCGTCAATACTTTTAGAGCTGATATTTTCTCGCAAGCTGTAGCAGCTTGGGCGTGAAAACGTGAACCATTCCTACTTATGATATCAGTAGATTTATTTTTATTTAAATCTTCTCGTAATTTGAATTCACTTCAAAATTTACCAAATCTCGTCTTTGCTATCTTAATATCCCATTGCTTGGGCCACACGCCGACAGTAAACGGATTTCTGCCTCCGTCTCTGCGGTCCCAACTAAGTTAGCAGATGTTAGACGTAGCGATTACGAATAGTGTATCACACGTCATGTCGCATCTCTCAATACAATACAGAGTGAGAGTGACGACTTAGCAACACTGAGATATGCTCAGTCTATGGTTTGGAGTAACATTCCCACAGAAACGTTTATCGAAAAAAAAAACCGGTGGCACGCGGTATTTTCTTAAGCGGTAGACTTGATAATATAGGTAGGTATAGGTATAGGTATCTTTTTATTGACCTAAACTTGTGTAGGAAATGTACGACCAATCAAGCTTCGCCGGCCTTGCGAGCTCTACCTCGGAGTAGTCAGCCATCATGTGCCAACGAGTCTCGGGCGGCTCGAGGGAGCCTCGAACCTAGGCCCAGCGTGTTGATAAGGAAAGAAGTAACTTTAATTCTAGTTCCTAGTAAGTTTTTCAAAAACTTGACAAGAAAATTGTTTATAGTAGTCATGGATTTAATCGGTAGATACTAAAATCCTTCTTATAGTAAGCTCGAAATCGAATACACTACAATATTGTACTAAAGCCTCCTCTCTCTCCTAGTTCATTCAAGTACCTAAGTAGTTAGAATAAACTAGTTGAACAAAACTAAATTAATTTAAAATTTTGAATAGGTGTAATCAAGGGTAAAGCTGGCTGCGGTTCTCAAAGTTTGTAAACTGAGAAATTCGACGCTCAACTTCTGTGCATAAAATCGCACCATTTAACGTTTAACGAAAACTAGGAACGTTTAAAGGTACAACTTTAGGAATAACTGGTAACTGTAATAATGATAATAAGTAGTTGAAATTTAAATCATTATTTGTAGTGAAAAGTTTGTTTGTTGCCAGGTATTAAAATAGGTTCTTGTTATTTTCAACCTTTCTCTACTAGGTAACTACTTATTTCTTTATTTTCCCTCTTTTGTCCTAATCTGAGCAGTAAGGATACCTATTATAGTTGCTGTCCTCCACCTCTTTGATCCTAGTTCGAATATATTTGACATTACGGTAACATGACTGATACCGAATTTGATATACCTGTGTTATCGAACCCCTTTGATCCATGTCACAATAGCCTTTCAGCTCATTTGAAGCTTTACCCTCGCTCGGCAACTTTTGATCCTATAGTTTCTACTCTAGACATCTTTTGTCTTTTGGCCGCCTACATGTAGGTACACCGTCTATCCTGTTTGTGAATTATGCTATCTAGCGTGCTTTTTTTAAATAATTGTCCTACGCTTGTGTCGAAAAATTACGACCAATCAAGCTTCACCGGACTTGTACTAGCGTGCAATATAGCGCACTCTGATTTGTATTATCTTATCTTATCTTATCTTCTTATCTTAATTAGCCATACGTGTCCCACTGCTGGGCAAAGGCCTCTCTCCGCTCCCTCCATGACTCTCTTTCCTGTGCCTCTTCCTGCCATGTCTCGCTGAAGGCGTCTAGCTCATCTCGCCATCGTCGTCTGGGTCTGCCGCGTCGCCTTGTCTCAGTTGGTGGCATCCACTGCGTAGCGGTTTTTGCCCACAATATATCTGGCATGCGGCAGACGTGACCGGCCCAATCCCACTTCAGTTTGGCGGAAGCGTAGGTCACATCAGCAATCTGTGTTTTAGAGCGCAGTATAGTGTTCCTGACCCTGTCGATCAGTTTCAGGCCCAATATACTGCGCTCCATGGCTCTCTGGCAGACCGCGAGTCTGGACCTTTGAGCTTCCGTCAAAGACCAAGTCTGAGCTCCGTAGGTGAGTATTGGGAGAATGCATACGTCCACGAGTTAACGTTTTAAAGATAAAGGCAAAGTATTTGTATTATGATGAGTAGATATTGTAAAACTCGTTTTCCTTTGTAAACTTATATTTTTTACATTTATATTATAGACAACTTGCGTTTGCGACCGATCGATACTATCCCCATTGTAAATTTGTATGTATAGTTGACATTAATGAAATTACCTTTTATTTGCTTTGATTTAGTATAATTATTGCTTGCTTGTTTACTTATCGTGTGGGTTTTGAGGTAGATACATCTCGCATTGTATTAAAATACAATTTTGCGCATTGCATAAACTCAAACTGCTGTCTGTCTACAAAGAAATCTTATAAGTAGAATGTTATTATAAGTCGTCCTTGCAAGAACCTGTACCGGGTTACATAACGCGGCGACAATATTTTACGTGACGACGACGAGACGGGCCCACACAAATTGCAGGCTAATGTCCAACTCTCACAGTAATAATGCCGGGGTGTCTTCATATCCTGGGAGATGTCAGTCTTGGGAAAATGTAGACTAAATATAAAGCCATTATGTTGTGTTCTTGTACGTAAGTGTTTGTTGTTGTTGAATATTTTGTGTTTGTCTAGAACAGATGACTTACAGCGACAAGGTTATTTTTGTGTTTGTAATGAAGTGTTACTTAAAATAACAAAAAACCTTTTGGCTAACTTAGCCAATGAAAGTGCAAAACTTCAAAAAAGTCACTTTTATAAACCAAACTAATCAGCAGCCCCCGTAACATGCAATGCTATGACAAAAGTTTGTCGCGCATTTAACTGTCAAAAACCCGCCATAGTGAAATATCCTCCAATAGGATAAGAGAATACGTACGATAAAATTATGCCTGTCACGCGTGGACCGGGCATGTTAGAGAGGCTGGTCGAGACAATTTGTTTGAAAAGTGAAAAAAAATCTTAATTTCAGAGAACGTCCCAGTTTCTTGAGTGAAGTAATCACCCGTGAGGTTTTAATAACACGTAGGTATTAGATAATAGAGAAAATAATTGCCAGTCTCGTTTCATTGTGTGTGGTCTAGGTTGTAAGATCATGGTGGCGGCGACACGCTGCGCTTTCGAGTGTGTAACCTATACCTACTTAATCAAACATTCTCGGTTATTCCGGAAATATGATTTTATTGTTGCGCAACCATGAATACTTTTTTATTTGGAACAGTGTAACCAACATTCAGGGATGCCATTTCCTCAGTTCACGGAAACAGCAAAAGCTATTAAAAGAACTGGGTTAAACTGAAGTTCTTTAAATACATTGCTTGAAGTTGAAACTGTTGTTCTTTGAGGAATTTGTAAAAAGTTCCAGGACAGTTTGTTTATTTTCGAGTAAAAATTTCAATTAGAAGATTGGTAGAGTAAATTACGGACGTTATTAAATTCCTTTCTTGTTCGCCTGTTTGGTTGCTTTTTAGGTACAACCCAATTTTAGACATATTTTGGCCTGCACTGTGATAAAAATGCAATAATACCTTATTATAGGTAAGTATATGATATATTAAAGCTACATCTTTAAAAATATAATTAGTCGCAGTTGGGTTTTGAGTATTTTATTATATTATTTTTTTCATTTAAAAACCTCCTAGAAAAACAAAGCACCTTGATTTACAGTCCAGTTAGTTGTAATATTAATTCCTTAACATTGAGCAATCCTAAAGCAGACTTTTAGGTCAGAAAGTACTTTGAAAGTTTTAAATCATATTGAAATTTTCGGAAATCCAGTGAGAATTTTGATAAGAAACTTTGATGCTGTTCACCCTTTTCCCCAAGTTTTACTTTGGTCATTATCACTCTTTTACTTGCCCCTTTCTCCGTAGATCTGAGATAAATCTTTGTCATTTTTGAATGCTGCAAGGTTTTTTATGTTATTTACTTTGTAGTATCAATAGATTCAAAGTCAGTAATGATCTGGCTACTGTTGGTGGCAGTGCACACATTTGGAATTTAAAATTACCTATATTTGATAGGTGTATGATAATGAAAAATAGAAAAGTTAAAGGAGCCAACTACGCGATTCTGATGGGTCTAATTTGAGGTACCTACAGGTTTCCTCACAATATTTACTTCAAAAACAAGGTACCTATAAACAAAAATAAAGGTTGAGTAAAAACTAAACCAGCTCTTCTGGGAAGAAAGATATTGACTCTTGGCCACTAAACCACTAATTCTGTGCCAATGGCGGCAATAGTTGGTACAGTCAGGCCCGGCGCACTCTGCGCCAGAGCTCCAGAATGTACCTAGGCCGGGCGGCCCCATACATGGGGCCAGTTAGTAGGAAAAACGGTCGGAAAAGCGGTCTTAAGGTGCATTTTGTTTTAATACGAGCGCAACGACAACGGTAGGCTATTATAGCCAGGGTCACGTTCGACGCGTCCAAAGTAATTTGAACGTTAGTGGCGTGGTAGCTAGAATTAAATTCGCACGTTTGCTATCAGAGATTGCGCCTTCTGTACCTAGTACTATTATTTATTCTGTGGTACAGTTCCGAATGATTCGGTCGGACACTGCAATTTCTATTCATGAGATTCCCGCCGACATGCATGTTGCATCGCAAGAATCGCAACGCAAGCTCAATCTAAAACCACCTTTGATAGTACGTGATAAGGATTACTAGCCAGTTTGTGGATGTGTGAACAAATATTTGCATTTATTCCGCTCACCCAATTTTCACAGACTAAATAAAATCAAAATCAAAATCAAAATCAAAATCAAAATCAAATCAAATCAAGAGAGTGATTTTAAACGTAATCCTTAAACGCCACATCGGTTTATACGTAGACTGCAAAGTAAGTAAATAGGTATGTGGGTTATGTATGACTAGCTTACCCCGCGGCTCTACCCGCGTTAACCGTTATTCCCGTGGGAATGAGTTTCCCTAGCTAGCTTATAAGCTAGATTATTATATAGTTTCAATAAAATCCATTCAGTAGCTTTTGCGTGAAAGAGTAACAAACATCCATCCTCACAAACTTTCTCGTTTATAATATTAGTAGGATAAATAAACTAAACATATCATGTAGAATCGCAAGAGCATAACTTTAAAATTTACTTAAACAGAAAAGGCTATACAAGTATTCAAAATTCTTTTGGAAATATTTAAATTAAATGACGACCCGAAGTTTAGTTTGGCAGTGACTTTCATGTCCTCTCTAGACACTGAAAGGTTGGTTAAAATTAATCCTCCACGGGATAAGCGGCCATGCCGTATATTATCCTCTCTGTGGTAGGTATAGGTATTGAAGTTTCTATGCATGAATGAAGTGTTTACCAAACCCTTTGTTGAAGACGTCCACTGCTGGACAAATATCTTTCCCAAATTCCTCATCAACCGACCCCTTGCTCCCTACAACCAACGACTTCCAGCGATTTGGATTGACCTAGTTTTTTTTTATTCTATTATTTTAGGGTTCACATACAGTAAGGTAAGGTAATATTTTCACCTTTTGATTTGGATTAAATGGATTAAGTTCATGTATCAAATGATGATTTCCTGATTTCGAAATAGTGTAGGTGAAACCCGTGAAACCACAGAATAATAAATAGTTACTAACGTAATATTATTTGTGGCTAAAGCATGCGCGGGCGCGGGCACCCGACACCCTCTGTATTGAAAAATAGTATGAGTGTATTAGTAAAATACCGCAATCACTGAAGACCAAGGTATTCAACCAGTGTGTACTCCCGGTGATGACATAATATGCCTGCGAAACGTGGACACTGACGAGCACTTTGTTAAATACCTAAGCTTAAAGTTGCTCAAAGAGCGATGGATCGTGCGATGCTCGGAATATCTTTACGCGACAAAGTCAGAAACGATGAAATTTGAAGAAGAACCCGACTGGTGGACATTGGCTATCGTGCCGCAAAACTCACCTTTGTCGCTGACAGGATGAGAGATGGAGCAAGTGCGTTTTGGAGTGGAGGCCACGTTTGGGCAAAAGAAGTGTGGGCAGACCACCAGCCAGATGTTCAGACGACCTGAGAAGCCACGCGGGCAGTCTGTGGCCCAGAAATACGGAGGATCGCGCCGCATGGAGTGTGAGCGAAAGTGCGGGTAGGTTCATACTATTTTCTACCCCCGACAAAAAGACAAAATACTTTTCTTCTTCTATCTTGATGTAAGTACAAAAATAAGATTGTAAGTTATATTAAAGTGCCTTTTGATAGAACTAAGTAAGTAAGTATTAAAAAAAATGGCGTGTTGTTTATAAGTTTTGAACTGATGGCTTCCCAAAAAAGATATGAATTTAAAAAATCAGAACTGTACCTTACTAGTGTAAGATACGCACTTTACCATTTTAAGTATCGTAGAAGTATTTCCATATTTTATACAGTGGGATTCCGCAGGGACAGTTTGTAAGGCGTAAAAGAGAGGGTATGGGGAGAAATCATTTTTACGACCCTGTTTTGTTTTTATTAGTCCAGAAGAAGGCTTATTATTTAGCAGAGTAGCTATGGATGATGAAGCTCGTAAAACCTAAGGCTATATTAAACAAACTTTAATATAGTCCGTTTTGTGCCTATAGAGATGAGCAGGGTTACTTTTGTTATATGTATATATTAAATAATACATATAAACAAACATCATTAGAATTTATAATATCACAGTAAAGAAAAATACATTTATATTCTGTGCATGGGACAAGCTATCTATACCAAGGCACGAGAATCTAAATATATATTTATTAGGTACGTTCATAGATCGTTTATCTATCACATAATGAGTCTTCTACCATCTAAAAAATTAACATTATTATTATTCAGATTCCATTCCACAGAGAAGCCACCATGCGTAAGCTATGTAGTATGTTTAGCTACTTCCACAATTAGCTTTGGTAGGATAAAACACGAAAAACCGTGTGTAGTAATAGCTAAAGATTGATCACAAACATATAGAAAGCGGCAGATATTGACCAGTGTATAGGTACTAAACTGAAATGACAGCCAAATTGTGAACCCGCCTCGAAAAGTGATTTGTAAAATCTTACTTCGAATAAATCATTTTTCATTTTCATTTTCATTTTCGTTTTCGTTTTCATTTTCATTTTCAACTTGAGACATTTTTTAGATCGTTTTTTTACTTTTCAACAGATACTGCTGTTAGCGTATATTTACTATTTATAAATCGAAGCGAGAAATGAAAATTATTGATCTTGGGCAGGGACTTGAACCCGCATATCCGAGCCATACAGGCGCATTACCAATTGTGCCACCAAGATGAGAAGTGCGCGTTCAAGTTCCTACTCAAGCTCAATGATATTATTTTTTCGCTTAGATTTATAAATCCCATTAAATATTGAATATTAAATATTAGATTTATAAATCCCATTAAATATTGAATATTAAATATTAGATTTATAAATCCCATTAAATATTGAATACAAAAAAAGATAATTTAAAAAATATATAAAACCGCCTTCAACGTCCTAACCTACACTAAAAAGTCACAAATAAAATATAAATCTAGCTGAAAGCATATCAATTTAATATGGCTATTAATATTCCTTATTTACTTACATAAATTGTAACATCATATAAACATGTGTAGACATTGTTATACTCTTCACCTTGGAGTCGGTGCCAGTTGAGGCTAGCTATTTAATCGGAACCACATCTGATCTCAAAAGTTCAGATCGTTGAATATAAAAAATTTAAAGAACGCGGTCAGAGTACTAGATACTGAGCCCACTATAGATGACTGCTAGCAGTAGAAGTCTTTTGGTCGAAATGATGGTGATTAGCTGGCACCGACTCCAAGATAAATTGTATAACAATGTCTACACATGTTTATATGATGTTACAATTTATGTAAGTAAATAAGGAATATTAATAGCCATATTAAATTGATATGCTTTCAGCTAGATTTATATTTTATTTGTGACTTTTTAGTGTAGGTTAGGACGTTGAAGGCGGTTTTATATATTTTTTAAATTATCTTTTTATTTTACCCTTTTTAGTGGAAATTTACCATGACAAGTTAGGTACTCACAAAACTTTAATTGGTTTTGTTTAGTACATAATTAAATTCAGATTTTCTCACTATGTTTCCTTTACAGTCTTACGTTTGATTTTTAAATTCTAAAACATTGCTATACTTGATTAGACTTTAACCTAAGTTTTCCGAATGGCGAACAACTGACCAAACCACTACGATACCGACGACGCTCGCCCGTTTAGTCCACGGAAAAATTCTTAAGTTGTTATCTTGGGGTTTTAAAATCTTTAATCTATGACTAGTTTACAGAATATATGAACCAAATCCGCATATTTCTTGTTATTTCAATTATAACAAAAGCAACGCAATGAGTGTGCTGTTGTTTATTGAAGAGTTTTCGTTTTAGTCATGAAGGAAGAAAAAATTTTACGCAGGTATTAAGCAAAACTTCTGATAGTATACTGCTTAGTTGACGGATCAGGGATCGCAGTTGTTGCTATTGACTACCCCGGTAATAAGGTATGAAGGACGCCGCCTTGTGGTTCCCGGCAACTTTCTAAAAACAATTGCGCCTCGCTAGCGTAAGGGTTGTGGGTTGTGATAATAAACAACCTAACATCCATCCATCCGTCCACTGCGCGTTTGCTTGCTTGCTTATATTTAAATAAAATAGACGAATGTCTATACATTCCCGGCGCGTAACCTACAACCACTGTGAACCCCATCTCAATTGCCAAGCAGTGATGGAAACAAACAGCCTGAAACAGTCCCGCTGCTGGACTAAGGTACCTTCAGGAGGCTTTTTGAAAAATCTTTACGGTTGGCAGGCGGGTTGTTGTTAGTTGTCCATTCTCACAGTAAGACACCCACTAGATGAGTTTGGTTGATGCTTATTTAAGCGGCTATAAATAATAACTAATTAAATAAACAATTCAATACAAATATACGCAACAAATAATACTAAAGTTAAAAATGCTAAATAACACACTTGATTTTATTATGTTACACTCTAACTTTTGTATCGAATGGTAGAAGCTTTCAGGTTTCCCACCAAATTATGAAAAAAAAAGAACTCTACATTACTGGCACGGTTTTGACTGTATTTTTATTTGTCTGTCCCCATGCCTCTCTAAGTAGTTCGCTGCTCTCTAGGAAATAAAAGATATACATAATATATGCATGGAAAAGCAAAAAGACAAAATACTAAATGCCCAAAGAAGTAAGCAATTCCCAATATTATTGCAAGTTGCAAGTTGATCACCATTGTATATGAGAAGTTCGATAAATAAGTCCAGTAGCCATGTGATAAAATGTACGGAAATAATCGATAAATATACGTTACGCTTCATACCACATCACATCACTATTTTCAAATTCAGTAACCATTAAGTTTCTTGTTTTTTACATGCCAAATAAAGACAAATAAATGTCATACTTTATTGATATTTTGTTTTTAGTTGGGCATGTCATTACATGAATGTCTTTATCTTTTTCTAACGTACCGTATTCAAAGATGTGTGATAGAGACTGATAGAGTTAAAGACAAACACCGTCTCCCGCTTCCCCCTACCCTCCCACCCCTCTGTGCGGCCGCATTGGTTTCGATACAAAATAGGCATGATACTCCATCTGAGCGCGTAAAATTTGTCTTCCTTCATGGTTTTAGTCTTCTACTCCGCCATGAGATATAATCCAAATTTATATGAAACCATTTTGAGTACAACTTCTATCTATAAAACGAAAAATTATTGAAATCGATTGATAAGAAGCCGAGATATTGCCAAAATAATTTACCGATCGGGTATAACGGCATCGTCAATTGAGGAGTTATTTCCTCATATCTTCAAATTTAATCATCCGATCTTAGTGAAATTTTTATGGGACCACCCTGCAAGTAAACCTGGTCGATTAAAAAAATAATTTTGAAAATCGGTTCACAATTGGCGGAGATATCTTATAACAAACACACAAAAAAAAAAAAAAAAAAAAAAACACGCGTCGAATTGAGAACCTCCTCCTTTTTTGAAGTCGGTTAAAAATTAAATATTGACAATTTTATCCCCTTTTTATCACATCAAATAATCGAGACGCGCGGTAGTGCGTCAAGCCAAGTTCAAGGCAAGCAGCAACAGTGTGTAAAATTACTTAATATTCCTTAACCTAAACATAATCGTCAAAAGCTATTAATAAAACTAGTTTCAGCAACGTGTTGTCAGATCAGAAGGCTTTAAAGGGAGACCTTCAAGATCGATCACTTTGTGTTATATCACCAGTATAATAGCCTGCCGACATGAATGGGTATGACCGCGTGATTGGGCTGGCGGATTTATCGCGCTGATGGATGGCTCAGGATATAGCCATTGAGGACCAAGCGCCGTGGTCGCTGTGCGCACAGGAAACGAGAATGGGCAGAACACAAAACTCATAACCACCTATACACCTTGAAATTTGACTGGTTGTTTAACTGCAACATAGTGGGTAGTACCTACTCATGAAACTACAACTGTCCACATAGGTTGAAATCTCAAAAATTAAATCAAACTTTTTATATAAACTTAAGTCACGAGACCGGCAACTTTGTATGACACTGTGGTATGACAAGTTGAATTTTAATTTTGATATTTCAACGTTTTAAGGGAAAGTTGTTATATTATGTTACGGTTAAATAACCAGCTATATTTCCCGGTGTATAGAGGTACTTACGTCATTTATTATTTATCATTATCTCACAATATTCCCACGCTATGTAACTCTTAAGTTATCTCCCGACAAACTTCTTCGAAGTTTGGGAGAATGTTTAATTAAGATTTTGAATGTTGTATTAAAAAATATTTATTATATTAAAAAGTGAAGCAAAAAAGATCGGGTCCGTCCCTGAGCTTACTGTTCCCCGAGCTTACCGTCCCGGAGCTTCACGATTTTGATAAAATTGATTACATTTTATTTAGTTTTTTTTTTCTACTATTTCCAACTTGTACAATAGACATCAAAAGTGTTTTAAAGTATGAAATGTGTTTGTTTGGTTACTGCAGGCAAAATTATGTGAAGTTAATGATGAAAGTTATAGGACAAAAATGTATGTGTAACTATTAAATTTAATGTAGCAAAATCATATTTTTAAGGTAATAATTAACAAATATTCAAGTTCTCGAATAGCTTTATGCTTATTGGGAAACTGTTGCAAAAAATCTAACTGAGCACAAAGATTGATATACCTACTTACGTGGAAAGATTAATAAACGTGATTATTTAACCGCGATCTAGAGCTTATTATTTATTCCTAGAAAGTATAAATTCGACTTTGCACTTTTGCTGCTAATAGTACTTTTAAGCAAGATTGTCATTTTAATCGACTTTTACAAATAATTACAAATCGTGAAGCTCCGGGACGGTAAGCTCGGGGACGAACCCAAAAAATCTACCTGCATGCATGACTATAATATCTGTACCACACTTTATCTGTGGTTTACGGTGTAGGTAAGCGAGAGGTAAGCTATTGCTTTGTGTATGTCACTGGTTGACTTGACAGCTTCCGTAGCTGAGTTTGATCCTTATAGCGATTGTAAAAAAAGCTCATCGTATCTAGCATTATAAAGATTAAATTAAACATATATCACCGAGACTGTGTAGTCTTTAAGTCCCTCGGTGGGGGACATAATATTTTGGGCTCTTGAAAAAATAATAATTAAAATCTGCTAGCAGTGCAAAAAAAACCAGTTTTATTTTAAGTGTACCCGCATTTTTTTTTTCCTAATTAACACAACTTTCGCCCAAGTGAACTCCGCTTTGAGAGCTGCCAGCTCGCAGGTGACGTCAAGCTTAAAGTTAAATTAACGTGTTTGACTCGAACTTTTAAGTCATTCCGCGTTTTATATTTCATATTTTTGATGACGATCGCAGCAAAGATAGCAGTATTAATATTATTACTAAGGTGATATGTCGTAGTAATATTATTAATACTGCCATCAGCATGGCAATATGACGGCCCCGTAGCCTAGTTGGTAGTACGTCTGCCTACTGAGCACAGGGTCGCGGGTTCGAATCCCGCCCAGGGCAAACATCCGTGTGATGAGCACTTGTGTTTGCCCTGTGTCTGGATGTTGTATATTTGTATATGTATGTATATCAGCTGTCTGGCACCCATAGTACAGGCTCTGCCTGGTTTGGGGTCAGATGGCCGTGTGTGAGATGTCCCACATAGGTACTACTTATTATTATTATTAATCAAGGGTCTATATTAAAACCCATAATTGAAAATGTATAATATATCGAAAATCCATAATCGATAAATGTCATAACGATTAAAATCCATAATTTTGAAATACATATATTTAAAAGCCCTAACTTTAATATGAATACTGTTAGTATGTATAATAATTGAGAAATATAAATTTGACAAATATAGTAAACATTATATTAAATTATTATTTTTATCACCAAAAATGCTGTTTCTCTTATCTTCTTTTTTACCAAAATATCTTAAATTTATGATTTTGAAAGATTATATAATTATGGATTTTAATAGTTATGCTAAATAATGGTATGTATTTTTGAATTATGGATTCTAATTGTTATACAATTTAAAGTTATGGCAAGTCTGTTATGGATTTTCATAATAGGGATATTTATGTTATGCAATTTAAGGGGCACCCATTAATCAAATATGGCAGAACCAAAGTAAAATAGATGAACGTTTATCGCTATTATTTCAGCCGAAATATAGGCTCAAGTCAAGGGCATATAATATTTGCAATTTTCGTCGTTAAAAGCATATCCAATACATGCTAAAGTATACCTTACTACGCCTTAGTCGACCTCGGTCCAGTGTGGGTTAGTCAACTTCACACAATTTTCTCCGCTGGTGTTTTCTCCATGTTTTTCCTCACCATGAGCGTCGAATAAATACAAAATTCAAAATGCCGCTTGTTTGCAAGGTCCGGTGAAGCTTGATTTGTCGTACCTTTTCGACACAAGCATAGGTCAATTAAAAAAAAAAAAACGCCTCCCGCTTATGGAAGAAAACCGCTAGCTACCAACTCTCTATACGAATAGTCTTGCGCTATCTGAATCCAGCCGCTTTCCACTTTCCACCACTCTCAGATGTCAGTTACAGCCTCCGTGGTCGAGTGGTCAAAAGCTCGCCTGACATTACAAAGGTTCCGGGTTCGAATCCCGGTGGGGACTCGTCGAACAAATATCACTTGTGAGACTTTCCTCAGTTTGGTTAGAACATTGCAGGCTGAATCACCTGATTGTCCGATAAGAAAGATGATTCCTGGCTTCGGAATGTACGTAAAGCCGTAGGTCCCGGCTACTGTCTATGGATGTAGTCGTTATAGGAGCCATGTCTGAAGCTTAAGGCGGTTCTATAATTCCGACACCAGGGTTTGTGAGGTAGGTTAACCTCGAAACCCACACGATAAACAAGTAAGCAACCTATCAGTTAACCACGGACGGGGTTACCCTAAAAAGCTCACGGTATGATACAGTCGAATGTCACTACTGAACTTTCTGAATCAATAACAAATGCTATAACGATCTAGAATCTACTATTGGTATTCTGTGCTAGAATCTTCGAAAAGTATCTAAGGGCATTCTTGCCAGTAGCCCATGCTTCTCTGTGGCTGGGAGATTTTGCGACTAATTTATTTTGTCCACTTAAGTAATATAAAGTATAGCTTAATCTTTTTTAAAAATAAAAAATATTGCTGATTTCGTGGAATTAATTTTATAATGGCGACTGTACCCAGAAATAAAATAAAAACATGTGGCGTCCAACAGACTTATTACTCAAGGCCATTGGTGAAAAATCCTGGCTGATAATGAAGAAGGTAAATTGCTGCAGTATCTTTCAGAAAACGAATGATGAAAGGAGATGAAATAAATGCTCCAATTTCTTTTCAGACGCATTTAATGATTGGATAGCGCCGGACCTCGTTTAGCTTTCATTACTCGCTTAAGAATTTACGAGACTCAATGAGCTGGTTCTGTTTGGTCACAGCTTGTATCATTTGCTCACACGCCATTTAACAGACGAAAATTGTTTTGTACGCTACCAAATAAAAATAAAAACGTATCTACTGAAGTACTCATAAAAGGCTAAATCTGTGTATTTAATTTGCTTCAAATTGATTAACATACATTGAGATATTTTCTGCATTTTATTTGAATGGTTTTAATGACACTTAAATACCCTATGAGTTTTGAATACTTTTGTTGTAGGCTTCCGGTAGGAAGGCCCGCGTTGCTCTATGGTTGTAGGTATCAAGCAACATATTGTGGTTAAATTGAATTAAAATTGGAAAATAAAAGTTAAAGTTGCAACAAAGGCTTTTTACGATGGGGCAAAATTGTGCGGCATTGCGGCAAGTGAAATCTTATATAGCTATATGCTTAGCTTATATGCTAGAAATAGAATATATTAACGGCATTTATTGCATGCGGCAGCCTATTTTACGCGGAAACATCGTGGCTTAATAAATTTAAAAGCGTATTACTGTTTTTGTCTATCAATTACGTGGAATGCCGCAATGTCACACAATGTTGCCCCAGCATGAATAAGCCTTAAAGCTGTAACGAGGTGTCTTGCATGCCACCTCGTTGCCACTTCATTCTCATCTCATTTACCATTTCTTTTTCGTCTAAATTTGAATATTGAATTTTGGAATTCATTCGTCATTCATCCGTCATTTTGTCCATTTTTATATTCACTTTTTGTTTTCTATTCATTGTGTCTGCCGATCTGTAAATTCTTGTAAAATCTTTAATTATATTCTTTCATTTTGCTATAACTTTAAAAGTATCTAAAACCAATACGAATATACATATTAATCAGAGATGTTCTGTATTATTACTACGTGTCGCCCGTACGACAAGTTCCAGTTTTTCCACTCGTCTGTTCGTGATCCCTGCGTTCACGCTCGCAGGCTCGCCCATAACCTTGGCGAGCCGCGGGTGTGACAAAGCTAAGCAAAACTGTGACCAAATAATACTTCGATAGTTTGACGAAGTAGATGTTGCACAAGTAGTCTGTGCAAAACGCTTAGCAAAACCAAAAACGGTTCCAAGTTCGAATCGTAGTGTAAGTGCTTCTGAATGAGATGTGAAGTTTTCTATCAATCTTTTATATGAACGAATTCAAGAAACTCAAGTTTAAGTTCAGTTTTTAACTTACTTGGAACTCAATCAACAAAGTAAACTTAGAATGTCTCCTAGAGAAGAAATCTATCTTCTTCTTCTATACTATTATGAAACTGAAGAATAGGCGTGTCTGTACATTGAACTGTTATTTAATATTTAAACTGGTTATCATTAAGGGAGTCTAGCTGAACACAAAAATACAAGTTTTGAAAAAAAAATCCGTCAGTCTGTCTGTCTTGACGGCCCCGTAGCCTAGTTGGTAGTAAGCCTGCCTTCGAAGCACAGGGTCGCGGGTTCGAATCCCGCCCAGGTCAAACATTCGTGTGATGAACACTTGTGTTTGTCTTGAGTCTGGATGTTGTATATTTATATAAGTATGTATTTATCTATATAAGTATGTATATCAGCTGTTTGACACCCATAATACAGGCTCTTTGGACGGATTTTAATGAAAATTTACAATAATATAACTTATACATCAGAATAATACATAGGCTACTTTTTACCGCAGGAAAATACTTCATTCCCACGTGAAAACCTGCTAACGCGGGCGTAGCCTCGGGGCGGAAAGTCTAGTCTCTTCTTTAATTTAGATAATTCTAGACTTATTTTAGTCCATCCAAGTTGGCTTAGAGCCTACCTATTGGTTTGTGAACTTGATTTCTTTGCACTGTTTTCCTTGTGAACAACATAGTATAGAAAATAGAAGGGCCAGTAAGATGAAAATCAATCTTATCTTATCTTATCTTAATTAGCCATACATGTCCCACTGCTGGGCAAAGGCCTCTCTCCGCTCTCTCAATGACTCTCTTTCCCGTGCCTCTTCCTGCCATGTCTCGCTGAAGGCGTCTAGCTCGTCTCGCCATCGTTGTCTGGGTCTGCCGCGTCGCCTTGTCTCAATTTTTTTTCTCCGCATGCCAGAAAATAAATAATAATTCTTTTTTTTTATTAATACATAGGTGTTTAAAAACATCAGAATCTTAAACTATAAATAAAAAAAATGGTAGGCATAGATAGAGCACGCCTTCTCAAGTATGAACCGTAAGCACGGGTATGTACAGTCCGAATATCTTCAGCGCGTTCGTTTAGTAGGCAATGGTTATCGAAGCTGATTGTTTTTCCCGGTGAAAATAAGTAATTTAATAGGAGAACATTGTGAAATGTGCAGTGATAAGTTGCAAACATGACTCGAGGAACAAATCCAAAAAGAAAAATGTTATTGATTTTACCGTCCATAAAATAAACATAAAGACAGCGGAGCGGTGTGCGCAGAGAGTTTACTCTCTGGGTGTGCGTTATCTACTCTATGTGTTTATTTATACTCTAATAAGGTCAGAAGTTATAAAGTTCTCTCAAACCACAGAATCTCAAACCAAGCCTGGCTTTCGTCTTAAATTAATGAAGAGTCTAAATAATTTAAATATTTGACGAAGAAGCGACTTATAAATTCAAAATATAAGCCTACAGAAGCCAGCACACGCGGTTGGACATTTGCACTACGGAATTCACCCTTACCGCTACGGAATACGGGCGCTCTGAAGGTCAACTTGTCAAGCCGCATGTGCTGGCTACTGTACGTTTCACTTACTGGCAATGCTAACATACATTTCATTTCGAACAAACAAGTAAGAGCATTTCTACGTAGTTTCCATCTTGCCCGTTCGTATTATTTTCTTTAACCTAATATATAATAAAGAAGAAAAAGAAGAATAAGTGTATTTGGATCGTAGCAAGTGGAAGGAAGTGGTCTCTGCCTACCCCTTCGGGAAAGAGGCGTGACTGTATGTATGTATGTTATACTAGCGTCCCGCGGTAAATCTTAACCTATGTTCTTTCCCAATACCTATTCTATCTTTGTGCAAAGTTTCACCAAAATCTGTCCAGTAGTTTTGGAGCCTATTCAATTATTAGGAATATTTTAGGTACTTTTTAACACCTTGGGTTACATTATTGAAGTTAGTAAGGATCCGTAAATAAATAAAAATTGCCTGTATTACCACTGTGATATTACTTAGGGATCATGTAGTTTCTCCTCAGTGAAAGAATTTTTGAAATAGGTTCATTAGTTTCGGAGCCATTCGTGTGCAAACAAACAAACTTTTCATCTTTATAATATTAGTATAGATATGTACCTACCTATGTAATAAAATCATTTTATTATTCTTATAATACAATGTAAATCCGCAGTACAATGCCCTCAAACGAAATGAAATCAATTATAAAGAGTTAAGACAGCGAAAATTGTGCAATAAATCGTCTTTAGGTGCGCCATCTGGCGCCAACAGTTTCTTTCATTCTAAACCGTTTAGCTCCTTGGAAAGGGATTGGAAATTGATGGAGAAGATAAATAACTATACGTACCTACAACACGTTATATAATTTATTTCTTTAACTAGTCTCCAGTAAGCTTACTATGTAAGAAGCGACAAGCTCCAAAAGCTGTCAAACGCGACATAGTGACATTAGAGCCATAGTAGCTCTGACAATATGTCGCGTTTGACAGCTTCTCGAGCCTATCGCTTCTTACGTGGTAAGCTTACAGCTGAGATCTTAGCACGCTAATGATTAAGTTGTCAGAAAAGGATATTCCAATTTCTGTTGCTAGTTTAAAATAAATCTCACTTTTATTTTACATACTCAAAATTATTAAGCAATACATATTACTTAGTCTCCAACGAAAATAACAGTTGATTTCAGCCCGTTAGCGAAATACGAACCCCTATCAAATTGAGTCCCAACTCCCAACCGTATTGTGTCCAACTAATGACCCCTAATTTGGCAATAACAGCATAAATGTCAGGACCTGTTGCGACATGACGGGCGGGCTTCTTACGTCATCGTCGTGACGTCACAAGCCCGCTAAGACATTTTGTTATTCTTGTCAAGTCCACGCCTTGTGCCTCCTCCAATTTAATTTAATTACAACCGTTGAATAAGTTTAGTGCAAACGCACCTGACATTAATTGTATCAGTCGTCAGAGAGATCGATTTTTTGATCAAATTGAATAAATATGAAAATTCTGGCAGGCAAGGGATTAACGTTAGTTCTGCTTCGATCAAACCGCAAGTATTGCGTTCGATCGATCGAGACTCCGAGCATAGTCCTTTCCATAGCTCGCTGAGCAACTTTAAATTTGTTAACCAATGATAAATCGTAGAAGTACAAGTCGGGCTGTGGGACCGAGTTTACGTGCTGTCTATCCCATAGAAAGCGGGCGCAATCTATGTAACAGGCTACATGTAAACTCGGATTTCGTCCCGCAGCCCGCTCTTTCCCTCATCTGTGGGTACTAATATTATTTTAACAATATTCTGTACAGCTGCTTGCTTATCGCGTGGGTTTCGAGGTTAACCTACCTCACAAACCCTGGTGTCGGAATTATAGAACCGCCTTAGGCTTCCCATATGGCTCCTGTAACGACTACATCCGCAGATAATAGCTGGACCAACAGCTTTAGGTACGTGCCTTCCGAAGCGCAGAATCATCTTTCTTTTCGGACAATCAGGTGATTCAGCCTGCAATATCCTAACCAAACTGAGGAAAGTCTCACAAAGTGATATTGGTTCGACGAGTCCCCATCGGGATTTGAACCCGGAAGCTCCGTAACGTCAGGCGAGCTTTTGACCACTCGACCACGGAGGCTGTTATTCGACCATGGGGCTATTAAAGTGATATATAAGGAAGAAAAAAAAAATTTCACAGATAATAGCTGTGTGGGACCAACTTTTACAACTACACTAACTTCTTTTACTTCTTTACTAACCGACATACCAGTTTGCATTTCACATTTCGGCTGCAAAAGTGCGCCGGATTTACATAAACTCTTTGGATTTGGTATGCGGCGGGGAGATTGAGCGATTCAATATTTTACGACAGTGTGGTTTGCAGTTCAGCTCACTTCCTCGGTATAATGGTATTGGAGTGTTCTATTGGACTTTATAGCTTTTGGGTGCTCTCGAGTTAGGGGACGATAAATTATTTTTCATAATATATATTTTTAAGTTAATTTTGATTTCTACTTGCATTTTAAATTCATTTTAGTAAATTAGATTACTTAATACTAAAATATTACTTTTTTATTTACATCAGTCTAGTAGATTAGCCCGTACAAACAGACAAACAGAGATATAAAAAAATGAAATCACTTCTTGCGTCTCCCTAACTTGGTTTATGGCATTTTTTTCTATGTACATATTTTCGACCTCTGCCTACAGTTTAAATAAAATATAGATATAATTTAATGCTTATTCTGAAAACAGGTAGGTATCATAGTTATATTTTATCCTTTCGAATTTAAACAATAATATCTTCCCTCTTGAATAACAAATAGGGCTATGAGATGACGTAGAGTTTAGTGGTGTGACCAATCATGCATAATTTTAATCCATACGAAAGCAACACCATTATTTCATGTTCTCTACTTTTAGATTTTTGAAGATCTGAGTGAGTTGAGACTTAGTAAGAAATAATAATGTTAATGAGATGGTAAGGCTATTCAACGAACACTTGAAAATCTTATTTGACACTCATGCTCCTGTAAAAACAATCGCTGTTAGAGGTAAATCATTGCCGTGGTTGACAAGTAATATTATATATATGATGCATTTGCGTGACAAAGCATATAATAGATTTAAGCATACTAATTTGGATTCTCATAGGAACGAATATAAGACTTTAAAGCATTTGGTTAGTAGTAGTATTCATTATGAAAGAGTAGCGTTTTTTAATCAGCACATTAATAATAATATTTCTGACTCAAAGACACTGTGGAAAAATTTAAAATCACATGCACTACCAAGTTTTAAAGGTGATGTTTCTTTGCCTGAAAGCTTCAGTGACCCTGATGAAATTAATGACCATTTTCTTAAAATCCCTGGTGAAGGACAGGTATCAATATCAGACTTGACATTTTTCGAATTTAATAGATACGGTAGTGGTACTTTTAAACTATCACCAACTAACGAGATCGCGGTGGGGAAAATAATCACTTCAATTAAATCTAAAGCCTCTGGTATAGATGATGTTGATTTGGATATGGTTCTGCTCTCTTTGCCTCGGACTCTAGGAGTTATTACATCAATTGTGAATAGGTCAATAACTACGTGTACATTTCCTGAATTATGGAAATCAGCTTTGATTCGCCCTATTCCAAAAAAGAATAATCCCTCTGAGGTTAGTGAGCTTCGACCTATTAGTATTTTGCCGCTATTATCTAAAATTCTAGAAAGGGTGGTGTATTATCAAGTATCTCTATACTGTGAAAGTAATGCAATTTTTCCTACTGTCCAATCGGGATTTAGAAAAGGTCGAGGTACTAGCACAGCCTTATTGGATGTTGTCGATAATATTATAGATGCCATGGATAGAGGCAGAGGTACTATTTTGACTCTTTTAGATTTTAGTCGCGCTTTTGATACATTGAATGTACCAATGTTATTATCAAAACTGTCCTACTACGGATTTGACTATTCTGCTGTACTATGGTTTAATAGTTATCTCACTAACCGCAGTCAGCGGGTTGTTATTGATAAGAAAGACGGAGGGAAGTTAAGATCTACCATAAAACCAGTCGAAAGAGGTGTTCCACAAGGTTCCATTTTAGGTCCCCTACTTTTTATTATATATAGTGCGGACATCGCAAAATGTATTGAGTCGTGTAGATTTCATCTATATGCTGACGATGTGCAAGTTTATCTCTCTTTTGAGCCGCAAGATATAAATTCAGCCCTTGAGTCTATCAATAGTGATCTTGGCCATATACACGACTGGGCAAACCGTAATTCACTTGTACTCAATGCTGCTAAATCGAAGTTTATGATCATGGGAACTAGGTGTCAAATAGATAATATTAAACAATATAATCCTAATATTGTTATAAACGGTGTCTCAATCGTGGAGGTTGAGAAAGCTCGTAATCTTGGCTTGTTGATGGATAATAAGCTGCGCTTCCATGAACATGTTCTTGAGTTGGTGCGCAGTTGCTTATATCGGCTTAGAGTTTTATATGAGATTCGTCCTCTTATATCCACGGAATTGCGAGTTAAGTTGTGCGAAACTCTGGTTATGTCTAAACTCAATCATTGTCTTACTGTATACGGCCCATGTTTGTTGAAACGATCGCTTGTTTTGGTTCAGAGGGTGCAAAATGCCTGTGCGCGTTACTGCTACAATATACCTCCGCGTACGCATGTAACTCCTTACCTTAACGCAGCTGGTTCTCTGAAAATGGACGGACGTATTAAATTTCATCTGGCGAGTTTACTGTTTGATGTCTTGAAAACTGGCAAACCAGAGTATCTGAAGGATAAACTCACCTTGAGACAATTCGATAGCCGTTCAATGCGAACTCGTTCAAATATATTTGTCCTCCCACTGTACAGAACTGTTCTCTTTCGTGGAAGTTTTCGGTACGCAGCGTCTAAATGTTGGAACGACATTCCACCACCTATGCGACTACTGACTACTAAAGTCAACTTTAAAAATGAACTTAGGAAGTACCTCACGAATTTGCAGATCGCGAGTGCTTGATTTGGTGTTATGTTTTATTTTATTATTATTATTTTTGTCCCCTTAAACTACCCACCTTTATTTTTAATCAATTCTGGCACATTTATATATTGAAAGTTTTGTATTAATATATTTACTCAAAGTATTTTTATATGTAGGTATCTAATTATGTACACTATGTGACTTGTTTTATAATTGGTTCTTTTTATATTTTTTTTATTTATTTTACGTAATATTTTATTTACTAGAAGTGTAGGATTCTAGTAGCGTGTTCGCTCAACCGGGTACTGACAGAATACCAGCGCTGCAGACTAGTTCGTGCTAGTTCTGCAGCATTATGCTGAGTCAGCGCCCTTTTGACTAACACAGTGCGGGTGGTGCAGTGCATGCAGTAGCAATTAAATGTTTTCGCATTTAGTGTTCTATTGTGTTATTTTTATTTTTTATTTTTTTCTGTATGTAAGTGTATTGTACCTAGTACCTACCCATGTTATAACTTCCTTCATATCATTGTTGTTTTGTATGTTCTGTGTTATCTGTGTGTGTTAGTCAATAAAGTGTTTATCAATCAATCAATCAATCAATCAATAACATATCTTCCTACCCTGCACTTAGCCAGTTTTTATGATTATCTATTATTTTTTCTCATCTCATTTCGGGCGATTTTAATAATGGCCAATAAAAGTTGTTTGCACGAGCCAATGTTTCCATTATCTGCAATACAAACGACGCGCTTCCGTTCCGTTTCACGCAGCCTTCCGTAATTGCAACGATTTATTTTCTTTTTTAATTCATACCCGGAAATATCGGTTATTAAACGCTGGCTGGTTGGAAATTTATAATCTTTGTTTTTTTGTGTCTGTATTTTTTTTTTTCAAATTAACATTCGGAATTATTTCTGGCCGTCTCACCATTTGTGCCTGCCTACCTACCCTAAATTTAGATAATTAAAAACACGGGTAAACGTAAATATTTCTTGAAACTTCTAAAAATTGCATTAATTTAAGAACAGGGTGGTAGAGCCGGTACAGTGTATTTAAAATTAGCTTTAAATATTCAGCCACAGAAACCCAAGGACCTTTCGCCTCGACCCCTCACTCGTATTTATCAAGAACCCATTTACAGTGCGCCATAACTCTAACACAGCTGCGCCTGACTATACCTTGGCTGGGTGACGTCACACTAACTCCACTATATCCTGTAGGTAACCCTTGTATTAAATATGAGAAAAAATATCTACAAATAGGACACTGGGCTAGGAGCCTTTAAAAAGAGGTACCCGCTTTTAAATTAGACTGCGCGTTTAGTTGCCTACTACACGACAACCACACGAAGATATTAGGTTGGTCTAACAAATTAGGGCTTCCGCGAAATATTCGCGGGTGCACGGAGCGGGCGTCCGCTTACGCTTGTGATAAAATACTCACCAGTGTAAAATACCACTTGAGTCTACCCGCTTGGCGGGAATGCTTGCGGTCATCTTATAATGCCTTAGTGATCAGTGTAAGCGGACGTAAGCGGGCGCCCGCGCATGTTTTAGCGAACGCTTTTAAGCCAGGATCGCACATGGCTTTAAGAAATGTCAATATGTATCTAAGTGTGTCTAAGTCCAGTTTAGCTAATTTTATTTTTTAAGCAGTAAAAAGTAGCCTGTATGCATATTGTGCATCAGTGTAATAAACTTACAATCAATCGCCTAGTTGAGAAGTAGAAGGAGTAGAATTGAAGAGCAAGAAATATCTTCGCGCTTCGAGTTTTAAAAAAAACCCTACGCAATTTGACAAACAAATGAGTTCTCAAAATAAGAAAACAAAGTGACTAAAAAAATACGCACAAAAAGAAGTATGTACATTTTAATAAAGAAAGGCGCAAGTGTGCATTCAAGTATCTTTTCACGCCGAGGTAGGCTTAATTCGCTAACTTAGTATGACAAAGGGGTGGCATTACCTGTTTATTGGGCTCTAGATTGAAAAGAAAACCAACTGGCAGTGAAATGAGTCCGCCTAATTGGGTCTACAAAAATGTTCGCAATAAAAAATATGTACTGTTCGTTTGTTTGTTGAATAAAATTATATAAACTAAGCTTTAAGATGTCTATTTTTTACAATTAACTACTACAATAGCCAGTCTATGGCTGGACTGCAGTGTATGGCAAATGCAAGTGCATAATGAATGACATATAATATAAAGAGGAAGGATTTTTTTTTTGTGTGTGTGTGTGTGTGTGTGTGTGTGTGTGTGTAAAAACTGGAAAAACTGTTAACGCAGGCGGAGCCGCGGCGGAAAGCTAGTACCTATAGAAGCCAGCACATGCGGTTGGACATTCGCACTATGAAATTCATCCCTAACCCTACGTAATACGGGCGCTCTCAAGGTCTCCATGTCCAGCCGCATGTGCTGCCTACTTTGCATCAAATTGAAACATCAGTGTTTAATCAAAATTATGTTCCATCTTTTTTATTGACATACGCAGAGCGAGCGTGTCAACCCGCGATCCAAAAGAAGGATTTTTTTAAATTGACCTATGCTTGTGTCGAAAAAGTACGAAACAAAAGCATGTATCATACTTTTAACTACAGACGCCGCGCGCCGCCATTTTTCTAATTTTTACTACAGAGTCGTCTAATTTATGGGTGAAGATAGCGTGTAATACCAGTAGGATTGTGATAGCTTTTGCGATCGACTGTTGCTGCACTGATGGGAACTATTATCTGAAGAAATTGACTGGAACCAACCGGATAGTCACGTGACAAGCACCTTTAATACCCGTTCCTTTGTTTTGTATTTTATTCTACTGAAGTATCAGTACTTTTTATGAATTGTTTGGTAAAATGGAACGTATCTACGTTCTACAATCTTGTAGATCGTTTTCAAAGATAGAAAAAGGAAAAATAACTTGCTTACTTATTCCTTTTGTTATTATTTATGGTACATACATGTCTTTTCATACATTACTACATCTTTCGTCTATATCTTCTGTGATGTAGTAGAAGATGTTATCTTCTGTGACATTCATACATTAATATGAAATAAACATTACCATACCATTGATATTATCAAAAATCAAAGTCGGGAAATCTAAAAAGAAATTCCAAGACCGTCAATTCCGGGTTGAGAAAAATCTACAAACCACATAATCAAACAAATTTAAAAGTCTTTCTTATCTGCCCCAGTTTCAGTACAGGCAAAACTACAAAGGTCCCCGCTGTAACTCGCAAAGGCCCAACTTAAACTTGTCGAGTTATACGACAAAAGTTGTGAGTTTACACTGGCAAGGGCAAACAAACCCCTGGGGCTGAGCACTTACTTCTTGCGAAGTAAACTGTCAAGCAATGAAATGCAATTTCTCGGTTTTCCAGTCAAGGCTTTGAGGCGTGAAATGCTTTGATGTTGTAGTGTGAGACGGCTGAAACTTACCCGCAATCATAACGTGACAAGAAGGAAACATTTTTAATTTTCTTGTTTTTATCTTATTAAAAACAAAAACAATAAACAACTGTGAATTAAATATGTAGTAACTTTAATTCAACTGTTTCGTTGTATGTTGTGACGGAAATACGTATACCTACCTACTGGGTTATTTTTTAAACTGTGTGCATATTTATGATAAATAAAAAACCCGTATACTTTTATTTTATCAAGTTTCATACAAAAAAATCATAATATCGACAATTTACACGTACAATTAGGTGTAAAATTTTGTATGAGAACAAATTTAATTTGCTCCAATTTTCTTGAAACTTCATATAAACACTCTTCGTATCGCTTGGCTTTATAAGACACGGTCTACGAAATTCAAACTGTCATGTATCCTCTCTCCTATCTCCTATATTGTACTACAATTAGCAAGTCGCAAAGTGAGCAGAAATTGCGACCTGCACGTTTTGCGAACTGCACATTTTGCGAAGCCTGCTCATTGTGCGACTTGATCACTATGCTACAAAAGGGAATATGAGTCTGTCATATTATAATGGCATACCTACACATACAATCAAGGGAGGGCTTAATTAAACTACGAGAGCAAGTCTTGGTTTGAGCAAAGCTCTTTAGCTTCTTATATGACGTCATTAAATGTTCTGCAAGCCTATAACGTATAAAAAAAGATTTGAATTTTACTTAGCTTTTAACACTCAATAAATATACTAAAACTGATTAAAATTATTGAGTTTGAGACGGACGTAGAAATATACACCTTTCTGAAATGAACTGTAGGTCTAAATTAAATAAGAAAGGATTCATTTAACAGGGCAGTATTCAGTCAATATCTGAACCTTCGACCTGATCGAAGAGGCCATTGTTGATGTGATGAGTATTGGCTGGAGTGAAGGCAGGCATGGACCTAGGGATGTAATTACGAGTACTAACATCTCATCTCAGTATTTGTAATTTTATTTTATATCAAGAATAGGTAAAAGTTAATACTCGTAAGTTTTGAATATTATTATGATATCTGATATTAATTTCGCCAATTTATTCATCTATATTTTTTGATACTTAGTGTTTTCTAGTAAAATAGATTGCAGTAAAAAAATAAAATATATTTTTCGTTGGAATGAGTCGGTTCTCTGTTATGATATGACTAACTAGCCCTCCACCCCGTGGCTCCGCCCGCGTTAACAGGTTTTCCCGTTGAAAAGAAGTATTTTCCCGCGGTAAAAAGAAGTCTATATGTTATTCTGATGTATAAACTATATTATTGTAAAGTTTCATTAAAATCCGTCCAGTAGTTTCATAGATTAGCGTGTACAAACAGACAGACAGACAGACGAACATTTCTTTCAAAACTTGTATTTTTATGTTCAGCTACACTCCCTTTATCACCTTTTTCAGTTTATCACTTTTTTGAAGAACAAATCAACGTACCAACACGCCGATTCTTCAGTTTTATTATAGTACCTCGTGCCTTAAATAATACCATTAACATTAACCAACAATGACTATACAGTATTAATTCTGAAACGACAGTACTTACGCAAACAGAAGTAAGTTATTAAATAGGTTTAAAATGACTAAATCCGCCTCTGTACAAGGACAGTTCCGAGAAAGGCGAAAACAGGGAAGAATTATGGGACCGTGCCCCAAGGCCGGGCCCTAATCAATTAAGAAATAAGAAGCTGAGTACTGAAAAAAACACAGATTTTGATTCTCATTTGCTTAATACAAATGTTCCGTCCGAGACGTTTTTCCCCTTTTTGGACGGTTGGTTCCACCGTTTGGTTCCACAGTCCACAGCTGAGAAGCTCTTGAATAGTAGTGAAAGTATAAATACGTTCCCTACTATTCAATACGGCCTCCGTGGTCGAATGGTCAAAATCTCGCCTGACGTTACAGAGGTTCCGGGTTCGAATCCCGGTGGGGAATCTGTTCAACAAATATCACTTTGTGAGAATTTTCCCAGTTTGGTTAGGACATTGCAGGCTGAATCACCTGATTGTCCAAAAAGGAAGATGATTCCGTGCTTCGGAAGGCACGTAAAGCCGTTGGTCCCTGTTACTATCTACAGATACATGGAAGCCATAGGCCGCTCAATGATTCTGCACCACCATGGTTTGTGAGGTAACCTCGAAACTTACACGCTAAAGAAGGAAGTTGTATTTAAATTATAATAACATTTTTGCATGCTATTTACAATATGCTAGACTTACTGTCTGCCCGTTGCTACGCCAGCGTTGTTTTTCGGCTTTTTGTAGTAATTTTAACTATCGATGTTGACCGGGGATATAAGATACCACCATGCAAAATTTCATTCAATTGGTTTCGGAGATTAGACCGTACAAACAGAGAATCAAAAAAATTAAAAAATATGGATTTGCTCTATGTATATCACTCCTTACTTCCCCCTGAATCGGTAGGTATTAAGTTTTCTTTTTCTATAATAATAATAATAATAATAATAATAATAATCGTTTATTTCAGGAATACACCCATAAGAAAATATAAAAATACAAAAATACAAAATAAATGAAAAACCTTAATAATAAAGGCCTACCTCACATTTGCAGAAGTGTGCACGTCGGACCAGTGTCTTTTAAAAGGACCACAAGGGTCTTCATTAATAACATTTAAAATTTCGTTGGTTGAGCTACTCAACCTGTCCCAACACGCGGCGATGCGGGCTCGGAGCACAGCGTAAAAATCTGGGATCCCGGCATCAGCAAACATGCTCTTAGCGCTGCAATATCTAGGGTGTTGCATAAGTATCCGAAAGGCATCATTGTACTGAACACGGAGTTTGTTGTAGGAACGCTTAGTGTATCTCACCCACATCTGACACGTATAAAAACATTGACAGAATGCTTTAAATAGGGTGCACTTCACGTCCCTCGAACATTTTCCGAATCTTCGTGCCAGCATATTGCAGCGCACCGAGAGTGCCCGACGTTCCCTCTCCAAGTCCGCATCATCGCTCAAATCGTCCGTTAAGACATGTCCGAGGTACTTGAAGCTCCTAACAACCTTCACAGGCGACCCATTCAAAAACACAGGCGGCACATTCTCCGGACCCTTCCCAGACCTGAAGACCATCATTTCTGTTTTAGCAACGTTGTATCTGAGGCCATGTCGCTTTGCAAAATTTTCGCAGATTTTAAGTAGCTTTCGTAAACCACTTACCGAGGGGCTGAGAAGCACCATGTCATCAGCATAGCTCAAATTGTTAACACACACGTTACCAATGTGGCAGCCAACCCCAGCGCCTCTCAACTCCTCGATAAGTTCGTTTACGTACAGGTTGAAAAGGTCCGGAGAAGTGAGGCCACCTTGACGTACGCCACACTCTAACCTATACTCGCTAGAGTATGAGTCGCCCCATCTTACACAATTAGATTGGTTCTCGTACCAAAATTTCAACAGACTAATGACTTTTAATGGCGTGCCTGCCCTGGCGAGCTTATCCCACAGTATGGAATAATTCACCAAGTCAAAAGCACGACTCAGGTCTAGGAAACATGCATATATGGAGGTATGTCTATTCACATAATAGGAGACCGCATATTTTAAACTTAGAATAGCCGAGTCCGTTGAAAGTCCGGCACGAAAACCAAACTGTGCATCGTCCAATTTCAAACTTCTCGCCAGCTCAGGTTGCAGCAGCCGTTCAAGCACCTTACCGACAACAGTGCCGAGTGATATTGGCCTGTAGTTTGACAGGCTTGACAGGTCACCGGTTCTGTTTTTAGCTATGGGCACTACTAAGGTTTTCATTAGGTTCTTTGGTAGGTAATCATATTTAATACACAAATTAAATATATCAGAGAGTACGCGATATACGTCTCCACTGCCATAGAGGATATGTTCCACGCTCAAACCATCGAATCCTGGGGACTTCCCTCTTTTCATGTTCTTTACAACCTTTGCTATTTGTTGAGGCGTAAAATTCAACCTCGTCACACTAGAAGTACTTTCGGGATTAACGTTAGTAGGCGGTAACTGTGATGGAGCAGAGTCGAACATAACCTTCAACGGCATTGGATCTATCTTAAAGTGCTGTGCAAACATCTCAGCAATGCATACTGGATCTTGTGTGTCATTAACACACACAGGTAAAGTGCTTTTATGATCCAACTTTTTTGTCTCTTTCCAAAATTGGGTAAAATTTTTATTAGATCTATTTGAAGCTAAAATATTAATTTTTATACGTTCTTCATTTTGCTGACACCATTTTAATTTATTTTTAAATATTTTTCGACTATTGTACATATTATTATAAACGTCTCCAGAATTAGGTTTTCCGCACTCAATCCAATGTTTAAAGTAACCTCTCGCCTTTTCGTGGTATTCCTGAACGTAATAATTCCAACCGGTGACCTGTTTCTTTTTATTACGAGCACACTTCCGTGGACAACTATCTATAGCACCCTGCTGTAGAACTAAAATCATACTGTCGTACATATCATCAATTGTTTGTTTATGTTTCTCTAAGTTCTTACACAACAGACTATTCTTACTATCTAAGTTAAAAATATCACAGTAATTATCACAGTTATTAAAATTTTCATATGTTATATTCTTTAGGCTATTAAAACAATATTCCCCGTATTTATTAATTGCATCTATGTCTCGAACCTTCCACAATATCTCATTTAATTTATTAGTACCGGAAAAGTCAGTACTGCTTATTTTGTTTGTAATTAAATTCATATTCAAATAGTGGGAAATGATCTGACCAGGTCACATCGTTATCCACACTTATCGAGACTATAGTGTTCATGCCTGCGGCTGTAGTGACACAATGGTCGAGCCACCGTCGTGTACCAGTTGCTTCACATACATATGTGAAGGTATCAGAATCCCTACCCAACAATTCGATGTCAGCACAAATTAATAGTTCTTCGTCACAAAAGTTAATTAGCTCCTGTTCAAACCGCGTATAGGGATGTGCATTAAAGTCGCCTATTATATATGCCGCTTCCACGTTATTATCGTGTATAATGGCGCTAACTCTCGCCAAGCAGTCCGTAAACTCAATGAGTGAATCAATCTTGTTATTGTCAAAGGGCATGTAAATATTGAAAATCATAAAAGATTTACTGTCATCCTTAATCTGAATAGCTATAATCCTGTCACTATTACAGTCTACGATCGTCACATTTGGTACAACGGACTTCCGCCACATCAGTGCAAGTCCACCGTATGGTCTACCGCGAACTACACCCAGCGACGTATCAATCGAGGACTTAGAATAACAACCAAATTCCGTGTCAATAGTGTTTACAAAATTAACATCATGCGGCCACAACCAAGTTTCTTGAAGTGCTATAATATCACATTTTTTACACAAGTTAGCTACATGGTGCTTGGCTCTTTTTACGGACTTGCAATTAAACGAAGTAATAGTTATTATATTGGCCGTACTATCCATTATAGTGATTTACTAGCGACATTTACACCAGCCCTAGCGGCGAAAGTGTTACGTTCTTTATAGCGGCGAAATACTAAGCCAGCAGGCCAAAAATTTTTATCCAGGAAGGTGTTCAATTTATTACCTGGCAGCACAATTTTAAAAGAATTAAAATCAACCTCCCGGTATTGTGTAAGACAATCTACACTAAGACATTGTTCACCCATATCTTCAATATGGGCCTTTATATCTTCAGCAGTAGTACTTTTCTTAGCCCTAGATAAATATATCGCGGCCTTAGAATCCACGACCTGTATTCGCGAATTACTTTCCAGAGCTCCACGCATATTTTTCTTTCTTCTATATGTAACTTTTGTGAATCCATCTTTGTCCGTTTTATTTGTAGCTGAGTTCGATATCAAATTACCCTCATCACAGATATTAACCGAAAGGACCGTTGCTGCGCCATTTTCACCCGAAGAGCGCAATGTACGTGAGTCGATATTCGCCATACTAGGCGGTGTCATGTTTAGATCGCCGCGCACTAGGTCCCGGTACGACGGAGTATGCACAGAGTCATTGTTGTTTGGTCCAAGCTCAAATGAAGGAGCGATGATCCGCTGTACCGATCTTCTTATGGTGGTATTTTTGATTGCACCGTCATGAGTGTTTGGTTTAGAGCGACCGTCCATCCCCACTCCAGTCATAGATTTGCGAAGGCAGGACAACTCGGCACTCATTTTCGTCTGCAACTGGTTCATCTCTGTCTTTGTTACCGTGTCACTGCGAATTGTTTGTAATTCGCTTTTCAATATACACAGGTCTTTCAGTAATCGTGTCACATCAACATGGTCAAATGTAACCGGGGGCAGACGATTTAGGTCTTTGGCTACAAAAGTCGGCTGTTCGCTAGGATCCGTCTCCTTAAAAAGCTTGATAACATCCTTCACCATTTTCTTGGTCCTATCCTCCCCGTTTCGTCGCGTGTTTTTTGCACTGCTGGTCAATTCGGTAAATAAAATATTTTTACCAGTCTCTATTTCCACTTCAGTAAAATTTGATATGCATATTTGCATAATACTGAGCTCGTCAAGTATATCTATCTTATTTTGAATAAAAGTCAGGAACTCATTTATTATTAGTTTATCCGCCATGCTTATGAAACTTGCACCACACTCTAATAATCAAACATTATAAACACAGTGAAATACGTCAATACGAGGCGAGGAGTTCCGCCGGACGATCTATGTACAGATTTCCGACCTCTACAGTTTTATTATATAGATATGTGAAACTCTGTGAATAATCTACCTTCCATCTGTGAGCATGTGTCTATTCCAATAATTTGATCTTTATCTTTATCTTAAAAAGGGTATTATTGCCGTAATCTCTTTGTTTGGTAGGCAAGTTGAGGATCGCAGTTGTTGTAAGTAACACAAAAGAGCGTCGGGGGCCAAGTGGCTAGAGTCGTTATCTTTCAAACGGGAGGCACGAGTTTAATCTTGCATGTACAGTGGGCATAAGGCAGCACAAGCGGCTGGACATGTTGACCATCCGTACCAGTAGAAACGAGTTTCGTAGAGCGTGTGTCCAGCCGCATGTGCTGGCTTCTGAACCTATGTGATTTCCATTTTTGAATTTATATTATGCGTTTATTCGACGCTTTTGTGGTGAAGGAAAATATCGTGAGGAAAACTTGCACATACCTGTGAAGTAAATCAAAGGTTTCGTCTGAAATTTTCCTTTCAATAATAATAATAGTGACCCTTTCAATGTATTTAACGATAGCTGACGATAGCTAGATTCATTTGAATTAGAACAGCACTTAACCCAACAGCCGTATTTGCTTAAGTAAACGAGTCCGTAGATTTCGCCAAATAGATTGAGACAACCCTACCCTCTCGGGCCAAATTAAATTCTTTGCTCTGGCATTAGCCATATTGAACTCCACTGGGTTCGCACAAATTTATACGGATTTTTGAGAGATATTCTGGACGGGGTGCCGAATTTTCATCGAGTAATATCTTTTGAACAACATTTTAATCCAACTTTCGAGTTTGTCTTTACAGAATAGCATTGCAGTATTGGCAATTGCTATACTTACAATATTTTTGAGTTCAACAAAGAACTTTAAACGACCGAAAAGATGTCACAGATGAAAATACCATGTAGTTTTCAGTTTAGAATTGACAATTTACATAATCTTGGAAATTGGAAAATGTAATTATGTATCATCTATTCTATCTATCTATCTTCTATCTATCAATATACAAATCTCAAAATTAGAATTCAACTTGTCATACAAGGTGGCCGGTCACGTGTCTGAAGTTTATTTGAAAAGTTGAATATTATTTTTGAGATTTCATCCCATGTTCTTTAGGGAAAGTTGTTTCGTTACATGAGTACTACCTCTATGTTGCGGATAAACTACCAGTTAAATTTCACGGTGTTATGTATATCTGTTATACATTCATGTAGGAATGGAACGTAAGAAAGAAGTATGAGTGAAACGAAATGTAAGTTTGAACGAATGATGATGAACGATTGGAGAGAGTGAGATGAGAATTAAAGAATGAAGGAAGATTGATTCTTGTATTCGAACGACGACCATGATACGATTCATTTGCTCTGTAATTTTTAATAATGAAAATAAAACTTCAATTGAGATTATCAAGAATTTAATTTGAAACCCATTATCCCACATTCATTCCTTTATTTTCATAAGGTCCGACTTCCAAATGGTCAGGTACTTATAGGCTCTGCTTAGTTTGGGGTCAAACAGCTTACTATGAGATGTCCTCACACATTATAATAATATGTATAATCATCAACTGAAACACGTCTATTGCTTGACTGACACTCTGCAACAATCGTTTGTTCTCACTAGTTCGATTAAACAGTTCCATGATGAAACTAATTGGGTCCTGTGCTTGAAATCAATTTAAAACCTAAATTTCAGAAACAGCATGGTGTAGTAATATTATACTCCGCCAGGTACTCTCTTCCGACCACGTGACTGACACAAGACTGTTCATCCTTGTCGAATGCATGTTAATTGTTATTTCCTTCTCGCTTGCGATTGTGACGTAGGCTTGTGTTACTCTGGGAATAGAAGACATTGTTTTCTTAGACTATGAGAAACAGTATCCAAAGATTGGTCTACAATCTGGTTTAACTTTCACCCGAAGGCTCGCGAACGGTGGAAAGCTATAAATATTTGACTACCAGTCTCTATGTCAGGACGGAGCTCCCAGCAATACATCTTCAAAGCTACTGGGAGCCTCCCTCGGGATACGAGGGTGTGATTCCTGGACACCTACCTATTGGAATTGGGATGCTCTTTAAAGTGGATTGAAAACATGTTATCTGAATCTCAAATGTGCGTCGAGATTGTTTTCGAGCTTTAAAGACGTTAGGTTTATATGAAAAAGAATATATATGTCGGTAAGTATTAGCACCAATATCGTCACCCGGCTGAGAAAACCTAGTAAAGGACAGCTTTTGTCAAATTCCTTTTTTTTCCAATTGGGCGCAGTATTTGCACTATAAAATTTACGCATTTGTTTTAAAGCTCTAAAGATAATCACATAATAGGTAACTAAAAAACTACAGAATTATTATTTACCTATCATACTTTTTTTCAGTAGGTAGTTTTTTGTGTTACCTGTAAAAGATTTTTTGAAAAAATTTAAGTGGTTTTCTCAGCCGGGTGACGGTATACTCGAGAGGACTGTCAATGCCCTAGAAAAAAACATGCTTCGGAAAAAGCTCAAATAAATCCCTTAAAACTAGAAGGCGCTTAGCACACGAAACGTTGTACAGTTTACTGAAAAAGAAAACATTTTGAAGTTCAATGACTAACAAGGAGTTGATAACTGACACAACTTACAGAGCCAATGTAGGTAATAGATCTGTATGTTATGTAAGATGGCAGTGTACGGTGTTTATTTGGTGCTCATTCGAGCCAGGTGACACCTTCTGAAAGGCTGTCACCCCTCCTCAAGATACCAGATAGGTACAACCGGCACCTGTCTCCTCACTCCCAGTTACTATATACTATACAAGCTAGCGTATTACAAAACACTGTATAATATACAGCACCGTATATTACGTAGTAAAGTTGTAACGAGGTACATTGCATGTTACCTCGTTGCTTCTTTTCTACTTCATTTCTCATCTCATTTACCATTTCTTTCTTAAAATTCGAATATATTTAATTTTGGAATTCATTCAAAAATCACCTATCAATCATCTATTTTTTATGATTCATTCCTTTTCCTACTTTAGGCCTCGAACGACGTGGCCATACTCCAAAATGTACCCAAACATAATAATCATTTTCTAAAAGTTTGTGTAATTAAAGTGTGTGCCACCGTGAATATAATTTATGTGACTTTAGTTCCTTCTTTTATTTGTGCATCTTCATCTATTACCAACACGTAGTTACCCCGCAGGCTCGTCCAGGAGTTAGACGAGTAGCGGGTGCGACAAAGTAACACATTGACATCATTCGCTGCTTGCACTATCAGTAATGTTTTGACAAGTGCCACAGTTAAAAAAAAGACACAAGATGGTCATATAAGGTCTACCAGAATCTGATGATGATGATGGCAAAAAATCGTAAAAAATGAAAAAAGAAATTGACGCTAGCAACGTTTCTTCCTTTGTTTCTTCGACATTTTCACCACTTTTTAAAGGAAATTTGAAGTCAAACCAAAAACAATTCCTCGAAATTTCAGTTGATAGGTGGCTTTTTTTGTTTTCATATGAAAATAGAACCGTTTTTCCCCCGAAGGGTATAAAACGGATATTTAGGTTTCAGCCGTAGCTTGAACCACTTGAGATTACGCTTTCTAAACGAACATCTTTTGTCTCTTTCTAACCTAGTACAATGAGTTCTATCGCGCTTCTCCAACGTTGTGACGTTAGCGCTAGGTCTCCTGCAGCGCCGGGGCCATTTTGTGATCAGTACCTATACTTGAAGCCGGCAAAGGCCTGAAATGGTGGTTCAAGCTACGGCTGAAACCTAAATATCCGTTTTATACCCTTCGGGGGAAAAACGGTTCTATTTAGGTGTTCGAGCCTTCGCTTGAACCACTTGAGACGTGTTTACTATCTGCCGGCGCTGCAAATTGCGTACTGTGACAAATATATTAATATCAGTAAAATCTATGAGATGTAGTAAAACCATGAAACTAAAGACATCTCCAATCAACAAAACATAAAATACGTATTATTTAAATTTAATTTAAACATGATTTTAATAGGAACAAAACTATCAATTAACTTTTTCTTAGAGAATTTGGTCGGAAAAGCTACATTCCGAGAATAATGATTGAAAACAGTGTTTTCATGACGCCGGGTACCCCGGAAATACAAATTCTCAATGATTTGCCTGGCAATCTAAGATTCAATTGCCACTGCACTTCTAAAGCTACCCTGCCTACCTTTCGTAAATATCCTAACGATAAACAATAATTACATTGACTTTTCTTTAACGAAGTTCTTATCCAGCCCCCTATAACGGTCCGAGAAGCTGCTCTAACCGACCTCCTCGTTGTAATAAAGAGATTTATTACACTTCGACGTTCCGATCACTTCCGATGGATTGCTTAACAACTTCCTAATCCGAAGGAGTGTTAACCTCTCTGGAAAATTATGATCTACCAACAAACACTAATCTGACTGCCGAGCATTTGAGGAATAGGAATAACTTGGATCCAAAAGACCAAAAACTATTTCGTCATTCTTATGTTCAAAGAAACCTACTTCTATACTCAAAGCTTTTAGGTCATGGACTCTGCGACCAGATGCCAGAAGTAAAGAATGGACACAATGCAATGACACAGCAAATAGACTATCTTCGTTATAGGAATATATTTCCATATATTATCTGAGCAAATCTTCTTTATCCCAGGACAGAGGTTACTTCAGAGAAGGACATTTGTTTAATATGTCTTCAAAGACATGTTTCAATATAGGATATGAGCTGAAATATTCTATATAGGATGAATTAGAAAAGTGAACAACTACAAATTTATGCACCGCGATGGTTCGTGCTGACAATTTCACAACACTAAATGGCATAGAATTTGGCTAGACTTGGGTCTGGTCGGTTCAAGAAAATCCGTTCGCAGAAGACCACTTCCTTCATCTCTCCCTTGCGGGTTTAAAAGTTTTCAGGGAAAATTTTCTACAATCTAACTACATCGGAATCAATCCAACCTTCTAACTCAAGGGCCCGTACATTCTAAGCCGCTCATTATACTCGTCTACCGTCGGGAATGGTAGGCCTGTACGAAGGTCGATAAGGTGGGTTCTTAGGTTCAGTATATACAGAGGCGGGCAAAGCGTTCGATTAAGTAATTCCGGCCTCCTCAAAGCAGTGTTACCAGCTGATATAAGTTCCTTCTAAAGGTTGTAGGTGTCAAAGGGTATGTATGAGCCATTCATTAGAGATAGGTTAGGGGAAAATCCAACCTAATTCGTATTGCCACCGTTTGCTTGTGCGTTCGTAAATTGGCTGTTCTTGTCCTTCATCATTATCTTTACTTACATAGACCGGAATGCGGACGCACAGCTGACTTCACAAACGCGAATATGTCTATTTCCAGATAGAAAGATAACTGGAGTAGCTTCCTTGCTGAGACACCATTCTGGAATACTTTTGCATCACGACAAGCTGTCCCTAGGCGGTTGTACCCCGGTATAGCGAGCAGTTATATGAAAACGTTTGCGTTGGCAGAAGTTGAGGAGGAGGAGGAGCTTAGTTACGGTCAAAGGATTTAGAGATCTGGTTCTAAGCAAGCTTTGATATTAAAGCCGCGCAGGCCGCTGGTGTAAATTGTCAATTTGGAACACGATTGATCGGTTCTTTAGTTGGTTACGTTATCATTTTAGAACTTCTTACACCGTCCGAAGCCTTTTGGCATCGCTGTGCCATAGTTGTTGGCATGGAAACCAGGAACCTATTGATTCGAATCAGGGAACTTTTGTGAAATTGTCCAGCCACCGCGATAGATCCGCTGCGGCTTAAAAGGAAACAGCGATTTTGTACAGTAGTAACACAAAGTCGGTAATACACATTAGCGACTTTGGTAGTCGAGCTAAAACTCTTTGGAGGGTCCGACCCTGCAGATGACCTAACGGCAATACGAAAGAGGCAACGTTAAGTCTCCCTAGCAGAACTCTGGAATCAAGCCTACTCCAGTAGCCTCTTCTTAGAACCTTCGAGATTGAGATCTTTAAGGAAAACGCTTTTGGGCTCGACAGACCTTTTAAATTTGCTGCCGTAGGTATGTCAAACTATTGCTAGGTGTTAAGAAGGTTTTGAGAAGCATTTCCGATTACTTATTTGGCCTGTTCTTGCAAACTATGGCTCTCAGACCATTCAGGTGAAAGAAAAGTGCCAACCAATTGGCTATTTTGGCAAACGCAGCCGGAGCGCTAGCAAGACCGACCAGAAGGCAAGACATTTCGAAAGCTGCGCTCTTGAATGCGAGCAAGAGATATCGACGATGACTCTCGTAAACTGGGGCTTAGTAATAAATGTTTTAGAGATATTGATCTTCATTTAAAATTTGTTCTTCTTTAAAAACCTATACCTCTAGAATTCAAGAGAAGTTGCTGTAGAACTGTTGAGCCTTTTGATGTTGAATATGGTGCGATTCGAGCGAATGGGTTTTGACTTTTGTTGAAATGAAACTACGGAATTTGCGACTTGGACGGAGCGCATCAGAACCCAACATTTTTTCTGTTTACCATGACAATTCTGAGTTTTTTGTTTGATGTTCCTTTGAGCAAAATGGATTAGGATCTGATACTGGCGGTCTCTTTAAGAATGGGATTTGTAACCTTGTAGATGGTTTATTATTGGAGCATATGGATAAAAATTTCCATTTTATTAGTAACCCCGCTCTGAAATTTTATAGTTCATCCCTGGTCTAAATTTCCTTTTCTTGTTCTTTTATAGACTGTATTTGATCTAAAGATCAAAAATACTGTTTTGTTTCCAGTTGCTTCCGGTAGGTATTGATCGTTGGATGAAATTGGGAAAAGTGACTGGAAGGTTTTCCTACCAAATATCCAGTCGTCTTTACCACACCCTCCCCCCCCCCCTTTTTTGAAGGGAAAGGACTTGTGAATGGCAAACGAGCTTACTATCGTCAAACAAGTTGAGTTTCAGGGTGGAATATCGTGTAGGATATTATATAGCGCACATTGCTTATAGACATCGTTTCGATGCATTTTTTATACTTCGACTCGCCTTCCACATGTAGCAACATTAAGAATACGTGTCCTTTTTGAATTTAGAATTCATGTCCAAGAATTAATTTTCCCACAACCAGTCGAATGTGACTAGTAAGAACATCTGTAAGTTCTGTGAAGATTTTCCGTTGTTGAAGCAAGTCATTGGTGATGGCACCCAGAGTAAGATCAAACTTCTCCGAAAGAGCTGTTTAGAACAGTTCGGCTAACAGTAGCCAGTATATTATTTACTTTTAAAGCTTGAAACTGCTTCTGTACATTTACCTTACTAGATAATATGGATCTACTGTAGAGAATCTGAATTCTCTCTCGGTAATTATAGGAATGAAGTCATATGTTAGGTTCGGTAGGTTATTTCATATTATGACTGTAGCTGTGCTAACTCACACTATGCGACTGCAATTATAGCTCGAAGTGCTCTTTGTCGCATTTCTGCCGATTCTCTATTAGTGAGCTTCGAAACTAGTTTAACCTCAGAGTTTTATGTGCCCTCTGGTACCGAAGCCAAGGATCCACTCAAAAGAAAGTGTTCTTTATTACTTATGTTTTGCGAACATAAAGCTCCACCAACTATTTTCAGAGACATATTTGTATCAGCAAATACTTTTATAAGTTTATTGCACATTTGCAATTGTTGGCTGACTGCTGCGGCTAATAAATGGTTAGAGCTGCCCTGCGTCCCTGGTGTTACGAGTGCACCGCTTCTTCGAAGAATCTGTAGATGCTTAGATTTGTAAAGGTACTAGGGCTGGCTACAGTGAGAGCTGATTGTAGCTTTTCAATTGTGTGCGGGCTCGGACAAGTCGACCTCCTCAGCGATAATCTTTGTTTAAGGGATGCTACTGCATCGCAAAATTTAATAAAAATGTTTATGAAGGCCTGCATATTTTGAGCAGAATAAGTGCCTGTCCTAAAGGCCAGATCTGAAATGTACGCCTGATTTGGCGATACAAACGTTCCGATACTGAAGTTTTTGTGGGCTCAAACGCTCTTTATGAGGTTTGCTGTCGGAATGGAAAATCTTGGCCTCTAATGCCGAGAAAAGCATACTTCCCCGAAAAGGTCTTCGAGGGAATACACCGTCCACACCAATCACTGGGAAAGTTGTCCCCGATGAATTCCAATATCGACATCCAAGCCCTTTTGTTGCAATCAGGCGGAGGCTGCTATTTCGCCAAATGTTGAGACTTTCGCAGTCATGTATTGAAAAATAAATAAATAAATAAACATGGAGTCCATTAAAAATTGTATGGCTCAATCTAAAACGGCATTAAGAAAATATGCCGCTCATCGCCCCGACTGAGACGACATCTGTTGTCGTACTTGTCGTCTCAATAATACGACGCGAAATCCATTGTCTCGAACAAGACGACGCTCGTCGCCTCGACTGGGAGGACATCTGTTTCGTACTTGTCGTCGACCAAGACGACGGTCGTCGCCTCGACTGGGAGGACATCTGTTTCGTACTTGTCGTCGACCAAGACGATGCTCGTCGCCTCGACTGGGACGACATCTGTTGTCGTACTTGTCGTCTCAATGATACGACGCGAAATCCATTGTTGTTGACCAAGACGACGCTCGTCGCCTCGTGGGACGACATCTGTTGTCGTTATTGTCGTCGACCAAGGCGACGCTCGTCACTTCGACTGAGACGACATATTTTATACTTCGTCGACCAAGACGACGTTCGTCGCTTCGACTGAGACGACATCGGTTGTCCGATGTCTCATGAAAAGTGACAGTGACATGACAGTATTAGTTGTGCCAATTGACGCTTCAGCAGGATGCATGCGTCTCGTCGCTGGGCCAAGGGCGCCGAGCGGAAATTACCGAAAGACTTAGTCTTTGCAGGTTGAATGAGGCGACACCGTCGTCGTCTCACGTTGGGCGGCATAATGTCAAAGACGATTGATGCATGCGCCAATGTTTTCTGTCGTAGGTACTTGTCGTCGACTAAGACGACGCTCGTCGCCTCGTGAGACGACATCTGTTGTACTTGGTCGACCAAGACGACGCTCGACGCCTCGACTGAGACGACATCTGTTGTCGTACTTGTCGTCGACCAAGACGACAGAAATATAATTAAAAATAAATTTTCACGTAGAAAGAAACGTGTTATTCGCTTGAGAATTAAAAGCGTACTGATCACAAAATGGCCCCGGCGCTGCAGGAGACCTAGCGCTAACGTCACAACGTTGGAGAAGCGCGATAGAACTCATTGTACTAGGTTAGAAAGAGACAAAAGATGTTCGTTTAGAAAGCGTAATCTCAAGTGGTTCAAGCGAAGGCTCGAACACCTAAATCGTTATGTTTTAAACTTTTTCTTTGCCATTAGATTCTGGTAGACCTACCTATTAAAGTAATGTAATGCTAATGAATATGACTAATGACAAGTGGCACAGTTGGAAAAAAATTGACACGAGATTGTCAGCTAAATTTAAAATTGACTTAGGTATATATTTTTTGTATATTTATATTTATTATTCTTATATTTGAAATTATTAAAAAAATCGTAATAAATAGCTTTATACTCTTTGTAAGCCACTGAAATTTCCGTGTATAATAAAATTGTAAGTGTAGGTTTGTCTTTGTGTTGAATAAAAGAAAGCCCTCCATAACAAAGAATGTAGTTTTAAAATAATGTTGTCCCAGTTCTTCTAATACCTGTTTATTTTGTAACACCATATTTTGCCTGACTAGCTATCAAAACTGCTATAGTTAAGTATACGTACTTTATGGAAAACTAGCGACCCGCCCCGGCTCCGCACGGGAAAATGGTTATTGTGGGTTATCCTTAAGTATATTATGCATGTATTATACATATAAACCTTCCTCTTGAATTACTCTATCTATTAAAAAAAACCGCATCAAAATCCGTTGCGTAGTTTTAAAGATTTAAGCATACATAGGGACATAGGGACATAGGGACAGAGAAAGCGACTTTGTTTTATACTATGTAGTGATTAATACCTACTCTTATCTTATAGCGACTGTACACAGAATGAATCGAAACCGGAATGAACCAGTTTGGGCGGGCCGTTGCCATGGCAACCACCGGGGCTGCCTGGGACGCCGACCTTGCCTCCAAGGTCGTCCAAGGGACGCGATACGCAGTACTATCTTGTACCACAGTGAAACCAAGCAGACATAGGTACGGAGAAACAAAAAAATTGAAAAAAAATCTTGATTTGTTCCATAATATTACTTCTTACATCCTCCTGACCCGGTTTTTAGCTTTTTTTTTCTATGTACAGATTTTCAACCTCTACAGTTTTATTATATAGATTGCTACCATAAATAAAATAAACTAGTAGATCTGGACCTTAGCAATACCGTCCTTTGACTTCTAAACAAAACGTGCAGATTTTATTAGCTCTTTGCTCTAGCCATAATTCTTAGTGAAAACAATATGGTGGGAAAAGCGCGCATCTGAGATATAACGAATTATTTAGTCTCTACAGCATTTAAAGCTAGCATGCCAAATTTCAGGTATGTTATCATCGGCAGGATTCAGTGTGAAATATTCATGCTAAATCATCGCCGTATCGCAGCGCGCGCGCCGCCCGCAGACGCAAATGAGAATTTAACTACGATAAGAATATGGCGCAATTTTAGAAGAGAAAAGATTTAAGTTGAAAAAGTATAAAAAGGTGATTTTCTTTTATATTTTTTTTACATTTCCTATAATTACGAACTTCTTTGAAAAATATTTGTACAACTCTATCCTGGAACTAGTTAGCTACCCTGATCCAGCCTTAGTCGACTACGCTGGCCCAGTGCGAATTGGTCTACTTCATACACAACCTTTGAATTTCTCTGCAAGTGTGTACAGGTTTTCTTCACCCTAGTAAATAGGTCATAGATATTTATTACATAGACAAACGTACATAGTATGAATTCTAAAATCGAAACACCTTACTAAGACAATAATCTTATATTTTTTTACTATGTTAATTATACTTAATGATCTGGAGTTACACTACTGAATTGTGACAAAAAAAATCTGATAGATCTGCTTAATTAAAAATATTATTTGAATAGAATATAAAAGAGAATGAAAAGTTGGAACAGATTCTAGCCATTAGGTATACGTTTCGGTTTCTGTGCTGCGTTTGTACAGTCAGCCACAGCGTCGTTTACTATTGATTAGTATTCAAATTCAACTTCAAAAATTATTTATTCTTTTTAGGCCATAATGTCGTAATTTCTGAATTTAAGCTTTGGTCAAACCAAGACTGGCTCTCGTCTCAAACACTGTACAATATTGTACAAGTCTAAGCAATGAAAAAGAGACAAAACAATCTAAAAGAGGCGATGCGATATCAGTTTGAACTCTTTTGGCTGATGGCAATATAGATATTCTTCCAGTCGGTTTTAATGTAGATTATTTTTTATTAACTAATTTATGTATCTCACAACGAGCCCTTGGATTCATTAGAGTTGGAGTTGTTACACAAGCCATGTCAGTAGCCTTAGGCAGCTCAATAATTTTGAAACCAGGGTTTGTGAGGTAGATTTACACGCTAAGCTGGCAATCACAATTATTTTATTTGTAAAGTATCATAATATTGTGATATACTATTATTATAGATCTCTCAGTTCAATCGAAATTTTCATGTATTTTCGGATCGTTTAAAAGTTCCCTGAGCTCTGATAAAAAAATCATAGCTGCAGCCGTCCTCGAGTTTCAGCGAGACTAACGCACGGCAATTGATTTTTATATACCTATAGATAATGAATATTATAAAAAATATATTTAGTCACGTACCATATTAAAACACTTAGTTTATACTTGTATGAGGAGATTAATGAGTGTGGATGAACCGAAAGAAGTATGTTTGGATCGTAGCAAGTGGAAGGAAGTGGTCTCTGCCTACCCCTCCGGGAAAGAGGCATGAGTTTATGTATGTAATGTATGTATGTATGTAGTTTATACTTTTCTGTTATGTTTATAAATTTTCTAGACAAGGTTTGATTAAACGTTTAGCAGCGGTAAAACACTTCAATCCCACGGAAAAATAATATTGATAAGTTCCTCAGTGCAATGTCAGTTGGTCGGCGACTGTAACTCCGTGGAAATTCAGCAGAATTTATTTACCGTGTGTGTCTAAGTGCTGGCAATATTTATGAGCGCGACATGCTCCTGTTTATACGGCAGCTGACTTGTAGATTGCTAAGTTATTGCCCGCGAATTTGTTACTGAAAAAGGGATAGCATACTAAAGGTTCTACCAATATGTTTTCAATATATTTTTGACCCCCGACGAAAAAGAGGGGTGTTATCAAGTAACGGTTTTGTAGCGGGGTTTTTAAATTTTTAGTTTATTGTTATGGAAGAAAGAAATAATACAACAGTACTTATTATTTTCAGTCCCAACCCGTGGTTCACCCCATTAGTCCACTTGGGTGTACCAAGGGCGTTTTTTTCTTCCCATAGTTTTCCTCAAAATAACTGGGTGGACCAGGGGTGATACAGTTTTTCAAAAATTGTAGTATTTTAGTAATTTTATTCTTCCAATTTTGGATTTATGTGAAGTTTGTGTAAAGTTTTCATCTAGTACCTATCTAAATTTACAAAATAGAAATGTCAATTACAATTTACGTCAACTTAAAACTAAAATTAAACATAAACACAAAGTCACCCTAGCCTAGAAACCCGCCCAGCTTCGCTCCCGGAGCAAAGGTGCCCATGACACTGGCTGCGTTGCCGCGCTGAACAGCCACTAAAATATAATCTAAATTTTATTTCCTTCCTTTATCTCTGTAAGATAGTAAAATCGCAGATATAGATCTATGCTGATGAGAGTGTGGGAAAGAGATAGAAGATAAAGATAGAAGGAATTTGGTACCACTCAACTCTACCCGATAGTCGTTTACGCACCGTTGAACCTGTCTTACACGAAATCACGTAACACGACGAGTTAGACATTGTGTACATGCGGCACATGTTGACCTTGAGAGCGCCCGTATTCCGTAGCAGTAGGGGCGAATTTCGTAGTGCGAATGGCCAACCGCATGTTCTGGCTTCTGTACATAAAACTTGTGGAAATAATATTTACGTCCACGTAAAACATTTGTTGGCAACATTCGGTGCCAACTGCGAGTTTGTTAGCACAAGAAGTTAGGTTGAATATTCACAAACAGAAACTTGGGTGATTTATTTTTCAAAGAAGATTTAGTTATCATTTTAAATTTTGTTTGTAAGCATGTGGTAATGTATACTATGTTGGCGACCATTTAAAATGAAATAAATCCATACATCATCATCATCATACATACAATATTATAAACAGGAAATATTTGATTGTTTGTTTGTTTGCATCGAATAGGCTCCGAAACTACTGAACCGATTTCAATTTTTTTTTCAGTGTTGGGAAGCTACACTATCCCCGAATAACGTAGGCTATACTTTATTTTTTTAAATATTAGGGATCCCTACTAACACTCCAAATTTTAACCCAAGTTGTAAAAAAAATACGTAAAATATTCCTAATAATACGAATAGGCTCCGAAACTACTGAACCGAAATTTGATGATACTCAGTACAAAGATAGAATAGACCTTAGGAAAGAACACAAGCTACCTTTTACAAAATCCTTATTCCCACGGGAAATACTGTTAACGCGAGCGGAGCTAGTAAATAACATTTTATTTACTAAAATAAGCATTGATGCTCACTTTAGAAAATTAGAGCACAAAAATCTAAGTCAGATTCTTCATTTTTCCGTGGCCGTTACGGTTTCTCTCTGTATAATAATGTGGTTGTTCCAAGGCTCGCCAGCTCAAACTTGGCCCGAAACGCACAAAGTTTTTTAATCATTTGAGCTCTTAACGCGCAATCCTGCGGCTTGGGGTACTTGCCGGTTTTAATCTCACCCGTTAGTGCACGGTGCGTAAATAATAATTCTGTGTCCCCGTTTCCGCTTTTTTTTCTTCAGAAAATTATATAGGTACCTCTAGATAATTCCTGTGATATAGTCGGTTGTTTACTTGACTTGGAAATTTGGAATATGTCGTGAAGTGGCCAAATCCAGAAACTGTGTTCTTTAGAACTGGGCGCAACAAAAATTGGTCTAATCCAGAATATGTCATCATGCTAATATTATAAAGAGGAAAGATTGGTATTTGTGTGTGTGTGTGTTTGTAATGGATAAACTCAAAAACTACTCAGCAGATAAAAAAATCTCTCACAATTAGAAGGCTACATTCACCCTGAGCAACATACTGACGCGGCTGCCTTTTTTTTTTTACAGATACTCTAATAAATTCATTTCACATAATATTAGCGTGATCTTAACCACTTCGCTACCGACACTTATTTAAATAAAAGTTGAAAATTCATCAATGAATCTTTTTTCACGTACCCGCCGGCTTTCAAGCAACATTTCCTTCGCTCTCTTGTTATGCAAACGACGGTAGCTTGAAATGCTAATTCCAGATGACATTGAAACGCTTTTTTAGGGTTCCGCAAAACAAACTCTTTATACGAGGCATACGCCTAAAGTTAGTCTGGTAGAGATATCTACGTTAGAAATTGAATAAGACCGCTGTTTGACTCTTCTGTTTTATTTTTTATCTTTCTGTTGTTACCAAAAATAATAAATTGCTACGATCACGGCGTAATCGAATCGTCGTTTTGTATTATAATTATTACTTAACTGTTAAAAAAGTAAAAAACTTAAGAAATATAGGTAGGTATTTAAATGAACTCAGCGGCAGAATCCGACATAAAATCAGTCAGATACACACTTAACGACTTCTCTTTTTTTTCCCAAATTTGGCTGAACCTCAAGGTACGACTGACTATTCAAAATTTCTACTTTGAATTGAGTGAAATTTTCTTTTTGAATTTGAAAGAAGTTTTGGAAGTTTTTTTATCAAAATTAACACATTCTTAGCATTTGAAGAGCAGGAAGAATGAGCGATTTTTGTAAATGTTAAGTAAATAATATAGTTTATCATTACAATATTGCTTATTATTATAACAAAGAGTGCGAAATATACAATTAGAGGAAGGCAATCAATCAAGATATAAAAATAAAACTACATAACCAATCAATATCTATTACAACTGGATTTTGGATTAAAATCCATAGTCTTCCTTTTATTTCTGACACTATGTTAGTTAGCAAAAAATAACCCTTATGATGAAGCCTTTCGATCGGTATGATAAAACTACAGGATATTTTTTTTTTCTCGTATGGCGGGTTCGATTCCCGGTTCAACCATGTAATTATTAAAAAATGTATGAATGCAGTTTTAATAGTTTTTAGAAATAAAATAAAGTCTTCTTTCAGTAAAATGTTCTATCTACAATATTTAAGGTACTTTCCCTCCATGTGGCATCGCCGTGGGACGCCCTGTATAATGAAACTGTAGAGTGTAGAGGTCAAATGTCTGTATTAGAAAAAAAAAGAAATCCGAGTCAGGAGGATGTAAGTACCTAGTGAAATAGAACATATCCAGACAATTTTCTTTTTTTTGTTTCTCTGTCTGTACGGGCTAATCTCCGAAACTATTGGACCGTGGTGGTTCTTTAACATCCCTGGTCAACATCTTGGATACTTTTAATCGCGGAAAATTAAAGAGTTCCCGTGGGATAGTTAAACATTATTAAGGAAAAGTCGGAAAAAAACGCGGGCGTAGCCGCGGGCAGACAGCTAGTTATTAATATAACAAACCTCAACAACAACAACAAAAAACATAACAACATAAAATGTTTCTGGATTTTAACGAAATCAACTTACAATTAAGCTCTTAAGCAGACACGTCTTTTTATGTAAATATATCCAAATTATCGTTATAACGCAGTTATTCTGAAACTATCAATTGTCCCAAGGAAACTGTAAACTTTATGTGTTGCCAACTGCGAAATTCCATTTACAAATTTCCATGAACAGTTTAATCAGTTTCGAGCGAAATTAAATTTTAAACGAAATTGCATTTCGGTTGCTGTAAATTTAATGCTTTTGGATACCTACTTTAACTGCATCGGACATTTTTACTCGGTATCATTTCAAAGTAAAATTAATGGAAAAAACTAAAAATGACGAAAAGCAATCAAAATTGGTTGATGAATGAAATGCAAACAACTTTCTACAAGATTTTCACGGATTCTTTACCTACGGTGTGATAGCGAAAACTATTTCTCGAGTAACTTTTTCTTATCCTCTTGCAATCTTATCCAAAAAGTTCACGAGATTTGTTTTCTTATAATTCCAGGGCCGGACTCCCTAATTATCTCCATTGTATCCAGGAATTCAGGGCCGCACTCGAGATTATCGCATTCAAGGGCCATTGAGCAGCATTTGCTTAATTTTGCGATAAAAAAATTGATTGATGACACTCTTGATAAATGAGAGCAGATATGATAGGAGTCTCAAAATGAAATATCTTCTTGGGAAGACACTTCGAAATGGGTAAAAACAATAACGAAAAGTATACGAAAAGTCTTTCGAAAAGTATTGGCCGACGCGCTTTATACAGAATGTTTTTTAATGCCACCTGCCGATTCCACAAGCGACAGAAATCATACTAATATTATAAAAAGGAAAGATTTGTATTTTTGTGTTTGTGTATGTTTGTAAGAATAAACTCAAAAACTTCTGAACCGATTTTAAAAATTCTTTCACCATTAGAAAGCTACGTTCACCCTGAGTAACATAGGCTACCTTCTACCGCGGGAAAATACCTCATTCCCACGGGAAAAACTGTTAACGCGGGCGGAGCCGCGGCGGAAAGCTAGGTTATTAATAAATTTAAAATAATGCCACATTTTCACAGCTGTTTGATTAGTAAAATGTGAGATAACTTCTTGTCATAGTAATTCATGATACCGTAGCAGTATAAAAAATACATATAGAAGATAGAAAAATAAAACATTATCTACTTGTGAAACAGAAAATACGAGTACATTTGCTATACCCGGAAATAGAACCGACAAAAATATAAAATAAAAATTCTTTATTTTGTTTGAGTATAGGTTGTATTTTGTATTTTGTAGGTAGGTATTGAGTAATGTCAGATAAATAAAGCCCAAATGTGTGCTTCTGACAATAAATCCCAAAAACCTAAGTCCAGCAGTAGACAGTTATTATATTATGATACTGTACGAGTATCTTCAAAACGAGAGCCTATTACTAGGATCACAGGAATGTATAGGAAGTTAGCCTTGAACCCACTAATACCATCTCACTACTAATGTAACTAAAGCGAAACTTCGGATATTTGTTACTTAATCAAGGCTTAATACTAGGGCAGATTTAGGAGGTAATCAGTGGATGGATATTTAGCAGTAATCAGCTAGTATTAATTTAAGTAAAATTATTAAACTGTAAAGGTACGTATCGAAAATATACGTATATATATACCGATATTTTATATACCGGTTTTCAGGTCTTTATATGTAGTAAATACATGTAATAATGTTTAATTTTATAGTTTTACTCATCTTAAAATATGGTTAAAATAATAATTTAGTGGTAAATAAGCATAATTATTTCTAAATTTTAAGATCCCAAGTCCGGTGAAGCTTAATTGGTCGTACTTTTTCGACACAAGCATAGCACAGAATAAATAATAGTACTAGGTCAATTAAAAAAAATTAAGATTCAATTTTTTAAATAAAAAATATTTTTATGACAATCTTATAACGAAATGCTTTAAACGAAAAAACATTAAATAAATAGTTAAATCAAACTTATTAACTTGTTATGTTACTTAACTTATAATATGTTAAATAAGACTTAGAAGCTTATCACCCACATAATTATATACATCTCTATAGTTATATGCATATCTGCTATCTTTCACGAGAATTTGCCATAAAATAACTCATATTGATACTGAGGCTTGATATATTCTTTTATGATCTCTCTTAAATATATGACGATATAAAAATTCAATTTATACAGTAAGGTAGCTCCGTAGAAAAGTTATATTTCATCTAAAACTCCCAAAGTGTATAAATTTATGTCTTTGCACTTACTTATGATGAATACTTTCTGAATATAAATGTGAAATTTGTCCCCTGTCCAAATTTGATTTAAGACTTCCATGTTTTATTAACTTTGTTTTATTATAAGCATTTTAGATTTTTTTATAGTACGATATAGTACGGTTTAGTGGCGGGGGTTACTAAAATTTTCAATTTATTGTTTTATAGCACACTTTAAATTACGAATGAGTAGAATGCCGGAAAAACAATAAAGAAAAATGGATGTGAGCATGCCATTCACACGTTGAAAATGAATTGTCGAATTCCGCGGCGTGAGTGAACGAGTGGCATCCATGCATGCATGCAGGTATGTCGCGCGTGCATGCAGTACCTACCAAACCGATACGAACACGTATTACGGGTAGTACAGGTTTTACTTTTTTAATGACCCGCTAGCTAGAGAATTTTGTTTATCTAAATAATAGTTCTTTTTAATAGTTGTTAGGTAGGTTAACCTCAAAACCTACTCGATAAGTAAGCAAGTTCTCTGTTATCATAATTTAAAGTAATTTATGTTTCAGTTATAATCTAGCCTTTGTCTAGGGCAAAAACTGAAGAGGGTAGATTAAGTCATTCACGCAGTTGTCATACTGCTATCTAGACAGCGCAACTAACTATTACTCGTATAATATTACTACGTCAATGAGATAACCTGAGATTATAGACCTTTCCCTACCATGGCAATAACAACACAAATACCCCCGCCACAAAACCGTTTCTTGATCCTTTCCACAACTAGAAAAGAGCTGATAATCTTCAAATGACTGAAGATATTTTCTTGGATCATAGATAAAACACTCTCGATTGTGATACCTTGCAAACAAAAAAAAACTAGATCAAAATCGGCGTATTCGTTCAGGAGCTGATGCCACAGACAGACAAACAGAATTGACACACGTCAATTTATAACACCCCCCTTTTTCATCCGTTAGTTCCCGTTGTCCCCTTTAGCCGTGTCCCCTTGATGGGGACAACGGGAAGTGATTAAAGTTTCTTCCCGTTGTCCCCTTTCCATTATTTATCAAGGGGACACCGGGAATTGAACATTTATGATGTCCCATTGTCCCCATTAAATGTATATTTTGATTTTAAGTTACGTTTATAGCGTGAGAGGAAAAGTAAAGTTAAACTTAACTTACTCGGGGGTTAATAATAGAAAAGAACAAAAGATGCGACACTGTGGAGTTTCTTCTTTGGGTTGTTCTGCGCACACATTGCGCGAACCTGTCAGTTCTGGTCAAGCTAATATCGCATCGCCTCTTTAAAATTAATATTATTCTTCATTAGTGTAAGACCATGGTCCAAGAAAACAAGGTCTAACCGTTAGACCACGTGACTGACACGAGCCTACGTCATTTTGCGCTGTTCATCCTTGTCTATTACACGCATTGGACAAGGATGAATAGGCAAAATGACGTAGAAATGACGTAGGCTCGTGTCAGTCACGTGGTCTAGTGGTTAGACCTTGTTTTCTTAGACCATGTGTAAGACGAAAGCCGGCCTTGGTTTGAGCAAAGCTTATTAACTTCATTTAACTTCATTTGACCTTAAATAATGATTTGTGAAATCTTACTTTGAATTAAAACCATTTGATTTTGGTTCTTATGCTCCTATGTCTCGTTTTACGCAGTAAGTCTGCTGGGCGATGAGATGCGTGTAAAACTGTTAAGAAAATTCAACAATTAAGTACGTTTTAACTAAATTGTGTACCCAATTTTTGTGTAAGCTTGAGCCAGGCTTTCATAGTCTTCTTTCGTCGTTTTAATTTTAAAATAATCTATTGGAAAAGTTATTCAGAGAACATTCGTGTAGGGCTAAACAAATAAAAGAAATGGACTGTGACGTATTCAAATAATGATATTAAATAATATGTTCTAATAAAAACTGAAACAAAAATGTGTACAAATTTTACCATTTTACCTGCCCATTACTTTGGATTACACGCGCATAATATTCAGTTTTTAGTTCAGTCTAGTTCAGTGCTCCCAACCTCTCCCAACTATTCCGTCGCTATATTACGTTCTTTACAACTCAACATAGCTTCGGTATTTCTAGATATTTTGGAATACCTTACTATGATAACTAGGTATATGAGATTTTTTTAAATATATTTTACTGCTCTGGGTATAAGAACCTTTGGAGCCAGTCGTTAAATTTCAAAATGTTGCCAGCCATTTCAACCTGTAGACAGAGGCGTCCTAAGCTTGCTGCATCCATTCAGTGGCTTTCAGCATTCAGCTCGTAACTCTCGAGATGCTCGAGCAAGTGTCAAAACACGACAGAAGGGTCATAAAATAATTTTGTCACTATGTAACATTTCCATCTTCACACTCGAGTTTCTCGTATTTTTGTAATTGTCATTCAGACTGTACCTAACAAAAAAACAATAACAATCTGCTTAAACCAAGCGTCGAAATTATGACAAAACATGCCTTTCTAGTCATAGGCGAAAATCTAGCAGTGGTTTGTTCCTAAATTATTATTATAAGGGCAAGCAGCAATAATGCTGCGGTAGGGTTGAATTTGAATAAAATGTCACCATAAATAAAATAAAATATTTTCGCCTCATTTTCCATTTCTTTCACGTTCAAACATTCAATTTTGGAATTCCTTCGTCATTCATAGTTACTTACTTCATTCGGTCCATTTTCCTTCAGTTTTCCCTTTGACTTCCGGCCTTTACTTAAAATGTGTGTAATTTTGTAAAGTTTAACTATAAATATAATGCCAAGTTTATAGCAGTTTCGTTTTCCATGTAAATAAATGTTAATAAACCAGTGTCAGTCAGTTCAGCGTTTTTATTTCACTACTAGCACAGAAGAAAATAATAGTAGGTACTAACCCATACAGAAAGGACACTCACCCCCCCGCGCCAAAATGAGTCCCCGCCTGATATAGCGCCCCGCGCCCCGCACCCTGCAGGCACCGCGGGACTCCGCCGGTGGTGTTCGGGGGTGTTTTACATAGCGCCTAGCGCCATTGACTTGTAGCGGATATTCAGTTTACTAAAGGTTGTCAAAATGCGTTTTCTGTATGGAGTGACCGCCCAGTGCTACTAGTCGTGAACTTCAATCTCAGCCGCATCTATCGGCAGGTGCGACAATGGCTTCTAATATTCAGTGTTTCTACCTCAATTGAATAAATTAAATATGAATTCGTTCACCTTAGTAGGGTGGCAGAGGTAAGCCGCGCTAAATGTACCAACTACCAAGCTAGCAGACTCACTGAAGAGCACTTCGCCCGATTATGTATCGCGAGGTATTCAGCCGATGTAAACCCAGACAGGTCGTAGCGAGAAAATTAAGCTTTGAGGGATATTCGCTTTCGAAATCAGCTCGATCGAAAAACTAGAAAATCTAGAAATAACACAATGGTATATTTTGTATTCGCAGAAAGTTTTGCAAGGCGTGCCTTGTAATTCCTGGTTAAGAAGTTTTATGTAATTAACAAGCTGTCCGCTCGCGGTTACGCGTTGTATTTTGATCTTATCTATACCGTGGTAGAAAGTTTATTTAGCTTTAGTGTGAAAAAAGGACAAATAAACAAACAAACACACTTCCGCTTTTATAAAATTAGTATGGATATAGGCATGCCCTGTCATTTGTGGCTAAGAATCTTATGTGTAAGTATACATAATCCATAAAATAAAATGATTGCTTTGATAAAGTGAATGCTTTCTTCAATGTACCTACTTAATTAACAACATCGCTATGCCTATTATGCTTATGTCTGGATAGCTTTTTAACTGGATTCGAATGTAATACAAACATTACTTTTTATACCGAAAAAATACGATAAAATAAAGATGTAAAGTGACTATTCTTCACTAGAAGCATTATTTATTCTGTGCTACGACTCAAAATGAGAATCTTCCGCTTACAGTTTTAAGCTGAGTTTCGTGTTAGCAAGTCCGCGGTTGCACATCAAAAACAGTATAAAACTGCATAGCTGGTGGCTGTTCCGTAACCCACATGGTGCACCCTAGCTCTTCACTCAGGGCTGTACTTGGACTATCAAATAAATGACTAAGAAATAAATAAAATAACTACTTTATCTATCTCCATTAAATTGGCAGGTTCATTCGACACAAGCGTAGGTCAAAAAAAAGGTGGTGGCAGCTCGGTCGCGTTTTCTGTTTATTATTTTTTTATTAATGTATGATAGCTCCATTATGTGTGTATGTTACGAGTATTTCATGTTATTCTTCTGTTATGTATTCAGTGCTGTCTGTGTTTGTAAGTTACTATTATTTATCTTTTGTTTTTCATTTTAATTATTTTTGTAGGTAATTAAAAAGATGGTTTTTATAATTTCTGTCCGTTATTAGTAAAAAAAGTGAGAAGAACAGTAAAAAAACTATTTTAAATTAAATAATATTTGTAAATATTTATTAAAATCATTGATTTTTAAGAAAAAAACATGCATGAAAAACATATAAGTATTATATGATTTACTTATCATAATATTCCGTTAATTATTATAATATTTAATTAAATCATGTAACACTCAAACAACAAATAATTTAATCAAGATATGATGCCCATTGAAACTAAATTTTATAAAATTATGTACCGAAAGCTTGACCAAAGAAATAAAAAAACCTGCTCTGGGGGCGCCACGTGTATATTTTTATGTTTATGGCAATAATTTCCATTATAAAATTAGTTCTATTGAAATTCCGCAATATGGCGAGATTTTTTTTATTTCTTTGGTCAGGCTTTACCTATACATAGAAGTACTATATGCTTATATCCAGCGTTGCGATATAGTTATTTTTATATGAAGTGTTCTATTGTTGTGACCCCACATCATTGTCTAGAGTTCGCATACTCTCTGCTAGATGGTTGGTTGCCGCAGTTAGGTTGGCGACTTGTGTTGCAATAACATCACCAATTCGCTCTAAGGCGGCGGCGGTTTGGTTTATGGACTGCGCTTGTGGAATTTCTACCAGTTGCAACAGGGCTGCAGCTTGCCTTTCGGAAGTTGCAGCTTGACTCGCGATGACCTCAACCAGCCGCTCCAATGACGCAGCTATTTTGTTGATGGCGCTGAAAAATGGTTACTTATGATTCATTTGTTGCTTAGCCGCTAACTAACAGAAATGACAAATTTATTACAAAACAACATCTGTCAGGGTGTTCGAATTGGTAAAACAAAAAACTCAATGAGGTTTCACAGTGAACAATATTGCTTGCTTGCTTTCTTATCTCACAAACCTTGGTGGAATTATTGAGCTGTCTAAGACTTCGACATGGTTCAAAAAACCTATGCAAGAAGTATTATAATTTAAATTGTTGATGAAAATGGCTTCTTAATATTGGGTAAAAGTTAAAAGATATTCAGTAAAGTAGGTATATTTATCTAATATTATTCATAATATTATTATCACTTACCCAGTCCATCATGTTCCTGATTCGTAACGAGATCTTTCTTTTTGCAGGCAAAAGCATATTGGTCTGTGCAGGCTTTGTCATTTAGTAGCCACTTCGACGATACATACCACATCATTACGCAGTGTTCATTGTTGTCCCAGTTATTCGGTTCTCCACTATGCCAGGTATTATACACGTCATCAATTGATCGTCCTGTAAGTATAATATTGTATTAAACTGTATTGTAAAATTTAAAAAATCATGTTACTGTAGATTGTAAAAATAATTTAATAAGTATATTATTAGAAATGAAAACATAGTTAAGAACTTACCATCGATCGTTTCAAAAACTCCTTTTATGTGCAAATCACTCATCCCAAGGAACCAGTTAGCATCAGATTGATAGTAATAAGCTCTAACTTCTGTTACCTCACGCTCATTCTCCGGAATGAACAGAATGGCGCCTTCTAACTCACATACTCTCTTCGCCTGCTCCCAAGTTCTCTTCTCACTATGGAACTTATAAAACGCTTTGAAAGAGTCCATATAAGTGTAGTCGTCTCGGAAGGACTTTTGTTGGCCATCTGAAATATTTATCATAAAATGGATTAGTTATACCTACCTGTCTGCCCTGTGAGCATTTTCTGTTTACATCGCGGTAGTACTAATTGTCAGACGAAAAAAAAATCTGTATTTAGAATATCTAGCTCTACTGTACGCGGTCTGCATTAATATTTGTTTCTCACTGCAAAAAAAAATCTACAAATCTGATTCAATTATCAAACCAGTGTACAATATTTTTCTGTTTATAATGATGATGATGATGATATTAGTACGTTAACAGCTCATAAGCGTCCTCACCGAGGGCACAGAAGAAAATAATAGTACTAACCCGTACAGAAAGGACACTCACCCCCCTGCACTAAAATGAGTTTATAGCGCCCCACGCCCCGCACCCCGCAGGCCCCGCGGCACTCTACCAGGAGGGGTGTTCGGGGGTGTTTTACATAGCGCCTAGCGCCATTGACTTGTAGTTGATATTCAAAAAGAAGTAGCTTGTCAAAACGCGTTTTCTGTATGGAGTGACTGACCAGTGCCGAGGGGCTCGAGCCTACCCTGAAATATTAGTGGTTATCTTAAAATATCAAATAGAAGCAGGTGGTGATATAACCAGACTTACCAATAATACCAATTTGAAATATGGCTATGAAGCACAGTGAGACAAAAAGTTTTAGCTCCATATCGTGGTAACAGAGTCACTTCTCATATACAACAGGGACGGAATGAATGGTTCTTGAGATCCATGCCCCATTTTATACGATTTCGCGAACGAACTCTTGTTATTGAAACAATATTACGTAATTAAGTTTTAATTAGATAAACTGCGCGGAGATAACCCGTGAAGAATATCCGTTGGAATAGTTTGCTACTTGATTAAGTAAAAAAACATTTTTTTTACGAACACAATATGATCACCAAAATCTAAGCTGAAGCAGTCGCCATGCATGGCTGAAATCGATCAAGGAGTTTTAATACCATATCCAGTATCCAGTACAGATGTTTCTAGAAGGTTTAGGATATCTAGAACATTTAAATGCTGAGTTTGAAATGGAACGAGAATCGTTACATTTTGGACACTCTTTAAGTCAAGGAGAATTTTCCCTAGTATGGTGGACAAAAATAATGTTACTATTAAATAGTTCAATTGCTATTCACCACAAAAATATGGTCAATTTATCTAATAAAAACCGCTTTAAGAGATATTTCACTTGAAAACACTAAATAAGTATATATTGTTAACAAAATACTTAAAACAGTCAAATTTATCGTTTTCAGGTTGATAGTAGGGTAGACCGGGGACAAACGTAACACTTTTTGTTAAAATACCTATAACACAAAATCTACGCGCTTTATCCAAAGTTTGGATCATTTGGTAGTAGGTTAATTTCATTGTCTTTAAGCTTTTATTTTTAAATTACACTTAAATTGCATTTATCGTACCGAAAATCCAGTTTGAATTCGAGGGGTCTCACTGCTACTATTGACCCCTAGTATGGGTCAATTGTAACAACATTTTAAAAGACAATAAAAGACAGAGTAGATTAATATCACCACTTTTATTTACTTATATGCGTAGTTTAACCACTTATTTATCAGTCTCAATTATAAGGAAACTTGTTTTCATAAACTTATTAAATAATCAACATGATAGTTTAACAAAATTTAAATAGATTGTTAGTAGCTTTAAACAAAATAATAATTAACTTTAAGTAACCACAGGAACGCTTTGGGCCAAATACAACTTCTGAGGATTAATATTAGTTAAATAACGACAGTAAAACGTATAAAAACATAATTTTATTTTTTGTATGATGTTACAATTGCCCCTGTTACAACCGTCCCTGAATTAAAAAAATATTAAGTTGAAAATGGACTTATGACGAACACGATTTGCTCATTAAGTAAGCAAACGGATCACTCTCAAAAAATATGCACCAGCAGGAGATTGAAAGTCGAAAATTTGATTTTTCTTCACAAAGTAAAATGTCTTTTGAACCACGATCAGTTTTTATTCGTTTTTGAGGCATCTGGAAAACAAAACATTAAATTGAGAGTATTACCACAACAACACACAACAACAACGTAAAATTTAATTGTTTTTGTTTTATTCGAAAATACATATATGAAATTAATACGTGTTGGGTCAATTGTAGCACGGGGTTGATTGTACCGTTACAATTGACCCCTTCCCTGCTGTTACAATTGCCCTCAAGTAGTACATTTGACAAAATATGAAATTTGCAAGAAAACTATCGAAATTTAGCAGCGGAATTATCACAATTATGGCAGCCAATCATCTTAGCAACAGAGTGATTACAATGATTTGGCTATAAATCCTTCACTAATTACAAAAAAAGTGCGTAATTCAGAGTAAAAAACTTACCTGTGGTAATGGAAAAACAAAAATTCCCTCTGAGCACGTCCGTTTCACAGCGAGCGCGCCGCCGATTGGTGAGCAGATCGAGACACGTTAGACGCGTGATCTGGCCGACGCACACATTTAAGCGTTGTATATGTGTGGAAATATCGCCAATGTTACTATTGCCCCTTGTTACTTTTGTCCCCGGTCTACCCTACTGCGAATTGAAAAATGGAATGCCTTGTATTGTTCCCCAAAAATACATGCATGTGTGTGTGTGTGTGTGTGTGTGTGTGTGTGTATTCCTGTAGCCGTGGCGGCTTAACTTACTTTCTTGATAAAGAGCTAATTAAGGATGACTAACCCAGAAAATGACGTCCTGCGAAGTTGACCTACCTAGAAGATGGCTAGCCTAGAAAATGAGGTCCCTCGAAGTTGACCTACCTAGAATATGACCAAGCTAGAAAATGACTACAAAGAATATGACGTGCCTCTAAATTGACTATCTGAGAAATTGACCAAGCTCGCCTAAAAGGCCGTGGCCAATATCGGTCATATCATATCATAATGTATGTTCAGGAATTCAGTAGACACCAAGTGAGCTGCTGTGGCGAGGCGGGCCGCACGCGGTGTACGTCACACAGCTTGCTTGGTGTGTGCGCGATAAATCTGCATTCCGTCCGGGTTTTTCAGAGCGTGTGCTAGGGTACAACTCAAGTATTTCAACCCAGTTATGCATTCAAAAAGGAGGCAGACACTTTAAGCATCTACTGTATAAAATAATAATAATTTATGTAAAAATATTTTGAAAAGATGCAACGCCTGTGGAGTTTCTTCCGGCGAGTTCTTCTCCTCAGAAGATAGCCAAATCGTGAACTCGCCTCGACGTCGAAAAGTGATTTGTAAAATCTTACTTCGAATAAACACATTTTGAATTTTGAATTGAATTTTTTGATTTTTGAATTTTGACCGAGAAATTACTATAACAAAATATATTAAGGAATTCAACAGTATTTTTTCAGATGCGTACACAAGTTAGCTATGAGATAGGAACATAAATATTCAAATTAACATCACAAAGCAAGCTATTTCACTGTTGGATGTTTCATATAAATCCGGACAAAAGGTCACTGACGCTTGCATACAATGCGCACAGTTTTTTCAAATGATATGATAAAACTATTACGTAAATACGCATGGTCCAAGAAAACAAGGTCTTACAATTAGACAACGTGACTGACACAAGCCTACGTCATTTTGCGCTTTCATCCTCATCTATTACACGCATTCGACAAGGATGAATAGGCAAAATGACGTAGAAATGTCGTAGGCTCGTGTCAGTCACGTGGTCTAATTGTAAGGCCTTGTTTTCTTGGACCATGGTAAATACGTAATTTGGTATACCGTAGTAGAAGGCGGCGTGAGCGTGTAATGCGCCAACATGTCTGGAAAGGTCTCCAGACATGTTGGCGTTACATTATTTTTAATATCTTTCAAGAAAAGAAAGAGGTCAATGAAATTTTGTCCGGATTTATATGAAACAGACCATAGGTGGTTATAGTTAGTATACGTGCATTGGCATCATTATCGCCCGGCGCCCAATCGTGAGTCGTGACGTGACCTTGCTACCATCTGCTTTTTTTAAATTGACCTATGCTTACCTATGCCCTAATGTATCTGTTTTTTTTTAATTGACTTATGCTCGTGTCGAAAAAGTACCACTCAAGCTTCACCGGGTTTTACGTATCTGCTTATTTACAAAGACGAATAAAAAAACAAAGTGATAAAGCGGCAGCAGTGATAAAAAAAAACTTTGAATAGTATTATCATTTATTTTGTACAGTTCAAACTAGCATCGATCGAGGCTATCAATTTGACCCGTAGGTTTTTAATACTGCCAAAACGTGCCAAAAACTGTACAAATTTCGTTAGAAGTACTAGGTATGTACCGTGCGTACATCCTTGTTTTTTCCTTATAAATAAATAATATAAGGAAACAACAACGACGACGACGACGATTAAAATACGATAATAATTTTGTTCAAAATTCAATATGTGTTTATTCGAAGTAAGATTTTACAAATCACTTTTCGACGTCGTGGAGAGTTCACGATTTGGCTGTCTTCTGTGGAGAAGAATTTTCCGGAAGAAACTCCACAGGCGTTGCATCTTTTCAAAGTATTTTTACATAATTATTATTTTATACAATTTGATTAATATATAACAAAGAGTGCAAACGAAAATATGCAATTAGAGGAAGGCAACCAGTCAAAGTAGAAAAACTAAATTATATAACCAATAAAACAACCGGCAATCGACTAGAGCAGACCAGTCCCCAAGTCCAAGCAGCACCACGTTCACGGGTTTGACGTAGGTATGGGTCAGCCATCGCCGGGCTCAACCATATTAGAGGGAACCCAACGACCCGGCCCACGACGCCACCACAAGTCAGGACACTTTAGTGAGCATGAATACTCAGTCAGCCAGATGTTGTCACGACAATCTAATTAATGGCTTCCCAATTGCATAGTCGATTCGCACTACAATGTTGCACAATTACGTAGTTTTTACAAACAAATTTTATCAAGCACTGTGTTTCCCGTGTCGAGCTGGAGTCTCCACACACCAAGCTTTCTTATCGTTCAAATATTCATCCAATCTATAGTACGTTTTCTTACATACGAGTAGATATTGTTTCACATGGCATTTAAACTTACTTACTTTGTTTTGATAAGCAGCTCACGTTTAAGGATCGAGGTCAAAAGTTAACTTAGATAATAATTTATAGCACGATAATAAATTTTGTTGTAATAATATGTTTCTTAATTTTATGCCTATTATCAATTCTATACCTATCTATTCGATATATAATAAAACTGTAGAGGTCGAAAATCTATACATAGAAAAATATGCTAAAAACCGAGTCAGGGGATGAAAGAAGTGATATAGAACATACCCAGATATTTTATTGTGTTCTGAACCTGTTACCCAATGGTTTTTACATTGTGGTTACGAACAGTTTTTCCCGTGGGAATAAGGAATTTTCCCGCTCTAAAAGGTAGCCTTCTTCTGTGGTTACGAGCTGTTATCTACGTTGATGTTTCAGTGTCACTAAATTGTTGTACAGATAAATAAATAATATTGAAAAGGAAAAGCTTCCCGAATCCGTTCCTGGCGTGTGTTTCAAAAAGCAAGCAACAGGAACTAGCGAGCAATATATTACAGTGAAGCGAAGTTCGCAGCTTACAGCAGCGCACATAGCAATATATTTCACATAGACGACTGCAAGAGAACGAAAGGTATTTCGCTTCGGAACACTCTTGTGCTGTTTGTGAATAACAGCATTAAGATGTTACTTTAATGAAACTAAAATTTCTAACAAGCTTCCTAAAGAGATTCAGGACATAAAACATTTTTAACGCATTTTAAAAAAACTTAAAGACCATCTTATAGCTAAATGCCTCTTGCAGGAGTTCTTCGATGACAATTAAATTACAATATTTGTTTTGTTATATATAATTCCTTTTTAATAATTTAAAACTTTATATTAGCTTTTGTATTGGTTCTACACTTGTAACTTTGTTTCTATTAATAACTAGATTTAAGTAGATTGCTGTGCCCTGCTGGGTCCATATGTGCTGCTCTAAAATGTTATTATGTAACATCCTTTTCCGCCATATGGAATGCAATAAATAATTTTGAATTTTAATTTTAATTTATATGACTGAATGAAAAACTGAAAGGGCACACTCAGTCACTGAATCTGAACAACCTTCTAATATTTGTGACATTAAATAACATAAGAACAGTGAATAACCAAAATTAACGTGATGCGAAAACCAAACCCGCACTTCTTGGAAGTTAGAATAGAACAGAAGAAAAACATAACCCTTCCTTTGCAGTTGGGTAAAAAGAAGGAAGGAAGGAAGTTATTCAAATCTAGGCTCAAATTTAAACAAAACCATTAATTTGAATTAAACAAAAAAGATGAGTGAATTGAGTCGACTCAAAGAATGTTGAGTAAGTAACGATCGCAATGGAGCTTTTTATTACGGACCTTCTACTCTAATTATGTTTTCCTGTAATCTATCGGAGATCCGCAGTCGAACACAGAACCCTTCTAAAAGTTTAAAGCCAAAAATATTTATTCGAAACAAAGAGTAATTTTGGTTCAAAAGGGCATTTGAAAAGACGTAAGACTGGTATAATCTCTTTAAGTGGGTAATTTTACAGTTACCGGCTGATTTCAAGTGAAATTATGATCATGACAATACCTTTATTTTCGAAAATGGTTAAATATATTGAATACTGGCGTGGGATAGAGGAATTTTCCCGCGGTAAAAGGTAGCCTATGTTACTCCCCAAGGTCGATTATATTTAAAAAAATGTAATGCTGTTTTTGACGCTGTGAAAGAGTTACAATAAATGTACAAAATTAAAAAACATGTACCTACATAGCGGGAAATAATCCGTATTCTAAAATGATAAACAACACCACAACATACTTGTAACAACTCAGTTATTTAGTAGTTACTATAAATAGTTATAAAACAGAAAACTTTCTTTTTTCCAAGAGGTATCTTTAAAATCACAATCCCGAATCTCGCTTGACTATTTTTCTTTACCCTTTTTCGTAATGATCTCAACAGAATTAAATTTCTTAATTATTTAGAACGAGTTTTTACGTTTTACCTGTTTATAAAACGAGAGAGACGCCGTATTTATGGGGCTTGTTAATCAACTTGGCAAAGTTTTTATATTTTTGTTTGTTTATACGGCAAGTGCAAGGCGTTTAAATAAATGAATGAATATGTGGGGATATCTCACACACGGCCATCTGATCACAAACTAGACAAAACCAGTACTATGGGAGGGACTACTATTTGGTATTGTATGCTATGGGTGTCAGGCAACAGATAAACGGCGTCCCACATCTATGCCACATGGAGGAAAGGTACCTTAAATATTGTAGATAGAACATTTTACTGAAAAAGACTTTATTTTAGTTTTAAAAACTATTAAAACTGCATTCACACTTTTTTAAATAATTACATGGTTTAACCGGGAATCGAACCCACTACACGAGATAAAAACATACCCTGTAGTTTTATCATACCGATCGATAGGCTTCATCATAAGGATTATGTTTTGCTAAATAATATACATACATAGTGTCAGAAATAAAAGGAAGACTACGAACTAGACTAAACGAACAAACAATCAAATCTTTCCTCTTTATAATATTAGTATAGATAAGTGTAAAGGTTGGTTAGTAAGTAGATACTAAAAAATATCACATGTATAAGTAGGTAAACGTTTATTTAGTTCACTAAGTCAATAAGCCAGTTAGTTTAGTGGAAGAGTAGAAAATTTTTAAAACTTAATACGAACTTAATATTTTCGAAAGCCCTAAATTATTATTAGAGTACAGTATGTACGCAAAAATACAGTATGTTAACAACTTAAGCAGTATATTTGATATCGATTGACCTCTACCCTTTTGCTTTGAAGATATTCTTCTCAGATCGTCTGTTCTCCAATAAGAGGACAGAAGCAGCGATCGGATTAATAACGACATTCCGGAAAGTTGTCCGTCCCTTGGATTAAGCGATTTGTGCCTGATTCCAGCAGTCTTACTAGCACGTATTCTTGCTTAGACTGTTGGATTTTTAATTATTCTTTTACTAGCGTTTCGCCTCGCGGATCTGAAAAAAGATCTGTGGCGGCGCGCCATATACGTCATTAGAAGAGCGACCAATTAGAAGCCGAGGCCAGAAACGCGCTAACAGTTTTCGCAAGACATTGAATAAATACAAGTTCCAACGAAGTACAGTTGGACAGCAGCGGTCCCCGGAAAATCTAATGTTTTCTCTTTATAATATTATTATGAATTACGGAATTGCAATCGATAAAACTTTATCTGCACAGATTTTTGGTCGTACGTCTGCTCAGCCAAAACCTGCCTACAGGGACTGCAAATGGACTTAAAATTAAAATATTACATGGACATAATAAAAGCCAGTTCATACAACTCCATAGCCACTCTACAGTCCACCCTTCTAACGTAGAGACTAGCAAGCACCGACAATATAGATTTTACCAGTAGGTATCATGAATTTCAACACAATTTTTTTTCGTATTTTCCAAAGGCTAAAATTGGCTTTTGATAGTCCTTAAGACAAATAACTCTTAACTAAAGCGAAAAACATTGGTATAGGCATTAAAAAGAGCTTTGTCAAAGCCTGATTTTCGTTTTTTCTGTCGGCGTTGCTCTATCGCGATCGGGCGAGAATCGAGGTCATTTCAAACCCTTTTTAAAATTAGGAGAGTTGGTATCCGGCCTGAGGAAGGGATTCCCTGTCCGAGGCCATTTTGAACAGTTTTTTTAACGATTCTGCTTGGTGTTATTTTTGGAGCTTAATTTATTTTTTTCTTTTGAACAACATCTACAAGGGTGGACTTGTAGTCATAATAACCAATTATTTTTAATAAGTTTGATACACATTCATAAGGCTAAAAGTATATAAATACATTTCTCAGTTGTCAATCTCAATTGAAATAAAATGAAATGAAATGAAATGAAATTATTTATTTGCAATAATTGTGGTTTTACAAGGTTATTCTTACACACATATTTCAGTCTCACACAATTAACCAGTAGATTACTTGGTATGCAAATTTTGTAAGGAGATTATCATACTTAAATTCTATATCATTTGAATATTTGAGTGAAATTAATAGTTTTTAGTATTTTTATTTCATTTAATATACTTGCATGTACAACCCTGAAACCAGGGTGAATAAGCCTTAAGGTCTTCGCACATTACACCAACTCAACACCGACTCCACTCCAACTCAACTCAAAGTACGGCATAGAAATGTAAGCTTTACGTCGTGTTATTTAAGAGTAAATTTTACAACGTGTCAGTTGAAAGTGGAAGACGAGTAGACGACGCGTGGTCCACGCGTTGTTCACCTATTGACTGTCGCCGACCTCATTGCCCCTCGTTGTCGACGTGTTGCCGACTAGTCGGCCACGAGTCTACCCCGAGTCGACAACGTGCTTACGGCTAGCGAGCAATGCGTTGCCAGCCTGTGTCTGCGCCCTTCCCTCCTTCATTCCGTGTACACGCGTGTACGTTCACGACGCGTTGCCCACTCATTGACGCTAAGTTGTCCACTGATAACCGACGAGTTGAGGTCTTCTTCGTCTTGGGTGGATCAACTAGTTGACTACTCATCGAGAGTGTGAGTAGAGTTGCTGCCGCGTTGGCGTGGAGTTGTTATAATGTGCGAAGACCTTTAGTCGACCACGCTGGCCCAATGCGGGTTGGTCAACTTCACACACAACCCTTGAATTACTTCGCAGGTGTGTGCAGGTTTCCTCACGATGTTTTCCTTCACCGTAAGAGCGTCGATTCGTCGTTATATTAATAGGAAAATATAATTTTATCAATTAGTTTCTAGATGTAAAAAAAAACTTAGACGCAAATATAAAATTTTCCAGTAGATTAAAAATAAGACAATTTGTCACCCTAAATGGATCTCTGAACTGAATCAATTATAAAGGGTTGAGACATCGAATAAATTACGTAATAAATCGTCTTAAGGTGCGCCATCTGGCGAAAGCTTTGATGAGTTTAATTTCAGAGACAAAACGTAAAATTGGGACCGTTCTACTTTTATCTAAGCATTTTTCGTTTTAGTGCCCCTACTTTAGAAATTACCAAAAATTTTCAAGCAAGTTAGCGACAAACAGCAAGTTTTTTTTTCCTCCTTACCATAATAGTAATGATAATAAATTTATTTAATGATTAAGATTCTGGTTCATAATATTTAAAATAATTAAACCTCCTCTTCTGTACTCTCTCAAAAGGTAATTTACAAACATGTACCTACTGACTGATTAGATTAAACAAAAAAAAATTTTTTTTTTTTTCTTGAATATCGTAGTATAATACAAATCGAATGGAATTTCAATTAGTTTGAAATAAGAAAAAAGGTTTTGAATACCGAACGTTGCAGGGAGCCCTACTCACCCGAGATGAAATCAAATTAAATCCGCTGATCAAAGTTTCTTAGGATTTAATTAATCAGCATTCATTGAGGTAGCTCGCAAATATTTTACTTAGGGTCGAGACAGATAAGAGGATGTACAGAGGCAGATCTAGAACTTGTTATCCAAAGGTTGGGTTTGGTGCTGATCAGGCCTTTAATAGAGGGGTTTAAAATAGCAACAACAAAAATGCTGTGCTTGCTTAGTTTGAGTCATGTTCTTTTTATTATATATTATACAGATAATCAGACGAATGTCTCGTGAATATGTACCTATTTACAATTTTTAAAGGGTCTAGCTAGACATTCAAGAAAGATAAATAATATGTAGAATGCGATGGTGAATTTCAGGTGCATTTAAGTAGCGATGCACAAAATTTATATAATAACACTGTAAAGGTCGAAAATCTGTACATGGAAATAAAAATGCTAAAAACCGAGCCAGGGGGATGTAGGAAGTGGTATAGAACATATCCAGATTTTTAAACTCTTTGTTTCTCTTTTTGTTTGTTTACTTATCTGTTGGTCTGTCTGTACGGGCTAATCTCCTCGCCTATTCAAATAAATAAAAAAATCTCCGAGACTGTTGGACCGATTTGAATAAAATTTTGCATGTCAGTACCTTGTATTCCTTGTATGTACATCTTAGATAGTTTTTACCGCGGGGAAATATTTCATTCCTACGGGAAACTACACGGAAAAGTCAATAAACAACGCGGGCGTAGCCTCGAGTAGACAGCTAATTATCAATACTGCGTATTCTATTTAACTATTCGTCAACTATTTGGTATTCTTTGGTATCCGATACTCCCCCCACCCCCGCATCCTACCCGGAAAGGCCGGCGTTGCTCTAAGCCCGCATCACATCTACCATTGACACACGCATACGAATATCAAGATTTGAAACAGGTGTGAATAAGATTGAAAACATACGTCGTAGTAGGCGCTACGAAATCGTAGCATTGTGCGCTCGTAGCAAGTACTACGAAATTATATGTCTTCCAAAATCTTCCAAGGTATCAAGGAATGAAGGCATGTATTTCCCTTCCTTAAGGCGTCCCTGGCGACTATAGGATCTAATGAAGCGAAATAACGAACGGAATTTACCAGCAATCACGGTTGATAAATACGGCCAAACTCCCTAATGGGTCTGAGCTACGTTTGATCTTCACATCCGCCATTGCATTGATACATTTACAAATAAAGTACCTATATGGTTATAAGTTTTAATAATTGTTAGTTAACAGCCCATTAGATTTTTTTGCACGGGCCTAGGCCAAGTGCTGGGCAGGGAAGATGTTAAGTCATAGTCAAAACATTTCTATTCGGCAGGTATTTAAAATGACTGCTTTTTGTAGGAGTGTGTATGTGTATGGATGGAGTTCAAGGACTTCGAGACTTCTGTGAAGGGTTTCCGGGATGACGCCAGCTGTAGAAAGGGTTATTGGGATAATATGGTTGAGCCCGGCGATGGCTGGCCCATACGTCCAAGGTGCTGCTTGGGGGGACTGGTCTGCTCTAGTCGTTTGCCGGTTGTGCTTATGATAGATAGATTGGTTATATAGTTTAGTTTTTCTATTTTGACTGGTTGCCTTCCTCTAATTGTATATTTCGTTTGCAGTCTTTGTTATTATTAATAAAATTGTATAAAATAATAGGTAATTTATAATTTTGTAAAAATATTTTGAAAATATGCAATACCTGTGGAGTTTCTTCCGGCGAGTTCTTCTCCACAGAAGACAGCCAAATTCTGAACGCGCCACAAAAGAATATGTATTTGACTTAACTAAGAGATGTAAATATCCTAAAGTAAAATAAAAATTTGAACTTTGATGGTTTTGACTGTGTGTACATGCCACTGAGTCTTAATTCCCACTGCAAAATCTTATTATTATAATAACACTTGAAATAGAATTTTCAAAAATCCATACTTTCAAATTTATAACAATTTTAAGATTCATATTATGAGATCAGATTATTCTTAAACCAGGAACCACACACACGAAAGTATAAGTAGGTTTCATAATAACTTCGCCGGTGCTCGTGCAAACTTGAATATCCCATTTATATTTGAAACGCGGGTTGCACATTCCTCGCGCCAGCTGTTACCTTGTACGCATTACTCTTACATTTCACCCATATACTCAGAGCTGCTTACTCTTAGTGAGATGAATATTTATATTCTAGATAAAATTTTAGACTTCGATTTTTAAAAGTGTATATTATAATTATTTTGTAATAGCTTTTCGCCAAGCGGCTCCGCCCGCCTTAACAGGTATTCCCGTGGGAAAGAAATATTTTTCCGCGGTAAAAAGTAGCTTATGTGTTATTTTGATGTATACTTAAGCTATATTATTGTAAAGTTTGATTATAAAAACCATTGAGTAGTTTTTGCGTGAAAATCCATACTCACAAACTTTCGCGTTTAAATTAATTGGACTAAGAGCCAATTCCTTTTTATCTAGCAGAAGTCAATTATCAACGTGCGTTATTCATTTGTTGTTACGAATGTCAAAAATGCGCTTTGAATAATTTCAAATAGTTTCCCGTTGTACGAATTAGAACTTATTAAATCCATGAGTTTTTTAAAGATTTCCTTACAAAAGTTTTCAGACAGTAGTGTTCTACTGTCTGAATAATAAGGAAAGTTTGTAAGGAAATAATTTAATATAATAAACAAAACTTTTGTAAGGAAATAATTAAATTATAAAAATTTCAGACAGTAGTGTTCTACTGTGTTCTTCTGTCTGTTAAATGTCTTGATTATATCCTAAATCATGGCAAACAACACACACACGACAGTAGAACACTACTGTCTGAAAACTTTTGTAAGGAAATCTTTAAAAAACTCATGGATTTAATAAGTTCTAATTCGTACAACGAGAAACTATGTGAAATCATTCAAAGCGCACTTGACAGTGATCACCAAGGTCTGTTTGCCATGATTCAGGATATAATCAAGACCTTTAATTAGAACATAGTAGTATATGAACAAATAGAGACTTACAGATGAATACAAAACCAATAATCCTGCTTAATATTATAAACGCGAATATTTGTCAGGATGTATGTATAGATGGATGGATGTTTGTTACTCTTTCACGCAAAAACTACGGAATGGATTTTAATGAAACTTATCAGTTATGTCGCTTACACGTCAGAACAACACACAGGTTACGTTTACCGCGGGGTTTCCCACGGGAAAAAATGTTAACGAGGGCGGAGTAATACAATAATAATAATAATACAGTAATAATAATACAGTAATTGTAATTATTGTTAACTAGTTTTCCCGTGGTAATTAGGATTAGATAAATACATATTTATCAAATAATGGTTATTTTGTAGAAAAACTAAACTTCAGTCATGTAATTTTGTACTATATTCCAGTGTATGAACGAAGTGTAATGAAATGATTTTCTTTGTTTTGAAAATAATACTGTGCCAAATAAAATGTTATGAAAGTTGTGTAAAGCAGGAAGCAAGCGAGCCGTGAACACCACGCCTAACCCTCGTCAGTCGTCACAGGTGTCAGGAACCGCACCAAAACAATGTTTATACGCGGTTTGTTCCGCGAAACGGACCTACCACATCGCCTTTTTTTTTTTTTAATTGACTATGCTTGTGTCGAAAAGGTACGACCAATCAAGCTTCACCGGACTTGCGATCCACCCAGCGACCCAGGTGGGTCGGACTAGGGATAACTTATACCGATGGGGTTTCATAGGGGACTCTAACTTGGAGTGTAGGTGTGGTATGGTTCCCCAGAAAATGGACCATCTCATTAGCTGCCCATCTTGTCCTGCCACCTGCACGCGAGAGGACTTGATGAAAGCTACTGACGACGCTATTCGTGTGGCTGGTTTTTGGGCCGAGACTGTCTGAGTTTGCTGTCGACTCGAAAAGAAGGAGACCGGACTTGCGGGGGAGTGGAAGACTCTACCCCAAAAAAGTCATATACCAGCGCGTCTAGGGGCGGCTTAAGAGAGCCTCGGACCACGGCCTAGCGCGTTGATATTGAAAAACATCGTGAAGGAGCACAACATCGTCATATTTAAAAATGTAAGGATAAATTAGTTTTTTTTGCTGCCTTCATAACAAAAAAGAACGTATCAGACATATTTTTTGAAAATTTGGTATTATCACCGTCATACTGTGATAACTATTCTTAGTTCGTGTTTTAGCTAATTTTGAGAAAATATTTTAGATGCGCACATTTGTGTTATGATATGACGGCATTTTAACCATTTTAAAATAGTCATTTTTAGGTCGTCGGAGCTAAAGGACTGAATACATAGGTAGGGTGACCAACAAAAAGTTAATACTCATAGAAAATTAAAAATCTCATAGAAGTTTTTAAACACGTGTTCAACGTATGTTTATTATTTAATTGTTGTTAAATTTTATTTATTTATCCACCCTGCGGCATCGCCCGTGTAGTCATCGCATATTTCCCGAAAAAAGGTAACCTATGTTTCAATCTAGGTATAAAAACTTTAACACGTCAAAATAATCTGATTTGTTTGGCCGTCATTGCGTTAACCAGTTACAAACATCCAAACTTTGACATACCTTTTTAATTGTAGTTTACAATTATTTTGTAACAGGCTTTTCTAGTGTTGTAGTGATATTAAAATGACTGTCTATCTATAGTTCAAACGAGAGCAAAAAAACATTATGACCTGACAAAAGCTAAGCTTAGTCAAACGTAAAACCTAAAGCCCTACCAGACCCAATTATTCTCTTTGCTTTTGACGTGCCTACTGAAGAACGGACGTCGTAACCGCAGAAACTTTATTTTCCGCGGAGCGCGCTATTAAAAAGTAAAAAGGCAAAGGAGTGGGCTTCATTAGGCCACGTCACCGCCGGACCCGCGCGTGACGGGAATTTTCCAACTGGCTGGTATCTATTATGGTGAGGAACGAAATGTTCCATTTTTGAAATATATGTTTGAAAAATTCTGATTTAGTGCCTCACACGACTAATTGTGCTCATTGGAAATGTATTATGTGAAAATTTCGTTCTGACTTTTTGACTATTTTCACAAAAGTTAAGCTACAGGGAAAACTCTTGTACTTAACCCGATCGTCTTTGTTTTAGGCTCAAATTGTAGCTGACTAAATGTAGAGGAGTTTTTCTAAAATTTTTGATATTATTATCATTCTTCGTTTTATCATATCGAGCGTCAAAAGAAAAAAAATGGATATTTTTTTGTTTATTATGGCTAATTTTTTTACTAATTTTTTTAGTCATTTTGTTAGAAAAATTAAGTTCCTTTTCTGTGAAACATTTATCAGTAAAGAGATTTTCGTCTTAAATCGTCTGGCAACATCGCTACCCGCAGCATTAATAAAACGACAAACCGTATAAATTGGTAAAAATGACACGGGTCCGTTAGGACCGGAGGCGGACAGATTAGCGGCTCTTTGACTCCCTTACAAACATCCCGATGGCCCGCAATCATATCAACTAGGACATAAATTATATTTGTGAAGCTAAATATTATAGCTAGGGTTTCGTTATCAGGAACAAACCCGACCACGTATCAACGTTTTTCGGAATTAGCCCCTCTAACATGCTCGGTCCACGTGTGACAGACATAATTTTGTCGTGCGTGTTCTCTTATCCTATTGGAGGATATTTCAATATGGCGGGTTTTTTGACAGTTAAATGTGCGACAAACTTTTGTCATACATAGCACTGCATGTTACGGGGCTTTTAATGGAATTACTCACAGATGCAGCTTAACGTTTGTATGTATATGGCTTACAGTATCACAAATGTCTAATGTTTGGTTATATAGCATCAGAAAATCCCTCGTTCGGAATCATCTTTCTTTTCGGACAATCAGGTGATTCAGCCTGCAATGCCCTAACCAAACTAGGGAAAGTCTCAAAGTGATATTTGTTCGACGGATCCCCACCGGAATTCGAACCCGGAACCTCCGTAACGCCAGACGAGCTTTTGACCACTCGTGAACGGATGTTGGTTTTCCTTTGTATGGCATTACAAGTGATTAGTTAATGCAATTTCTGTAAGAGCTTGATGTCTATGATGATGTGCTAGTGGACCTCTTTCTGGTTTCACACGGACACTCTCTCTCTCTCTCACACACACACACAACACACACAAACACTCATATACCTATCATAATAATTAGGAACTAAGAATGTCTTTAGAATTGTAAGAAGAGCGGTGTCTCATAGCACATATGCAATAAGCTTACTAGGAGGCACCTGCCCCTACAGTAACTAAAAGAACAAGTTGAAAAATAAAGTTTTTTTTTTATTATCTAAATATATCGAATACGTTTGTCATAATAATACAAAGATTCGTGTAGCTAGTGGGAGCCGTAAATTTAAGCACTGCAGCTTGCACATGGCTGGCACGTGTTCTGTTTGATGCTTGCCTCAATTTGTAACTAAAATCACACTAAAATGCAACAATATTGCTTCTGAATGCAGATGTTGTAATAGTGGTTGAATCTATATAATAAAACTGTAGAGGTCGAAAATTTGTACAAAGAAAAAAAAAGCTTAAAAACCGAGTCAGGGGGTTGTAAGAAGTGAAATAGAACATATTATCCAGTTTTTTTTTTGTTTCTCTGTTTGTTTGTTTGTACGAGCTAATCTCCGAAACTGTTGGACCGATTTGAATGAAATTTTAAGGTCAATATCTTAGATACTTTTGATCCCGGGTAATTAAAAAGTTTGGTTTACCAAAAAAAAGTGATTTAGACGGAGAATCCCAAACAACTAGTAATAGTGTACTTGGGTAGGTTTACGTCCTTAAATCGATTGTTAATTTCGGTGGCATATTTTTCTACCAGGGTTTTAGGTATATTATAAAAATAATTTTATAATTTAATTCTTTTTTCTAACAAAATAGAATTCTTTTCGTATCTAAAAACTTGCTAGAAAAATATACTATCGAAATCATGGTCCAAGAAAACAAGGTCTAACCGTTCGACCACGTGACTGCCACAAGCCTACGTCATTTTGCGCTGTTCATCCTTGTCTATTACACGCATTCGACAAGGATGAATAGGCAAAATGACGTAGGCTCGTGTCAGTCACGTGGTCTAATGGTTAGACCTTGTTTTCTTAGACCATGATCGAAATTAATTAGCAATTCATTTAGTGACCTGAAATTACCCACGTAATTTTATAATAGCGGTCAGGGTCGTCATCCATCGTCACACTAATATTATAAAGGCGAAAATTTGTGAGTGTGTGAGTGTGTATACTTCTTCACGTCTAATCTAAACGGCTGTAGCGATTTTAATAAAATTTAGTAAGAAGTTAGCTGACACCCTGGATTACCACCTAGGCTCCGTTTTACTGCGGGAAAGTACCTCATTCACACGGAAAGACTTGTTAACGCAGGCGGAACCGCGGGGCGGGAAGTTAGTTAAAGTATAAGCCCAATAATATGTGCCAAACTTGACATAGCCCAAGTTCCATCACAAAGTAACAGCACGCCTGTGCCAAAACCACTATATCGCTGATTTGCAACAAAGCAAGTTTATAGGGCCACTATAAAGCCGTATTGCGGTAATACTGGTCCCACTTATTCTCTAATTACCCCGGAATGCCCTTATGAACTAGGTAGAGAACATCAAAGAGAAATGAAAGAAAAAACCTACATAATTCATGAAAAAACTCCGAGGCCCTCGGGTGGTAATTAAGCTTTTCATTTAGACATTTTTATGACGTGGATCGTTGGAGGATTACATTTTATTAGTTGAAAATGAGGGTAGTCCACTGCTGGACTTTCATAGATTTTTGTAGTAATAGATACTGAAATAATTGTTTCATAATCTGGGGGCACGGGAGTGCCCCCGCCAAGTCGAGCGCGAAGCAACACTGCCGTACCATCTTTACTGGAACCATTTCGCCGCATTTTCAGGCCCCTATTTGAGAACCTCTGGATAAGACCAGAACGCAGAAATTTTCGTCATCCACTAAGCTATAATCACATACTAAAAATCCTAAATTTCAAGTCTGTAGGTCATTTAGTTCCGAAGTTAAGCGAAAGCAAAGTTTCGCATTTTCGACACTCACTCATGATCATCAAAATAGAACTAGTACTTCCCATAAACTCAGCGACCTGAAATTTGGTACAGAGTTAGGGTTTAATGGCTACATAAAGGGAAAACTATAAAAACTAGGATAATCGAAGATCTGGAGTACCTGGTGACCCTGATTAGAAAACACAAGAGCCCAACCAAACTATTAGAGATCGAGACATACCGCCTTTACAAAAAATATTCAACTTGGTGGGCCGCTTCATTTGATGTCAAAAATCTAAGGCCTGAAGTATCTGATGAAGAACCCTCGGCTGGTTTTAGCTGTATTAGAGATATGGTACCTAACGCCCCCTTCTGCTATTGGTACTTAAAAAAATCGACTGTCATTGCAAAAATCCAGCATAGTGGAATACATCTTCTAATTTAATTCAGCCTATAGCGTCCCACTGCTGGGCGAATGCCTCCCCTTCTGCTTTTAATATGTATATAAATAACATTAAAGGAAAACTATGGAAAAGACTAGACTGGCTTTTATACTTATACTTACAAGTTTACAAGAAGAAATAGTCGAAAGATCGAACGATTATCTTTATTCTACTCAAACATGATACAAATTAAATAAACAAATTACACTAAAATAATTAATTCTAAAAATATGATGGAGGAGTGGAGGTGATACCCGCACACGTCGTTAGATGGCGCTGACTGTATTTTAAAACGCGCTTAAGAAAAGAAATATTTGTAATAATAAAAAAACAACTTCTAAAGAGAAAAAAAAACTATGTGAAATAAGAAAATTTAATAAAATAAATCAATATAGGTACCTACGTTTCTACAAAAAGAAGTGAAATCTCACCAAAAACATTCTGTAAAAAACTAGCCAACTCTCGATGGAGCTGCTTGTTTATCTCTAAAAAGTAATGAAATCTAGACAAAGTCGTACCAAGTCTAAGGTTCATTACTGCGATTTCTTTATTATTATAGTTAATGTTGTGTTACTTGGCTGTTGAAGGGTACACAAGGAGTTTTATAAACCAGGTGCTCCATGATTCCATTGCACCAATCTGTCGCCAGAACCGCTACTCATTGACGACGGAAAATCAACGGCCCAGTCACACAACATTAACTATAATAATAAAGAAATCGCAGTAATGAACCTTAGACTTGGTACGACTTTGTCTAGATTTCATTACTTTTTAGAGATAAACAAGCAGCTCCATCGAGAGTTGGCTAGTTTTTTACAGAATGTTTTTGGTGAGATGTATTATTACTACGAACTATGGAGTACTCTCGTATGAATTTGACAGCCCCGTAGCCTAGTTGGTAGTAGGTACGTCTGCCTACTAAGCACAGGGTTGCGGGTTCGAATCCCGCCCAGGGCAACCATTCGTGTGATGAGCACTGGTGTTGGTCTTGGGTCTGGACGTTGTATATTTATATACCTATCTGACACCCATAGAGCACGCTCTGCCTAGTTTGGGGTCAGATGGCCGTGTAAGAGATATAAAAAAATTCTTACGATAGGTCCAAATTCTAGCCAATTCTTAAAACAAAATTTAGATTTCATAGCAGTTTAAAAAAAATACTCTCCGGTTTACTACAAAATGAGGTTAATTCCCTTTGCGCTTACTTTTAAACAGAGAAGTTAACTCTACAACCTGTGTGTACAACCGATTAATTGCGAGATTTTATTTTTGTTACGATGTTTAGGTACACTATATACGCTTACATTACCTATATGAAGCTTTAAAAACAGATTCCTACGATGTCCAGCAATATATTGCAGATGAACGTGTTGTATTTATTTCTGGTATAAATAATCTTACTAAAATAATAAACCCAAAAGTTTTTGAGGCGGGAAGCAAATAATAAAACAAGCGAAATACAGCTGTACCTACCTGCCTTACCTCTAGAAACCAGAACGTGAAATTTTCCCTACATAGTTTGTATAATTATACAAATTGTTAAATAGTAGCCCTTAGGGACTTCATTATCACATTCAAATGCCTTCAAAATAAGCTAGTTGTATATAGGTAACGTGTATATATGTATTACAATAGGCGCTGAATGTAATAATAATAATACCTGTATGTATTTATGAAGGCCATCAAGAGAAAGCGAGTGGCATCTTCCACAACTGCGTACGGAATGACGATACAGGAGTAGTGGGGTCTGGATATTAAACTACATGGTCATGGCTTCAGGGAGACCAGCATCAGTAAATACGAATTATTATTTTATAGTTCTTTGTTGCATATTTTTATTGTTATATTGTACGTGTATCAAACCGTCTGACACTAGTAGTACAGGCTTGGGTCTTCCGCTCCCCCGCAAGTCCGGTGAATCTTGATCCGTCGTACTTTTTCGACTCAATCATAGGTCAATTAAAAAAAAATAGTAGTAGGTACAGGCTCTGCTTAGTTTTAAATCAGACTTTCCACATATTTATTTATTTACTTCTCAGTACAAAAATAGAATTTTTACAAAGTTTTAGTATATTTCTGGATAAAAAAGTGAATAGTGAATTGAAAAGTGAAGTGAAAGTGAACTAGAATCTCTCACGCAGTTTTTTATGATGACTTAGAATAAAATTGAAGATTTTATACCATTATGAGCACTAGCGATTACTATTAACTATAACTATTACGTAGTAACTATTTAGTAATCAGAATTTTTAGTACCGGCTCCATAGTCTAATTTCTAGCGACTGCCTAGGAACTCAGGAAGTAACAGGGGTACGGGTTCGAATTCGGGTTTTGAAAAAGGCTAAAAAAGCCACCAGGCGCTTTTCTGTCCAAGTAATAGATAAAACCAAATTATTCATTAATTAACAATAATAAAAATAGAAAAAAATCTACCTACTAAATTGATCTATCTACATATCAAATTATGAAGGTTTTTACGGAAAATGTATAATAATAATAATAATAATAATTTATTTATTTGTCTGTAATCTTATCTTACTGCCTTTATTCAAATGATAAAAAGTAAAATAGAATGATAAAGAATAGTTAGTAAAATTAAATGATAAACAGACATGCCAAGGCGGCGTACATTACCCCGGCAGCCCTCAAAGGCAATATTGCGACTTTGTGGAGCATTTATTAAAGGCCCAGGTGCACGTCCCGATATTAAAATATTACACTGTATTTTATAGCAGTTTACTCCGAACTGAGTACAGACGAACATGAGGCACAAATTGGAAATAAATTAGGGCCCATGCCAGGCACCTGTTGTTTCATATTGGGTTTTTTGGTACGACGCGACGGTTTCTACCGTATAGGTACGTGCTCGTTAGAGATTCAACTGTTTCGGATTTCCTTTGTGTAAATGTTAGATTTGAATGTCAACTTTAGTTCGTTTTATTAGTTTATATTTGTAGCTGTCTAGCCGTTGCGATTGCTTTGTTTTAGACGGTGCTAATATAAAAACAAACAAACAACATCTCACCCAAAATGCATCTCCGTTTTGTCGTAGGGTAAGAAATTAATTAGGTAAAAGGATCGCGGGTAAATGAAGTAATCCAGTGTTTGACTTTTTAACTAGGTTTCTGCCGCGGCTCCGCTCGCGTTAACAGCTTTTCTCGTGGGAATGAGGCATTTTTCCGCGGTAAAAGGTAGCCTATGTTACTCGCAGGATGAATGTAGCTTTCAAATGGTGAAAGAATTTTTGAAATCAGTTCAGTAGTTACGGAGCCTATTCGATGCAAACAAAAAAACAAACAATCAAACCTTTCCTCTTTATAATGACGTAGGTAGGTATAGATATTAGTATAGACAAATGAACCTTATCAGTCGTTTTGAAATAGCAAACGTGTAAAGCATCACATTATAGATTCAATAGCGTTAGAAAAATATTCTCCAATAAATTACTTACACAACAGTCACCATACTTCGCACGCCTAAACATTACGTTCGAGTGTCGCAATCTGTGGTCGCAATTCAATAATACACCCGTAAAAATACTTGATCTGTTTTTATTGAGAACCTGAAAGTAAAAGCAAGCAAGTCACTAGCTAAACTAAAATATCAACGAGAATTCCATCATCATACGTTATGCTGTTTTCCAATGTGAAATTAGAATACTAAATCCAAACCGCTTTGCATCCAAGCCGCTACCCAAAGCAAAACCAAGCAACTCATTTATATCAAATAACATTATGTGTTTCGAAACCAATTTAAATTCATCCGATTGCTCTGAGCGATCACACTCTGTGGCCAAGTTACAGACTACCACTGGCAAGTAGCCAGGCCAGCAACAAGTCTGTACATTTTATTACCGCTGGGGCAGTCGCTGGTTTCACAGAAAATAAACGACGAGATGTGACTGGCCGTTTCTAAAAATTCCTTCTAGCTAGCCCAGTGTGCAATTTATTTATTCTGTATTGTTTTGCAAAGGGGTTGTACTGTGGTATGAAATATAATAAGTAAGTACTGTAAGTTTAGCACAGTAAGCATTACCATTATATTGTCTCATGCACATATTGTATGCACGTGCACAAAATATATTTTGCTCTTTGGCGGTGTGTGATGGATAACGTAGGCATATGCCAACACGACGGTTTGACTTTAAGAATAGGTACCTATTATATCATTATAACTACATATTACCATACCAAATTGGGGACGTTCTGACAAAAGGTCGGGTCAAGAGTACTCTAAACCGACGAGCATGTATGAGGAGATTAATGAGTGTGGATGAAGCGAAAGAAGTATGTTTGGATCGTAGCAAGTGGAAGGAAGTGGTCTCTGCCTACCCCTCCGGGAAAGAGGCGTGAGTTTATGTATGTATTTGATTTTTCTTAAGGCGACACACACGTAATGCCTTTGCTGCGTCTTCCGGTCCTTGGTGAAAGAATATAAATGTTATAATTTGTAAGGCCATTTCCACCTTCAATAAGTTAGACTATCTGTGTAGATGCTGTTCTGGGACCGATCTGTTAATTGCACTTCAAGTGCAGAGCCGAAACCAGGCTGAGATCAGTTAGTGTTGCTGGAGTATCGTTAGTGGTGTCTGTAGGATATTCATAACGTGACATTTAATTAGTAAGCAAGCTAAGCTAAAACACTTTAAACACTTTGCGCTTTGAACTGTTCTCATATTCGTATAAAGAAGGAATAGAGAAGAGAATTGCGATGCTAGTCAGCTTACCTAGCTCATTTCCTCGCAAAATGTCTCTTTCGCAAAATTTCCCTAGGTAGCAAAAGGTCCCTCGGTAGCAAAATGTCCCTTTCGCAAAATGTCCTTTGCGCAAGACGTCCCTTTCGCATTACCCATTACCATTACCATTTTCTAAGTACTCGCGTTCATCTCCTGGGTGAGGGCTGAAAATCAGTGTTGCCTCCTTGGCAAGTATATCGCTGAGCCTTGACCCTTCTGCATTGCAGCACACACATGTACATGTCTATCTGTATGTTTTTTTATGTATGTGTAATTTTATTCTTTGTTTTGAATGTTAATTGTGTGACATGTCTATGTGTGTTTTGTATGAAGCAATAAACGTTTTACTTACTTACTTACTTACTTACTTACCTTACACTTGACTGTAAAAACCAAAACGTTTTAATTCGAAGTAAGATTCATAAAAGCATTTCTCGATGGAGTAAATACCAAGGACCAGACTGTCTTTGGGACTAACATAGTTATAACATAAAATAAAATGGAATAGTAGCTGAAGATTAAATAAGAATACATACGTAGATAAGACAGAACTAACGACGAACCTTCCGAAGCACGTATTCATCATATTTTCACACAATCATGTGATTTAGCCTATGTCCAGTGCAAACATTCGGTTGGTACAGTTGTTTTATTTCACGAGTACAGGCAAGCCTTACTTGTTGTGTAGTGCGTATAGACACGCACTCTTGTGTGAGTACTACTAAACTGAGCGCTACACACACAAACACAATGTGCACACACAAGTACGGCTCGCCTGCACTCTGTATGACGAAATAGTTCACCATCACAACATACTAGGACGTTAGCGTTTACCAAGATGGCGTAGGCTTATATAATTCATTTCTACACGAGACGTGACGTGGCGACGACGACGTGGCGACATTCCTAGGCGCGTCACGTGCTCACAATACATCGACGCGGCCGCGGCAGGTCGTCGTTTATTATACATACCTTCGCCAAACAATACTATAGTGGAGCAGGGGTGGCAGAACCATAGTTGTAGATTTTTGTCCTGACTATTTATTTTTAATCAAGTTTTGGATCACCTTTTGATGGATTTAGCTAAATTTTCTAGTGACCTTGATGATAATTTTCCATGGGTCTTTAGAACTTTTTTGTACACACCGTAAAATTAATTGTTTGTTTATCCACAACAAAGTAATAGTAATCATGAAACTGAACAACTTTCGCTAATGAACATAGGTTGAAATCTCAGAAATAATAGACCTCACAATTCATGATTGTAATAAAATAAGTAATTGTCTCGTTTTATTTTTTATTATTTGTTGTGTTGTACTTGTATTGTATTCTGTCAAATAAATAATGGCAATGTCTTTAATAGAACTTTATATATACCTCATTTTATTTCGATCAAAGATTGATTTGATCGGTCTAAATGAGGTCTAAAGTCAAAGTTAAGAATATTACATCATCAGCCTGGCGGTGTCCTAAATGTCATACGATCATGTAGGCGCGTTGCGATTCTATCACACGACGAAAAATGCATACATCCGGTGTCCCATAATTAGGACTAGGCTAGCGTCAACTTACAAGCAGGATGGAATGTGTCATTTGCACGAGCAGTAGGGGCCAATGGACAGCGGGTAAGTCTGCCAAAAAAGTGCAGCAAAAAATGACCTTTATGCTAGCAATCTATAGCTGGACTTTTGGGCATAGGTTGTCAATAGAAGTAGTAGTAGGAGCCTTTTGTTTTTGTACTTCACTATGTACTTTATATTGGTGTCAACCCTAAACTTGACTCAATTCAATGAATCGATGCAGTCTTGCGGGGTGTTCAAGCGAATTCTGTTATACATTCGATCTGATTTTATTACAACTTACCTTAGCCAAATAACGCAACTTGCATTCTTTTTACCATAGTATTCTTTTAAACTGTAGCATAGAAGACTCGAAGGTATTTGATTGCTCATTTGTACAAAGTACTTTATGCTACGAAGCCGTCAAAATAAAAGTTCCATGAGAATTTTTCTTTAGCAAAGTTGTTTTACTGAACGAGTACTATCAAAATAATGCGTAAAAAAAGTAACCGCTAAAATCTCTTAATTTAAGTTGTTGGTCTCTTTCATTCACATGGGAATCGAAAAGGATGGGGGATGAATGAATTTAATTTTGAATGAATGATATTTAAAATAAGCAGCGCAGCTGTCAAATTCAGCTTAATTGGATGTTTTTAAATGCCTGCTAAATTAGTGCGAAATACGCGTAAAATCGATGTTTGACGTCTCTAAATTTAAGTTGTCAATCACCAGTTGAAAGGGACATATGATTTTTAAATTTAAGTTAGAGCATAATATGTACAATCGACCCATTACTTCACGATATAGGTATTGTTTATATTTCTCCATACAAATAGTCAATGTAAACGAGTAGACACAATAAGCCCCCAATACTAATAACAACGCCAAAACAAAAGGAAGCCTTTGAACAGTCAGGCTTATTAAAAACTAACGAGTCGTGAGTCCACCTCTCAAATACCAACATTCAGACAACAAAACAGGGGACGTATTTTAAAATCGAACACAAATTTACATTCTAAAGGTGTAACCATGATCACAGTGGTATGTATGACGTATCCTTGGTGAAGACATTTGTCCAGCAGTGGACGTCTTTTGCAAACCTCGAACACTCCATACAGCAAACGCGTTTTGACAACCGACTTCTTTTTGAATATCAACTACAAGTCAAACACTGACGCGCTATGTAACAACACAGAACAGCCCAGTAGAGTCCCACGGCGCCTGCGGGGTGCGGTGCGTGGGGGGCTATCGGGCGGGGAACTCATTTTAGTGCTGGGCGGTGAGTGTCCTTTGTGTACGGGTTAGGGTGTCTTTTTACTAAAATGGTGATATGATAAATCATTGTTTAACAAAAACAAACTTTTACTAAGTCACATGATGCTGAAACACGACTAACACGCCAATTTTATATAATACGAATCGGGCTAATACTAAGAACTTAGTTTAGCTATTTCTATCAATTTATTAAATACACAATATTATTATAAGTTATACAAAATTCGCGCCAATATTTTATCTAAAGAAAAATAACTGGTATGGTAAATTCCATGTACGAGTGATACCGCTCGATACGAGCATCAAGTTACCGAATGCGAATGGTTCAAAACTACACCTCCATCACTAATTATTATTTGAGCTGCAACGCTCGTTATTGGCGATGCAGCAGTGAATGCTAATGGAAACACAATACTGATGATTTTGCGACGAACAATGCCTCTTATTTGTTGTTTGATAAAAAGGTATTTTGCTAGCGTCGCAGACATAGTACTTTTGTAAGCTTCTTTCTGTATTATATCAAAAGGGAACTGATTAATTATCAAAACAGTACTTAAAATAATAAGCCAAGGTATTTAATATCGTAGGCAAACACTTGGAATTTCGTCGTGTCTTAACAGCTCATTTACGACCCTGCCGAGAGGTATGATGCCTCTACTTCATCGCAGGTGTGTGCAGGTTTCCTCACGATGTTTTCTTTCACCGTAAGAGCGTCGAATAAACGTACATATTATGAATTCGAAAATCGAAAACACATTGGTACGTGCCGAGGCTTGAACCAGCGAACTTCCGAATGGAAGTAAACGGCCCTAGCCACTAGGCCACCAACGCTAAATAGTAGAGTTTAAAGCAATTCCGTTTATTTGGTAGAACTAGACTCTATTTTACCATAATAACGGCTTGCTGTACGTTCTACTCTAGTTACTAGAGTTTCGGAACGGCATTATTAATTTACATGCATGCTAGATACCAATTCTGAAATTCCGGTTCTATAAGCGGCCGAGTGGTTTAAAATATATTTACTAAAAACAAAATAAAATAGGTAAATAAATAATAAATATGTGGGACGTCTCGCACACGGCCATCTGACCCCAAACTAGGCAGAGCTTGTACTATGGGTGTCAGATAGCTGATATACATACATATTATATAAGTATACAACATCCAGATACAAGGCAATCACAAGTGCTCATCACACGAATGTTTGCCCTGGGCGGGAATCGAACCCGCGACCTTGTGCTTCGTATACTACCAACTAGGCTACGAGGCCGACAAACGACAACAAACGTCTAACGTTGTGCAATTGTGAGTTTTTTGTCTATGTATGTGTGATAAAATAATATTAAACTAAGTAAATAAAAACCCGCATCTCCTTCTAATCAATATGATATGGGTCCCCTTTTCATTAGATCAGAAACTAGCTACCAGAGCAATATGTGGGATGGCTAAAGTTTGGAGTCTGGTCTTATGTCACCAAGCAAGTCCTTATTACCAGGAACTTATACTGAGCACACTTCAGCCAAGTTGTCGTGTTGCGGTGTGTTGCTCGTCTAAACTTCTACATGGTCATGATTTCCTGGTAATAATTTAAGATAATCTTCATAAACCGTGAAACTTAACGTTGTTTATCCGCAACATGAAACTGAACAATTTTCCCTAAGGAACAAACTTTGAAATATCGAAATTAAATTATAGTGAAAGAATTTTTGAAATCGGCATAGTAGTTTTTGAGTTTATTCATTACAAACATACACACACACACACACACACACAAAAATTGGAATCTTTCTTCTTTTTTTATAATATTACTAGCATTCCGCCGCGGCTACGCCCGCGTTAACAGTTTCTCCTGTAGGAATGAGGCATTTTCCCGTGGTAAAAGGTAGCCTATGTTATTCAGGGTAAATGTAGCTTTCTAACCGTGAAATAATTTTCGAAATCGGTTCAGTAGTTTTTGAGTTTATTCATTACAAACATACACACACATAAATATACAAATCTTTCCTCTTTATAATATTATTACTATAGATAAGAGCGTAAAACCGGTATTGAATCGACTCTCATACTTTTCTTTCTTTAAAAGTCTCTGCCAACCCTGTTTATTAGTGCACCTCACAATGTATTTTAACCTCAAACGCTCCATAATCATCCTCATTTAATAGTAGCCGCCTAATGACGTCATTCAGCAGATTTAACTCCGCCGATAAAATCTAAGTGCTTCCTTTTATCAAAGCAGCGCCAGACTCAAATTATTTCTAGGGAAGTTAATGGCGCTTATTCTGAAAGTAAAGTTATAATTCTTAAATTTAAACCCTATTGTCTTTTTTATGTTTAAAAGAACAGAAAGGGATGATGTTTACAGTCTTTTTAGTACCTACTGCCATTCATTATCACATCACACTAATCACTATCACTACATAGTATAAAACAAAGTCGCTTTTTCTGTCCCTATGTCCCTCCCTTTGTACGCTTAAATCTTTAAAACTACGCAACGGATTTTGATGCGGTTTTTTTTAATAGATAGAGGGATTCAAGAGGAAGGTTTATATCTATAATACATGCATAATATACTCAAGAATAACCCACAGTAACCATTTTCCCGTGCGGAGCAGGGGCGGGTCGCTAGTAGTATATAGGCGAAAGTTTGTAATTGTGAGTGTGTGAGTATATTTGATACTTCTTCACGTCTGAACGACTAGAGCAATTTTAATAAAATTTGGTATGGAGTTAGCTGACACATAGGCTACTTTTTACTGCGGGAAAATACCTCATTCCCACGAGAAAACCTGTGGGCGGAGCCGCGGGGCGGCAAAGCTAGTTTCAAATAATAACGAGTCAATGCATAACTTTAGGGCGCAAAGTAAAGGTGTTCCAAAACAGCGATTCCGAGTGTGTATAACTTTATGACAAACTAGTTTTCCACCCCGCGGTCCCGCCCGCGCTAAGTAGAGCTTATCACTGTCCCAAGTTTCATCAAAATCGGTTTATTGGTTTTACGTAACAGCTTAATAAACAGACAGAGCTACATTCGCATTTATTATAAGCATATTAGCTGTACTATTATTTATTCTGCAATAATAGTAAAAAATGTTCAGTATGGTAACGTTTAAAAAATATCGTCATCCAATATTATTTTGAAGACGTTAGATTAGTTACTTAGACGTTATTAGACGTTTTTTTTAATGTCAGTTACCTACCCTCCTATTTTGGAATACGTATCATGCTCGTAACTCAAAACATCATCCATCTTGCTTCTTTTTCAGTTCCCAGATGTATGAAAAGGACAGCTTTATATTTAGTTGTATAAAAAGGTTTGTGAATCAGGGCCAATGTAAACTGTGGACGTTATTTCCAGGCTAATTACTGCTGTTAACCTCTCACTGCCACTTTGATTATCTCTGGAGGGTTGGCAGAGCTTAATGGCCTAGTCGCAGATTACAATGGGATAGAGGTAAATGTTGGGGAGTAGTTTATTTCTCGCATGGTAACAGTTTAAAATGTGACAGTGAAAATTCATATTAGGTATACACCATGAGATTTTAACATAGTGGTAGTACTCATAAAAACTAAACAACATTCGCTAAGGAACATAGGTTGAAATCTCAAAATTAAAATTCAACTTGTCTTATAAAGTGGCCGGTCAGACTAAATGTTTATATGAAAAGTTCAATTTTAATTCTGAATTTTCAACCCTATGCTCTTTAGGGAAAGTAGTTTAGTTTCATGAGTATATCCTCACCAAGGTCCAAGTACCTTTTATGATTAATTATATTTAACACAATACAAAAATACTGGTAATACTTTAAACCACCCAAGCCTATATTAAGTGTGGTTTACACGAAATAATTCTTCTTGTACATGACTTAAGAAATCGACAGAAACCCATTTTTGTGCTTTGATTTATGAAATCTAATATTGGGATGAACAATAAACATCAAACAATACAGTGCCCTCTTTTCCTATCTTTTGTATCGTTCGTCTTGTATCAAAGGACATAGGTACTGAATATGCAGACAGATTTAATCACAAAAAGTCGGGGCGAAACTCATAAATCTATCGGAAGAGTACTTAATCTAAACCAAGTCGTTGTGGAAACAATATTTATGGTGACAAGGATACATAATTAGTTTTTTGACCCCGGAGATAGTAGAATAGAAATTATAATAGGGCTCTGAAAACAGCGAGCGAGTAAGCGACAAGCGATGGCGTGATCGCACACACAAAAAAAATGTGGAAGCATATTTTCGAATGAAGATAGTTTGTGTTCGTCTAAACTAACAAATGGTTAATTTTTACCGTAGTAAAATACCACATTCTTACTGTTAATATTGCGGGTGCTGAACTAGCAATCATACTAATATTATAATAAAAAGGAAAGATTTGTATTTTTATGTGTGTGTATATTTTTAATGAATAAGCTCGAAAAGTAGTATGCCGACTCCTAAAATTATTTCACCATTAGAAAGCTACATTCCCCTGAATAACATAGACTATCTTCTACCGCGGGAAAATGCCTTATTCTCACGGGAAAAACTGTAAACGCGGGCGGAGTCGCGACGGAAAGCTAGTTAGCTAGCTAGCATATAAATATACAAGATATTAATAGACAAACTCGTTTAAAAATCAGTAGTGGTCTAATAAAATCATGCTTTTCAGCTAAATCTACTCAAACCGGAGAATAGGCAGCAGCGTTAACTTGGTGTAACTAACAACAACTGAATAAATAAAAACGTAACCTACCAATCGAGAATGATGGAATTATGGTTTACAACCAAGGCAAAGGCCAAGTCCAGCAGTGGATCATGCTATTAACAAGGACTTTTTAGCAGGTTGTGGGTTAGTAGTGTAACGAGGTACATTACATGCTACCTCGTTGCCTCTTTTTTTTACTTCATTTCTCACCTCATTTACCATTTCCTTCTTAAAATTTGAATATTTAATTTTGGAATTCATTCAAAATCATCCGTCAATCATCCATCTTTCATTATTCATTACTACTTTTACTCCTGACCACGACACGTGGCCTTTTCCCAAAAATGTAATTATTTTCAGAATATATTATTAGTATACGTGAATGTGAATCTTGTTATTTGTGCATCCTCAAACATCTTCATCTAAAACGTAGTTGCCCCGCAGGCTCGCCAGGACCTAGACGAGCCGCGGGTGTAACAGTACCTTGCAAATGAACCCACCGACTTCATAGCCCCGTAAGGTACAAAGAAAAATATTAAATATTGAAAGGAAAGATAGATTCTTAGAATTTGGTTCGAGTCTTTTCTTTGATCGAGTTATTTATTACTTTGCTAGAAAATGTAGGTAATTCTTACTTCAGTTAGTCGGTTTGACAACGGTCATATTTTATTAGATGAAAATCCACATAGACAGAAAAATAAATAGGTACTTCATAATATTTAAGAGCACCAAAAAAGGTTATCTGCCCTCCTTCTTCTAATCTTTTTCGTCCTGTCAACTTTAACATTGCTTTAAAAAGAAATTATGCGTCAGTTATTCCCACTGTACAACTCAAAGAGTTTTGAAGAGCCGCTTCTCTAAAGCGAAGCGGCTCTTCAAAACTCTTTGGTACAACTATAACTTCCTTGGTTGATCCTTTATATTTCTTTTATTGCCCTTTTATTTTTTTACGCGTTATGAACTAACTAGAGCAAAGAACTAGGAAAATCAGCGCGCTTTGCATAGTATAGTATCACAACATTAGCTGAATAAATGGTTTTTCTTTCTTTCTTTCTTTCTTTCTTTCTTTGAGAACTGAGTGACCACTTTTTTTTAACTAGCGTAACCAAAGCGGGGTTCATTTTATTTTAGCTACGTTAGGTGTATTCTTATGCAGCAATATCGCCGTAGCAACCGTCAACCCTCAAAGACAGGTCTTACTCAAGGAGTGGACTATTTTATGTACATTATTTTTGTAGGTAACTAAGCACGTTTAATTTATCCCACTAATTCGAAGAAGACGGAAGCGGTCAGATACGCAGGATTAGTGTTGTGCCATTCCCGGGAATAATTCCATAATTCCCGGGAAATTTTCTTTCCCAGGAATATTCCCAACGAAATTTGCTGTTCAAGCTGGCTAGATGTGGTAGACCGGGTTGGTGTTTTCCGGTTGGGTACCTAACGACCCAACCTGTTGGGGGAGGCCTTTGTCCAGCAGTGGACGTCTTTAGGCTGAGATGATGATGACCTAACGACCCGACCGACCCCACAGTTCTTACTGAGTCGTTTAGACCTCAAACGGAAAGTACCTAGCATTCTTAGTGTGGATCACTACGAAGGATATATTAAAGTACGCAAGCATTCGCGCACACGCAGGCGCGCACACCCCACTAATATTAAGAAAATCATAATCAAAATGGCGTCAACACAATCTTAATCCAATTCATTTAAAATTTCTTTCCGCTAAATAATTTCGCGGATTTTTTCTCGTTTCAGAGCGATTCAAGTTCATTATTCGTGAGGCTGCGAAGTTAAATTGGTGGCAGTGAAAGTTTTCTGGATCCGTTTAATGGGGTCGGGGTCGAGCAGACCTCGGTTTTACACTCCATATCGTCGAGGGCCGTTTGGGGGTTAAATACTTATTAAAATGGCTATCTGAATACTTTCTCTTAGATTCAAATTCAGAGATAACTGTTTGTAGGATATAAGGGGTATAAGTGACGCGTTAGGAAAAACCGAAAAAACATGTTCAGAAACTAATTTACTTGCTCAAATACTTTTTACAGAAATGGAAAAAAATAGCGTTACGGAGCCGACTATTTTGTATGGAAGTGCCTTTATTTATTTTGTTGTCTCCCAGAAAAGCATCTTTGAGTAGGTTGCACAAACCATGTCCAAAATATGTTAACACACACGTCAGTAATAAAAATTCTGTAGTAACGCCACTACAAATATGCTACCAACACAACTAATCTATGAGGTTTTAAGTTTTGGTAGAAAGTTTTGAGAAAATTAGAAAAAAAAATTTTTTTATTAATATTTGTAGTACTATTTATATACTTCTGTAATATTGGCCTAGGGATCCTTCACGATGATTTTTTTATATGCCCATAGACGCATTGGTATATGAGTTTTTTGGGGTAGAGTCTTCCGCTCCCCCGCAAGTCCGGTGAAGCTTGATTGGTCGTACCTTTTCGACTCAAGCATAGGTCAATTTAAAAAAATTGCCTAGGCTATTTAAACTTATTGGGCGTAGTCATCAAGCTCAATAGAATTGTATATAGAACTACATTTTGGTAATAAAATTGTAAGCAAACATCCAATTCATAATTTGCTACGACGTAGGCGCGCTACGGCTACGAGCTCGTAGCAATCTCGTAGCGGTTCTCACGCCATTTTTTATTTAGCTGCAAAATCATTTTAGCTTACCCGCGCTATTTTTTCCACGTCGGCAGCAAAACCCAAGAATAAAAAACATCGAGAAATGTGAGTGCAACCAGTGCCCTGAGGATTCTTCATACTCGTAATTCATATTTACATACATATTTTTAAGCTGTTATAAAACTGAGTGAATGATGTAATCTGTATTTAAATCTGAGTGAAAAAAATAATAATAATTGTATGTTTGTATTTAACTAAAAAATCTAAAGTGTATCAAATACATCAATAAAAGCTTTTTTCAAAAGATGCCTTTTCTTTATTTTAGAAAGTGAATTAGAAAAAAAAATTAGTAAAATACGAAATTCTAAAAATAATAAGCCACAACTTCCATGACAAATAAAATCATTAAAAAGCCCATTATTCGCAACGTCAGAACAAAACAAAAGAGATAGGTACGTCATAAGAAGTCGTGAAGACTTTATCTTTTTTAAAAATTTACGGAACCTTAAAAAACTAAACTAATCCGCTTCAAAAAATAGGGCTGTACAAAAAATTCACGAGCCAAATGAGCGGCTTAAGAAGCTAAATAAAGTCGTTTAACATCAAACAAAAACGGGCCGAGGCGAAAGCCCTTAGGCAATAAATCTCCTCGATGAACAACTGACTCGTGACATAGAATAACCAACAACATAGGTACAGAAAGCATATTTAAATTATTTCAACGAAACACTGCGCACACACACACATACATACATACCACTTACTTACTCCCTTTCTTTTCTTTTCATAAATACTCTATGTAATTTTGAGTCCTTTTTGTTGATTAATTATTATTTGATTTGCTGACTCAACAATCACAAAAACAAAACACAAAAATCATTATTTTTCAAACAACTTTTAAATTACGAATTTTTAATAATTATTCATTGCTACGCGTGGAAATGAGATAGAAAGCTGTCTAGTTTTGGCTTTGGCAACGTAGCGTTGTTTCACAAAGTACATACTATGCAACTCTGTCGCATGATCGTTTTCGAGAGCGGCGTGATGTGAACAAATTTTGATGCGTAGATCAGATTTAAAATATTGTAATTAAATGCATTTTTTTGTATTAGCACTTTGTACGTCACTAATACTAAAGGATAATTATACTTTTCCTAACACCCTTTACAGTAAAGTAATATACCGTATATTCTAGATGTTACGGTTTGTTTTACAAATAAAAACTCCCAGTTGTGGGTAAAAAGTAAAACTCTGGCTCTTTTAAATATTTTTAAATTCACAAATCTGCTGCATTTTTCACTGAAACTTTTATCTAATAGACTTGTGCCTTCCATGGAATAGATAAAACAAATTTTAATGTTTTATTATTATATTGGAATTTAAATAAATGTTTTATCTATTCTTTCAATAATATCTACCTATGCTTTATTATAATAAACAAATGCTTTTTAAAGTACCTACTTTTATGTTACATTTTGTAATATAAATATACCTAGTATTTTTAATAAGCCAAGACAAAGATTACCTCTACAACATTTTACGTCTACATTCTTGTTCAAGTCTACGTTCGTTCAAAAAATAATAAAAGACTTGAAAGAAATATAAACAGCCTCCTCGTTTATACTTTCTTTTTTGATAGCGTATTATTTGAATTATAATATAATATTATCTCTTTTAATGCTATTATGTGTTGTAAGAAAACGCTATCGTAATCCAAAAAGGACTGTTATTTTCAAAGCTTATTCGAAGTCACCTCCCATCATCCTAAATATACTCGAACTTCAATCGCAGTTCGCAGTGGAACTTTATACCTCGTTTATCTGACCGTAAAGGTCCTACCACACTGGGAGCTCATTTTTATGGGAGAATTTGTCTGAGCAGTCGTCAAACTAGGGCTATTGCTTCCATTCGGAAGTTCACGGGTCGAGTGTGTTTTCGATTTTCGAATTCATATGTACGGAAAAGGAAAACCTCGTGAAAACCTGAACTCACCTGCGGAGTAATTTAATGGCTGTGTGAAGTGTATTCACCTTTTCAAGGTAAGCTCGAACTCGAACGTATATTGTCTGTAAACGATTCGTCTATAGTGTAATTTTTCAGAGCCAAGTATTATATAGTAAGCGAGAAAAACCTAGCATTACAGTGTGCCTGTAATGATAAAACTGCAATTTAGATATTAGAAAACTTCCAACATATATCATCCGATTATGAAATAATTCAACGACATCGGTTTTTCACGTGTTATTGTGGAAATAACTAAGCTATTGCACAAATTAAAGAAATGGCGGCAGGTTATAACACTCAAAATGAAATAAAATTGTTCCAGTGAAAATCCACCAACACCACAAATTGCTCAACCAAATCTAAAATCTTTCATTTCAGGTGAATTCTCTCAGTGTGAAAACACCTTTAGTAGCGTTTGAACTTGTCTTGGGATGACAGAAAGAGAGGATCGTGAGAAATGATCCTTATTTGCAGGTGGGGTCAGTAGGCCAAGGGATTATGGCCCCTAACGATGACACGACATTTTTTACTCTGTGTTAGGCGACGCCTGTACTTTAAGGGATAGATTCCTTTAACTGGATTAAGATGTGTTTGGTTGTTATCTTTGTTTTACAGGACTTCCTTTTTCAGTTCCGTTTTATTTACTGCTTCCTCGCTTTGTTTTTGGTTTACAGATTTTGCTCTCATTTTCTTTGTCTACCTTCTCTGTTGAGATTTACACTAACTAATATTAGGTACCTACGCTTACTAGTCTAATTCATGAGTAGTTCATAATAATGTATAATTTAAGAGTTATGATTGAACCAATATACATCCATACTAATATTATAAATGCGAAAGTGTGTTTGCTTGTTTCTCCTTCCTTCACGCCCTAATTAAGCAACCAATCAACTCTATAGTTAGTTGAAAAGATGGAGAGTGACATAGGCTACTTTTTACCACGGGAAAATACCTAATTCCCACGGGAAAAACTATTATCGCGAGTGGAAAGCTAGTAGAGAATAATTTACAGTTACTACCATTGAAAATTTCATCAGTCGAATAAGGGACAGAACCGAAGCGTACGTCTGCTTGCCTGCCAAACTAAGGGAACTGGGGATTACCAAAGAAAATTAAACTCTGGCCAGCAATGGACTGTTATAAGCTGCTGTAGCACAAACACAATATAAGCCCAACGAGTTAATTGGTAACAAAACTAATAGACCAACGTTCCCGGCACGTTTTCCAATAAATTCACTCATTATATAGATACAAAGCCTCCGCTTCCAAGAGATCCTTGTTATGATTGCAAGTTCCGATACAATCCTCCAATCTGCCGCAATGAAAATATATTGCGAAGTAGTAATTGCGAATCTAGTAGCAATGATACGAAATATGGACGGAATTTATCTCCAGAATTCTAACTAGATTCTAAGGTAATAAGAGCATGATTACTCTGGCAACCTAACCTTGACGGGGGTTTCTAATTTTTTCAATTAAATGTTATTAGTTTTTAAAAGCTTTTATTTAACTTGCAATGTATGTATGTATGTAAGTTTGTTCGGGTGGTATCTTTGAACTCAATTTTGAAGTAGATATCTTCAAGCGATTGAGCTGAAATTTTGTAAACACGTTTAGTTTGGGTGACAATGCACGATATGGTATGTGACGTCACTCTAAATCCAATATGGCGGGCTATCCAAGATGGCGGAGTAGTTATTTTTAATGCACTTCTGCAATATGGGTATCAAGTGAAAGGGCTCGTTAAGAGTAACTTGAAAAATAATGTAACGTGGGATAGCTAAAAAATAACTTTAATGCAAAAAAACTTTTTTAAAAGAAGCTTTTATGTCAACGCTCTAAAAAGATGAAAATAATTTTATCCTTAAAAATTTTAACTATCAACTTATAACCTCATTTTATATACAATTCATATTATGATCATAAAAGCTTGTCGCGAGGTTTAATTACCTACCAATATTTAGGAAATTGTAATTGAAAATAAAATAAACTAAGGTACTATTTTATTTACAAATCGCGCGACAAGCTTTTATGATCATATGAATTGTATATAATGAGGTTATAAGTTGATAGTTACAATTTTTAAGGATAAAATTATTTTCTTCTTTTTAGAGCGTTGAAATAAAAGCTTCTTTTAAAAAAGTTTTTTTGCATTTAATTTTAATAATATAACAGCCTCCATAATTGAGTGGTAAAACACTTGGGTCTCATTACGGGGTTCCGGTTTCGAATCCTGGTGGTGCACTAATCTAACAAATATCCTCCCGTAAAACTTTCCTTACATTTTTCAACTTGCAGGACGAATCACGTGGTTTTCCTAAAAGAACGAACGAAGACGTACGACGGCACGTTAAGCTATTGGTCATGGTTCTATGGATGAGCCATTTCAGAAGCCTTGTAATTCTGACACCAGGGTTTGTAAGTTCGATTAAGGGGTTTAGAGGCAAAAAGTGGCAGTTTTCCGCAATTGTTCCATCTTCAACTACTAGCGAGATATAATGAATAAAGTTAATGGCTTCCAGAAAATTTTCTATTTATACTCTAAGGGCTTCTATATATCCTACAGAACACCGTCTAGTTCCTCGCCGTTTTAGATTTTTGTTATATTGATTATTTTTCGAGTTATTATTTTTTAAAGGGTGGGGGCGCCACTTAGCACCTTTAGGCCCCTTAACCTTGAAACCAACACGATAATCAAGCGAGCAAGCAAGCAACTTTTAATTATTAATACCAATACTGCAAGTCACACGCCGCGCATGCATTTCCCAATCTGTCTTCAGCACCCAAACGCTACCAAACCTCCAAGTTATGAACTACACAGCGAGCTCCAATTGGGTCAGTAAATTAAGTTCCAACTCACAGAACAATGGTTCCAACCTCGCTCCAACTAGAAGCAAACACGGTGCGGGTAAGTTGACGTGCAGGTGCTATTCTGATGCCAATTCCCAACTTTACCTAACTAATTTCATGTTGGTAATATGAATTTGTGACGTGCTGTTTCCGGCTTAGAATCGGACCAACCAAACTTTTTCTGTTAGGGTTAGGCCAGACCACAGACATATAAAGGGAAGTAGACCAAACATGACATACTTAGAACGCGTGGCAACTTTTCACTCGTAGCTTATTTTTGAATTGACAAATTAATATATTTATAAATAGTTATTGCGGGTGTTTGTATACTGAAGTACTCTTTCACATTCATAAGTATAGTACTTTACTATTTTTGTTCCAAATATTACCAATTATTGTTAAGTTTTCTTAAGTGGAAATTCATGCCACGCGGAGTTCGTTGTATTATACAATAATGTTTAGTCTGCTTCCCTTTATAAGTCTGTGGGCTAAACAGACAATTTGTTTCATACAAAATACGCATCTCATTTTGAGTCGCCGTTTGAACGAAACAGTAATTTTGTATGAAATCGAATGTAGCAGAAATTGCGCGACGGATAAACGCGACTCACACCACAACTCAAAAAATTACGCTCGTCTGGCCTCAGCCTAAAGTGCCGTAAAATAAAATACCAAAGGAGTACATTTGAAAAAAAGTGCTAAGAAAGTGCTACGAAGGTGCTACGAAGTGCTACGAAACCGCTACGAAAACTCATGCCGTATGAAGCGACACAAGAAATGAGCAGTAGTATCCAACAACAACTGGCGACAACTGCGATCCCTAACCTGCTCGCTAAACGTAGGTATTGTGTTACCTCACAAGTTACTCGTACCTAACATAACCTACTGTTTAATTTTTGTTTATATTACAATTTATTTTAGTTTTCTTTTCTATTGCTTCAATCGATAACAAAATATGGTAGCAAAAAGAAAATTTTAAAATTGAGAAGTCATTTTTAGAAAAACATAAAACTTTATTGGTATTAATAGTGTTATAAAAATACACTATCGTCAAGACATTACTATACAAAACTGAATGAATACCTTTCCCCATATAAAACCATCATGTAACAAAACGCTTATTTTATAAAAGCGCTTAACCATTTTATGCCTAAATAACGGACACGTCATATAAAAAATAAAGCAATCCAGAAAATATTTAGCAAATAAGCTTTTCATATCAATTTATGATATTCGAAACAGCTGCGGTTTGACGCTGATATATAAATCGGTTGGCGATATAAACTTTAACCTACTGAAATGAATTAAACCATATTTTGTAGTCAGCGGATGGTAAACTCAGTGCGACAGTGGTCGGTCACTGTATGATAAAAACCCGCTACAGTATTTTTAAAATGCAGTTAATGCATTTATTCGCTAACCTTTTTCCATTACTTTTGCCCGGAAACAAAATTGACTCAGTCATTTTTTATTTACGGAGAAAAGTCCTAAATAATTCGGACTCTTTTTTTATTTATACTCTAGTGCGGACCATTTAATTAAAAAAAACTGAATGATAATTCTTTGATCACCGTAGTTACCAAATTTCTCTAAAAAAATCTATTATCGTTTCGGAGACTCAGATAGATACTGCTCTGGTCACGTCTTAACGTAAGAGCTTGCCTTTCTACGAGTTAATTTATCAAGTCCATCCTTTCTTATCGATCTGGCATCACTACGCCGTGTTTATACAGGGCTGCCAGCTCCCATTCCCTAAAGCTACAATTTACAAATTACAAGAACGACTGTTCTACATTGCTAAGTCAGTATGATAAAAATGTAAGAGACAGAATTTAGTCTAACTGACTACGTAATGAATGTCGAACTGTGTTAGTAAGTGCTGTTGTAGCTTAGTGAAACGGGGCCCAGGTGCGACGGCCATGATCGATTGCTGCAAACTTCGCGGCAAACTCTTACACAGGGTGTTCACTTTGATGTAGTACGCCATAATTCATTCCCCACTATGAAACCGCTGCGCGCGGAGTGGAACTACACTTTTTACAAGTGTTTTGGTCGTACGTCGTAATGATAAAAGATATTTTTAAGTATCAGAATAACAACTGTTTTTTTTTTAAGTAAGTAGTAGAGTAATTTTACTGCCTTTCTCATATTTTTATGTTTTAGTTAAAGCAGTTTAAGATTACCCTTCATAAAAAAATAAGAGAGGAAAACAGAGTGAAAGTTTTTTTTTCACGTTTAAAGCATTATTTATTAAGGGGCTACCCAAGGCTAAGTGGCGCCGCCCTCTGTTAAAAATTAATTACTCGCGAAGTATATTTTTTTTCTAAAATCCGGACGGTCATTTTGAAGTTGGCGTGCTATAGGATATATAGGGGCCATAAACTGTATTTATTATAGTCCGCTGTAGTTACAGATAGAAAAGTTGCTAAAAACGGCCACTTTTGTCAAATTTTCTATCTGTAACTACAGCGGACTATAATAAATACAGTTTATGGCCCCTATATATCCTATAGCACGCCAACTTCAAAATGACGTCCGGATTTTAGAAAAAAAATATACTTCGCGGGTAATTATTTTTTAACAGAGGGCGGCGCCACTTAGCCTTGGGTAGCCCCTTAAGGAATGACTGTGAGAAAAATACCCACCCACAGTCACCCAAAGAAGTGGGAAAAACGGACTTCAAGTCACCTGTCTTATTCAAAAACTTATTGGTTTGTGCGAACAAGTTTTTTGTTTCCTCCTTAACTGCTATCTTTCTGTCTCTATCTGTATTGGTATTAGAGTAAAAGCACAACTTGATTTTTAATAAAGAAAAGTAAGCCTAGATGGTTTAAGTCATGCTAAGATTTTACTTGACCGCCTGTATATACTCGTAACTATGACAACACAAGATTGTTATAATAATGTTGTACTTCCATAACTGGCTCTATAAATGGTAGTCACGTGCGTAATACAAAAATATGTATTAATTGGATCGTTGTTATCCGCATAAATATTGTAGAGTCCGCTAATGACATCAAATCAAATAAAAATCAAGTTTGTTGCCTAAATTATATTATTATAAAGTTACATTACAATTCCGAAAGCTTTTTTAAGGTGTCATAATCGAGAATGTTCTTAGCTATGATCCAAGAAAATATCTTCAGCCATTTAAAGATTCAAATTTATTTTTTTCAACTTTAGGATATTTACGTCACTTAATTAATTCGAGGTGAGTTCACAATTTGGCTGTCTTCTGTAAAGAAGAACTCGCCGGAAGAAACTCCTCAGGCGTTGCATCTTTTCAAAATATTTTACAAAATTATAAATTAGGTGTTATTTTATAGAATTTTATTAATATACATAACAAAGAGTGCAAACGAAATATACCTACAATTAGAGGAAGACAACCAGTCAAAATAGAAAAACTAAACTACCTATATAATATAACCAATCAATATATCAGCTCTTTTATAGTTGTTGAAAGGTCAAGTAACGGTTTCGTGGTGGGGTTTTTCTTTAGCGTGCTAAAAAAGCAGAGAAAGAATTACGCTGTAAAATAAAGGGGTTCGAATACATAGGATAGATTGCAGATACCAGGTCTGATGACAACTTTTCATGCATAATCAAGCAGGTAATCACATCTCAAATCAGGAGATGAATAATGCGAATAACGTTTATATTGCCTTAAAATAAGGATCGTTATAGTTTACCAGCATTGTTACTCGTAGTTGATTTTCTGTACTTCTCGCTATATCTACTTGTAGATCGATCGAAACTCAAAGGTATGTAAAATTAAGTCTTTTCTTAGTTTTCTGATAATAGATCTTCAGTTTTTATTAGGGATGTGAAAAATATTTTTATTGATCTTTCTCAAATTTGTTCTTTATTAGGTATTAGAACGAAAGTTTTTATCACGAATGTAAACAAGTGATATTTTATTGTTTTTTTTTTTTTCAAATTCTAAGTATAATTATTTTTAAAAATTGATGGATTTGGCTTTGTTTAGCATAAACGGGAGTCAGTGAACCATGTTGACCCAGTTATCTGTGCTCTTCTAATGATGTTTTTTTTCTCAGCGAAAGTAAATAAGTAATAAGGTTTTGAAAGAGTTCATCAAGTTTAATCTATGCCGCGCTTTACGCCAGCCATAGGACTCTAATGTATAGAAAAAAAAAGTATTAATTTCAGATATCGCCGCAATCGCCATTGAAATATATGCGCTCAAGTGATAAAATGATACACGATAAAAATGCAGATTTTTTGTATCGCATCCACACCTGAGTGAATTCGATGAATTGATGGATGAGATGCGAAGCTGGGACGAACCTTTTCACGATATATGCCTCATTTGGCGATAACGTACGGTCTCTACTTGGATGGTCGTTTTGAAAGAATTAACAGTCTAGTGGTCACTCACTCTAACTCTATTGTGAAAATATGTATTGTTAGATTGATATTCGATAACCGAATAGGTACTTGGAAGATGATATTCACTGGAATATATTTTTGAGAGTTTTTTGCTAAGAGATTCGTCTATTGTAAATTGTTAATATAATTGGTTCGTACCAGGGGGCTTTCGATTTTTGAATTCAGTAAAAGAAAATTAGTTCGTAAATCCAAGGATATTCTATAAGTACTTTGAGAGGTTCCTATCTCAGAGTGTGGCGGTGTCCCCAAGGGGTGCACCCGGTCCCCCCGGATGGTTCATCAAAAAAAAGAAAAATAAAACAACCGCTAAGGTGGGGGGGGTAGTACTTATAACCTTGCGTAAATCTTAGACCACATTTTAATGTATTTATACTCTACATTTTAAAAATATATTATTCCATTGAAACTCAACTCTCTTGATGAGAACGTTAATTAATAGTTGACTAGTGCGTTTGCTCACTCATTATATTATGTTTTTAAGATTGAATTACAAAATTTTCGTTCATGCGGGTGGACAGCTTTAATAATCATCATCTCAGCCAAAAGACGCCCACTGCTGGACAAAGGCTTTAATAATAAAAATTAAATAATTCGCTTCGTGCGACTGGTAAGCAAAAAACTCGGCTAACGAATTTGAATCTGGGTTGCGATTTATCCGTATACGGCTAAATCAAGTCTAAACTTCAGCTGCTAGTAACTACGTTTAACCATCTATTTACAAAACGCGATTTTTGTTTTAAACTAGACTTCGGACGTGGAAAATTAGGACAATGCTACCAAACTAGACTAAAGGATCTCATTCTTCTTTTTTATTAGTTAAAGTTTGCTGTTTAATTAATGCTCTACAAATATTTCACTGAGAAAAATAATAATCATTCTAATAATCACGTCCTGCTGTATAGAGGCCTTACAATGATCAGTCCGACCCTGCGGCGCGCTGCCCGCATCCAGCGGCTTCCCGCGACCCTCACCAGATCGTCGGTCCACCTTGTGGGAGCCTGCCCACACTACTTCTTCCGGCGCGCGGTCGGCATTCTAGAACAATTCTGCCCTTTGTAAACCAGGAAAACAACGTATTCATATCATGTAGTAGATGTAGCAATCCCAACTAGAAAGGATATAAGAAAGAAGAGAGATCTTGGCTCATTGACTGGAAGAGATTGCCACCTTACCGTCTTTGACCCCTCTGTTCTATTTCCTGTGTCTCTGTATTTATACACAGTGAAATTTAAATGGTTGTTTATTTGCAACATAGTGGTAGTACCCATGAAACAGAACAACTTTCCCTAATAATCACAGGTAGAAATCTCAAAAATAATTTACAATTTTTCATATAACCTTCAGTCACGTGACCATCCAGTTCGCATGACAAGTTAAATTTTAATATTGAGATTTCGACCTGTTATGTCTTTTAGGTAAAGTTGTTCTGTTTAATGAGTACTACCACCTACCACTATATTGCTGATAAACAAACAATCAGTTCAATTTATTATTGTACTAGCGACCCGCCCCGGCTCCGCACGGGAAAATGGTTATTGTGGGTTATCCTTCAGTATATTATGCATGTATTATACATATAAACCTTCCTCTTGAATCACTCTATCTAATAAAAAAAACCGCATCAAAATCCGTTGCGTAGTTTTAAAGATTTAGGCGTACAAAGGGAGGGACATAGGGACATAGGGACAGAGAAAGCGACTTTATTTTATACTATGTAGTGATAGTGATGATAGTGACTAGCGACCTGCCCCGGCTCCGCACGGGAAAATGGTTATTGGGGGTTATTCTTGAGTATATTATGCATATATTATACATATAAACCTTCCTCTTGAATCACTCAATCTATTAAAAAAAACCGCATCAAAATTCGTTGCGTAGTTTTAAAGATTTAAGCGTACAAAGGGAGGGACATAGGGACAGAGAAAGCGACTTTGTTTTATACTATGTAGTGATTGTGATTCCTTCCTTCCTTTGTGATTTCGCCAATGTTCACGGTGTTTGACAGACGACAATGTCATGTCAGCAAGTTCAAGGGTACTTTTTTTTTTGTTACACTAGCTTTCCGGTTAAAACGCAAAATGTCTCATAATGTAAACAGTAGCAAAGCAATGAACTGCTGAGGTAGACTTTCGTTAAATTAACTGGCTACCTATGCAGATATTTTATTTGAAGTTAGCCGGCGCAATACAAACGGCCAAACAGACAAGATAAACCAATTATATTTTATTATATAATTCAGCTGTAGATATTGTTATTGATAACCCTGATTGTAGTAGTTTAAAAGTTTTTGAGAATACTTTTGGATAATTTTTTAAAGGTATTTCGTATAAAGTAGTGACTGAATGAAACTACTTTTATGAAATAGCATTTCTTTTTTATTTCTCATACAAATTCAGTCAGCCAGCTGATGTTTAGCATTGTATGATTATTATATTTTTTTACTTCAAACTACATGATTGTATGAAAATTAAAATCAAAATAAGGTGTTTAAAAACTTTCAGAACAAATATTTACGTTATGTTAACACGTTGTATATTTGTTATGGCTGAATAAAATAGTAGGTAATAAGGAAATACAGTAGAATTACAGACATTTTTTAGCCTACCTAATAAATATCCCACTTTTTAAACAGATATATAAAAAATGGGATATTGGTTTATTACCTACAATAATGTGCAACAGCTATAATTCAAAAGTTTGATAAAGCCCATTACATAAGTAGCTATAATTTATAGTTTAGTTTAGTTTTATTTATCACATACTACAAGATTGCAAACGTTTTTACAATATTATAAAAAAGGACATCTGTAGTATGATCGTCGATACGAGTATGTATAAAAACAAAAATATATATATTAAAGAAATTCATTTATGTCAAGGAAATAATAAAAAATGTTGTATGTCAAAAAGTAAAAATAAATAGCTATTTATGCAACTGTTGCATAATGAGGGGTATTTAACACGAGTGTGGTTTATGAAACGAGCGCAGCGAGTTTCATAAAAGTATACCTACACGAGTGTTAAATACTAATTATGTACAGTTGCATACAATAGTTTATCTACACTCATACAACAAATTTAAATTAAAGACAAAATAAAGTAATCATTGTTTATTGTAATAATTATTGACATTTTGTATGGTACAATTATTAAACAAACGTTAATGGCGCGAAAATAAATTTGCAGTAATATCGCACCGCGCATGCGCGCCGCCAAGGTTGCGTTCCGAAACACGCTAGTGTGCTCAAATAGCAAGCATCTGCGTAAAAATTAAAAAAAAAACTTCATTTTGTTACAACTTTGCGATAACGAAATGAAATTTGTATGGATCCTTAGTCACGGCTCCATCGAAAGGTATATCATTTGCTTAGCGTTTCTGATAAGTAAATGAAGGATTTACGACATGAGTGTAGATAAAATTATTAGTATTACCATAATGGTAAATTAACTCATGTCAAATGCAAAAAAATGATCATAATACTTATGTCCAGATAATATTATAGAATAGTAACAGAAAATAATTTAATAAATTCACGATAGTAAAATGTCCAAGTAGAATAAAAATAAATTAATAATTTCTTACAAATTTTTACATAAATCTTTGTACTCGTTTACTGAGTTTAGTAATTAATATTAAAATATTTATATTAAGTATATTAATATGCTCAGCTATAACTTAAATTAGAGCTTGCCATCACACACGGTAGCTATGTTGAAATATACATTTTGGCCCTTATTGCGTCCACTTACGGTCTACCCATAATATATCAAGATATATATTAATATGCCTTGCTATATTTGTCGACATTATTATGGTGACGTAATAGAAAATATATAATTGAGCTACGCGTGTGGTGGGCTTAAAAGTAAGTATTTACTTTACCAAGGATGTTATAAGTACTAACGGTAGTAGGTACCTATAATATCCTTGGTATTTACTCAATTGAAATAACAAAAGAAATATATATCAAAGTTGCCGGGACAAAAAAATTTAAAAAGGGAAGGAGATCACATCGTCACAGAATAGAAATAGTGTTGATAACTAAGTCGATGATTATGCAACTGCCCCGTGGGACTGTAATCCCAGGTGGGTTCTGCCAACGTGACGAGGGTTATACGGCTGTCTATTGCAGTCCTACCAACCTGATAATCACACAGCGTATACCTTTTACATCCAATTGATGTAAATTTGGATACAGGACTATTAAAAGGTTCATTATTTCTTCCACAGATCTCGTAGAGTATACTGTTAAGGTCATAGAGGTAGATTTTTTTTTCTTCATATATAGTAGAGTTTTAAAATTTAAAACCGAGTCAGGGGATGTAAAAAAGTGAAATAGAAAATATCCATTTTTTTTTCAATTTTTTTGTTTCTGTTTGTTTGTCTGTCTGTTACTGTAAGTTACTGTACGGGCTAATCTCCGAAACTACTGGACTCATTTAAATGAAATTTTACATGGTGGTGGTACCTTATATCCCTGGTCAACAAAAAAAAAAATGGTAAAATATCTAAGAAGATATTTTACCGCGGGAAAATATCTCTTTTCACGGAAAGCTGCACAGAAATGTCAAAAAATAACCCGGGCGTACCCGCGGGTGCACAACTAGTTTAAAATAAAAAGCGAATACTGTACAACCCAGCCACGTAAGCGTTAATGAAAAGATGCTTCATAAAATGTACGTACATGACGTAAAATGCGATGAAAAGACAGATCCTTATACGGCCAGCGTATCGTGTTCAAGGCTCACTGGGCACCGAACATGACGGATCGACAATCCGGAAATAAAAAAAAAACAACGCGCCAAAAACGGGCGGGAATTTTGCACAGCGAAAGTCGAACACGTATGGAATGAAAAACGAGGGATGGTTGCAAACCACTGAATATTTTTTATTTCAGTTTTAATCTACTTATTGTAAATTTTTTTCAATGGTGAAAGCCAGAAATTTTTCTATTTATACTCTATGGGTGAAAGATATCGCAGGCTGCCTAAGAGAAAAAACTCAAAAATATAATATTACTTCGTTAGCAGCTCATATATGTCCCCACCGAGGGGCTCGAGCCTACCCTGATACCAGGGTGAATAGGCCTTAGTCGACCACGCTGGCCCAGTGCGGGTTGGTCAACTTCACACACACCTTTGAATTTCTTCGCAGGTGTGTGCAGGTTTCCTCACGATGTTTTCCTTCACCGTAAGAGCGTCGAATAAACGTAGGTACATATGAAATAATATTACTTATGAGATAATATTACTTATTTATTTAAGTAAAAACCGTTTACTAAGATAGAACTGAAATTTAACTTTCATCATATCATAAATGTTTTTGTAGAATAATTGTGAAACTATTATCTTCTATAACAGACTACCAAACACATTTACACGTAAGAAGCTCTAGGCAGCTCAATTATTTTGACACAATGGTTAATTAGACCGCCTAGTGTGTCTTGGCACAGAGCCACATGAATCTTGCCACAGTAGTGCAACCACAAGTAGACGAAGCCACGGCAATTGCCACACATGTGTATTCAAGTTGTTTTGGTTCACTGCTAGAAATTTATGATGATTATAATTAACTAGCTTTCTGCCGCTGCTTGATAAGCGTTAACAATTTTTCCCGTGGGAATGAGGCATTTTCCCGCGGTTCAAGGTAGCCTATGGTACTCAGGGGGAATGTAGCTTTCTAATGGTGAAAGAATTTTCGAAATCGGCACAGGTTGTTCTGAGTTTATTCATTACAAACATACACACACACAAAAATACGAATCTTTCCTCTTTATAATATTAGTATGAGTAAAAAAAGATATAAAAGCCAGAGTGAACAAAAGAGAGCTCGCTCCACACCCTCAGCCTATCGCACCTGCTATGCTCCTGATTGAGACCAAGAGCAACTCTATGGTATGTTTCATATAAATCCGGACAAAAGTTCTCTTTTTTATCTTGAAAGTTGTTAAAAATAATGTAACGCCAAAATGTCTGGCAAGGTCACACGCTCACCCCACCTTCTACTACAGTATGCCAAATTACGTATTTTGCGTTAATTTCCTAGATTTATCGTATCGTTTGAAAAAAATATGCTCATTGTATGCAGGCGTCAATGACCTTTTGTACACTCCTTCACGACGTTTTTCAATATCAACGCGAGCCGCCCCTAGACGCGTTGGTATATGACTTTTTTTGGGGTAGAGTCTTCCGCTCCCCCGCAAGTCCGATGAAGCTTGATTGGTCGTACCTTTTCGACACAAGCAGGGTCAATTCAAAAAAAGAAAAGACCTTTTGTCCTGATTAATATGAAACAAACCATAGTAAACATTTAAAAAACGTATGTGGGGATATCCCACGCAAAATACGTTGTGTGTTCAATAATCATCCTGTCATCCAATGAGATGCGGGTTCAAGGCCCTGCCCAAGCTCAATGATTTTCATATTTCGCTCCAAAATGAAAATGAAAATGAAATGAAAATGAAAATGATAAAATTGAAATATGTTTTATTCGAAGTAAGATTTTACAAATCATTTTTCGACGTCGAGGCGGGTTCACAATTTGGCTGTCTTCTGTGGAGAAGAACCCGCCGGAAGAAACTCCACAGGCGTTGCATCTTTTCAAACTATTTTACAAAAATTATTATTTTATACAATTTGATTCATATAACAAAGAGTGCAAACGAAGTATGCAGTTAGAGGAAGGCAACCAGTCAAAGTAGAAAAACTAAATTAAGTAACCAAAAAACAACCGGCAATCGACTAGAGTAGACCAGTCCCCCCAAGCAGCACCACGTTCACGGGTTTGACGCATGGGTCAGCCACCGCCGGGCTCAACCATATTAGAGGGAACCCAACGACCCGGCCCATACGCCACCGCAAGTCAGGACACTTTAGTGAGCATGAATACTCAGTCAGCCAGATGTTGTCACGACAATCTAATTAATGGCTTCCCAATTGCATAGTCGATTCGCACTACAATGTTGCACAATTACGTAGTTTTTACAAACAAATTTTGTTAAGCACTGTTTCCCGTGTCGAGCTGGAGTCTCCACACACCAAGCTTCCTTATCGTTCAAATATTCATCCAATCCATAGTACGCTTTCTTACATAGATATTGCTTCACGTGGCATTTAAACTTTTTTTCTGGAAGATTCACAATATCATCAGGTATTTTATTATAGTAGCGTACACAGAGCCCCACAAAAGAAGTACCTTTTGACTTTAGCCAATCTATAGTTATCACGAGCTAGTTTATTTCTATTTCTGGTATTACGATTTTGAATATCAAAATTATTTTTAAATTCGTGGATATTTTTTCTAACGTACATAATATTTGCATAAATATATTGACATGGAACTGTCAAGATGTCTATTTCTTTAAACAGTTCTCTAAGTGATTCCCGACACCGAAGTTGGTATATTGCTCTAATAGCTCTTTTCTGCAAAATATTGATATGGCTATCCATAAAATATTATTATAGAAGTATTACTTGTATTATTTATTACAATAGGTTCTAGTCAACTCAAGTTGAATATTAAACCTGTTATTAGAATTCCATTACAGAACTAACTGCATTATGAGGCAAGCTCTAAGAACAAGGTTTACGGGTGCAGTCAAACTGCAGTTTAGTGTTGTAGTTAGTTTTAACTGCCGTGCCGTGCCGGTGCCGTAACGGTTTATAACCGGCATTCACATTGCAATATGTTCAAGATGGTGGTGCGATTAAATCAAGGTGATTTTAGTCTTTGCTGGTCTTTGTTTAGATTTTGTCTTTGTCTTTGAGTGGCATTAGTTTGAGCCTGTTTGAGAGCGTACTAAAACTCTGCCCCGTTATGGAAAAGAGTGTGTCTTTTGTGTGTGTAATTTCAGTATATTAGTATTTTTTGATTGTTAATAAATATAATTTATTTTTAACATATCGAATATTCAAATGCTATAAAATACTGAATGGGTCTTAATGAAACTTTACAATAATATAGCTTATCCATCAAAATAACACATAGGCTTACTTTACTGCGGGAAAATACCACATTTCCACGGCAAACGGGAAAATATCACGGTTAACGCGGGCGGAGCCGCGGGCCGAAACTCTGGTCATATAATAAGGTATTATTTATTTACTGAAGAAAAACATCTGAGGTCCTCAGAGAAAACACCTCGTTATTATAATGGATCCTAATTACACCTTCAATCACTGTCATGCAACTTTAATCCAATTTCAAATTGAATCTTCCCAAAGCACCCCTAATAGCATTTCTGATCGATTATAGTTACACGGTCGCGTCCACACTCACCCCATTCGATCTGCCCCCGGCCGCAAATCCATAGCCTTCAATCATTCACACTTACCCCACGACCGACGTGCTGAAACTGCTTCGATTAATTCCAAATTGGATACAATAGCCGGTAAATTTATCGATTAATTATTGAATTGTGATTAACTCTTATTATAGCACTGCTTCCGTGAGTGAGAGAGGTAGAATATAGTAAAGATTTGAAGTTTCTGTATTCGTTCAGTAGAAGGTTAGTAAACTATACCAGATAAATAAAGTATTGTGTTGGAACAGTGTCATTAAAAATTGTAATAGTAACGATGTTACTAAGTGGTCTTTGAATGTTAGTAAAAAACCCTTATTTATTTTTTAGTTTGATCAAATTACATGCAATTAGTATTGCGTAGTTAATATGGTGCAAATAATGTTCACAATTTAACCGCGCATTGAACGTCAAACTCTTGTAAATTGTAATTTATTTTTTGCTAACTTTAAGCGTTATTTTTTTTTTTATACAATACAATGCAGTTTTAAGCTACCTACTATGTATACTTTACAAGTATACGACCCTGCTCTTTGAACTAAGATAGTTGGTTCGGGAATCTTCTGTAAGCCAGTTCGTCAATTGGAGCGCAATACAAAATGCAGCCGTTTGTATATTTTTCACGAGACCTAGCCTCGGTCCAGTTACATACGGGATTCGCCGCAATCGGCCTTCGGAGATGGACGGATAAAATATGCACCTGGAGACGTGGCCGGATGTGTCGCTAGCAATAAATACAGAAATCAAGTTTCAAGTTTGTTTGCTTTTGGTGAAAATGTGTTGGTTAGAATGTTTAGTGTGAACTTTAGCTTTGAAATTTATTTCATTCTGCAGTTATTAAAGCTACGTACCAAACTTCTAACACAAATTAGAAAAATGTATTACTAAACTTGTGACAGCATATATAAATAATACAATAAAAAGGAAGCTAAACTAATCACTTTGGACTGGGTGTGTAATATATGATACAAAGGACGATGACCATTTTTATATGAGCCCCGTCCCCCCCATCCAACAGATCTTTCATATGTGTCAATAGGTTTTTATGGATCTATAGAAAGGCTAGTAACCAGTTTAAAATTCATGATCAATGGGATTTGAAAATAAAAGAAACATTTTTGCTAGGTGTTATCTTGCCTCTAATAAACCTAGTAAAAAAGATTTTTAATGTTTGCAATGCTTACAATCTGTTATTTTGGGTACCAATATTAATATCAAGACGATATTTTTTAGGAATATCCGGCGTCTTTGAAAGATGTCGCTATAGTAAAAAGTAATTACATAGCTAAGACGCATATACTGAGATACATTTCAAATCTGTTGGTCGATGTTATTAGTTTTCTGTTTTTTGGGGGGACGTTTTGACACATCATCCTTTAGATAAACTAACGTTCAAGTGCTATAATTTTATATGATATAAAAACATTTAGTATAACAATTTAAATGATATAATGTATCATTAATATAATTTTATTTAATATAATTTCACTTGATATAACAGTTAATTCATAATATAATGTTCATATTAACTAATAATTATTTGTCATAACGGACAATTTATATAAAATTTACAAGACATAATAAACTTTTCGTATAACGCCTGATTTATACTCAAAAGTAAACGAAATGGACCGCAAATACTTTGTATTTTATGACACATGCAAGCATCCAGGCATGCAAACGTGCGAACAAGCAAGCATGCAAGCAAGTATGCAAGCAAGCAAGCATGCAAGCAAGCATGCAAGCAAGCAAGAAAGCATGCAGGGATGCATACATGTCAACCTAACCCGAAGGGTATGGCGGAATCGTTTTCGCCTTACCCTTCAAACCTAACCTATTCAAGTCGGTGTGCCCCGGATTTCCGTGCTCGCTACGCTCGCACCCGCCCTGAATTACGGTGCCCTAATTTAAATTGTACATTAATATAATAATTAATTAAGTTTTTTCCATTAAAATTATTTGGAATTTTATATCTAATGAGCATTATATCTTATGATGATTAGTTGAAATGAACGTTATGTGACACGAATGTTATATGAAATGAGTGTTATACTAAATGTTTTTATAAAAACTGAACTTTATACCAAATGAGCCTTATATGAATTAAAATTATAGCTTGTGAATGTTATTGCAAATGAATGTTATATGAAAATAACGTTATGTCTTTTGAAATTAGATTATCTGTGTTTATACGATATGAACCGCACCCCTTTGGACTGTATGTATACTGTTCTTATGTCCATTGAACAGAATCGCGACTTCTTGTGGTTTTGCTAAGTCGCGTCGTAGCACTTCGTAGACCCTCTACGCCGATCCGTAGCCATCTCGTAGCCATTGCGTAGCTGACATGATGAGCTATTTAATAGAAAACAAAGTAGAAATCTACTCATTATTTTCTTTATAAGCACATCAGAGGAGAATATTTTGAGTAGGTATCACCAATAAAGAGCGACAAAAGAAACTCTAAAATCAAAACCAGTATTGCCTCCCGAATGGGAATTATAGCAATAACCTAGCCGCTAGTACGCTACAACAGTATATTATGTTGATGTTTCTGTAAGTAGTACTTAACATACACTTGCGTGAGACATAAAACTTTTAGAATAATCGCATCGACTTTATTACCTAGGCATTAACTTAAATACTGAAAATATATATGGTCTGCTCTAGTCGATTGCCGATTGTTTTATTCATAAGTATAGATTAATTTTTCTACTTTGACTGAGTGCCTTCCTCTAATTGCATATTCTTAGAGCAACGCCGGCCTTCCGGTAGGAAGGCCCGCGTTGCTCTAAGTGCATATTAATCAAATTGTATAAAATAATAATTATGTAAAAATATTTTGAAAGAGCAACGCCTGTGGAGTTTCTTCCGGAGAGTTCTTCTCCACAGAAGACACCAAATCGTGAACTCTCCTCGACGTCAAAAAGTGATTAGTAAAATCTTACTTCGAATAAACACATTTTGAATTTTGAATTATATACTCCTAAGCCTTTTACTCCAAATTAGTCGTTTGCCAAATTGTACAACGAAATCCTTTCCCATCGGTTTATTTGGAAATTATCTCAGAACAGCTAAATTACTGAAGGGTCGACCAATATCATCGCTCGCACTCACTAATGGCGCTACAAGCATGTTTGTTTGTTATACATGGTCAGTACTATTATTTTCTTCTGAGACATGGTTTTCATCCGTACATTTTTTTTTGACAATAAGATAATATATTATTGTTTACTTTTTTCTAGACATAATCAATGTCAAAGTCAGAGATCAAACAAAAACAAATAACATTAAATTAAAAATTCTACAAACCCCAAATTCTAAAAGTATATTAATGTATGTATTTATTTATATTATCTTAACGTGTTTGGATGTGTATTATTAAATTTATATATGTATAAGTATAGTTATAGCTATTTATATAATATAATCCAGACATTACTTATGCTAATTCTGTTCTTCCTAAACTCCTGCTACTATGAATGATGAGTATTTATTTTAATGTGAAGTTATAGATAACGCAATAGAATGAATAAAAAAAATGGTTACCGGCAAACAACTTGGCGAAGCGAGCGGGGGTAAGGAATGAGGGCGAAGAGGAAATACTGTGAACTTTTCATGCGCGCAGTTGTACCGCGTGATACCTTGTTCAAGGTTTTTTTTAATTTTTTTTTAATTGACCTATGCTTGTGTCGAAAAAGTACGACCAATCAAGCTTCACCGGACTTGCGGGTGAGTGGAAGACTCTACCCCAAAAAAAGTCATATACCAACGCGTCTAGGGGCGGCTCAAGGGAGCCTCGGACCACGGCCTAGCGCGTTGATATTAAAAAACATCGTGAAGGAGACGACGCCTGAGGGGCTCCGTCTCTGGTTTTCAATTTTGATTTTGGTTCTGGCCGCGCCCCAGCCGGCGGCTGCGGGCGTTGTTACCTGAAGGGTATTCACTACCAGAAGGGCATTCTGTAAGGTGTAATCTAAATTCTTTGACTGCTTTAACTGCATCTGATTTCGTCGTCACGTTCGGAAAGGATATGTTTAGGAAGGCGGCGGAACCGCGTAGTGGGGTGCGGGAAATAGCCCGTACACTTAACAACATACGGATTGGGATGGGAAGCAAAGTAGCGTTTGGATACTTCCTTCATGAAGCCACTAATGGAAAGGAGTTCGGTATCGACATGACGGTCGATGTTGCGAACGAACCAAGGACAACCAGTAGCCCGGCGGAGGAACCGGTTTTGAATAACTTGAAGCTTGTGGATATGCGTAAGCGCAGAGTGCGCAAAGACTACGCTCGCGTAAGTCATGATAGGACGTATGCACGCTAAGTAAAGTCTAAGCTTATTTCTAAGCGACATTTTACTGCGTTGCCCAATCATGGGGTGCAAGAGGCCGAGAGCAGAGGCGGCACGATTGCGAACAGACTGGATGTGAGAGCCGAAGCGAAGGGCTGAGTCAAGGATGACTCCCAAGTACCTACTTCACCTGTCTCTCCCAGGGAACTGGTTGATCGAGGAGAGTAACTGGGGGGAGCGTAGGATAAGGTCCGCGAGTGAAAATGATCGCGGAACTTTTGTCGGGATTCACCTCGATTCTCCATTTGCGGAACCACTGCCCGAGGGCGTCGGCCGCTTCTTGGAGTCTCTTGGCAATGTTTTTGGGATTGGGATGGGATGTGTATAACGCAATGTCATCTGCGTACAGTGCGAGTTTCGTATAACTAGTGGCCGGAATGCAAGACGGCATGTCACTAGTATACAGTGAGAATAAGGTCGGAGAGAGGACCGAGCCTTGAGGGACTTCGGCTCGGATAGGTCGTGGGGTCGAGAGCACGCCTTCGTATCTGTAGCAAAATGAGCGTTCGACAAAATGTCTCGTAAAATGTGTACACTTCAAGACTATAGAGCTTGTAAATCAAGCCCTCGTGCCAGACTTTGCCAAACGCTTTCGCTACGTCAAGGAAAACGGCTCCGGAAGGTCGGGGTTTGGGTTTTAGTAAATGGTCGTAAACGTCTTCCACTATACGGTGGACTTGTTGGACACACCTTGTTCAAGGTGCATGTCGCTAACTTGATCCAAAGCACTGGTCGGTCACTCCATACAGAAAACGCGTTTTGACAACCTACTTCTTTTTGAATAACAACTGGATATCAACTACAAGTCAATGGCGAAAGGCGCTATGTAAAACACCCCCGAACACCACCGGCGGAGTCCCGCGGTGCCTGTGGGATGCGGGGCGTGGTGCGCAATATCGGGCGGGGAACTCATTTCGGTGCGGGTGCATTTGGGGGTGAGTGTCCTTTCTGTACGGGTTAGTACTATTATTTTCTTCTGTGTCCAAAGTCCATTTCAAAATAAGCAGAATAAATACTGGAACTAATAGTAAATAAAAATATCTTAAGTTGACCAATTCATACCCTAAGCGATGTATGTGTTGATGGACTTTTGTCACCTTAGATATTTGTTATGTCATTCATTAAAAGCGAAATAACGCAATGTACAGAAAACAGGGTAACACAGTCTGAATCTGTCGCCGCGCCGTTTGTATGAGAGGGAAGCAGGCTTTATTGAACATCCCACCCTTATTTTGTCGAGGGCTGAATATTTAAAATATTTATATGAAGATTATACATACTGTGTTCATTAAAATTAGTACACTGTATAAATTGCTACAAAATATGGAAATAATACCTACAAGTTTGGATCTATTCATTTTTTAGATTTAGAATTTGTGTGTTTCAGTATAAATTAAATAAAAAATGTGGTAGGATAGAGCACGCCTTATCAAGTATGTACCATAATCACGGGTATGCACAGTTCGAATATCTTTAGCGCGTTCGTTCATTAGGAAATGGTTATCGGAGCTGCTTGTTTTTACCGGTGAAAATAAGTAATTTAATAGGAAAACATAGTGAAATGTGCAGTGATGATAAGTTGCAGGCATGGCTCGAGAAACAAATCCAAAAAGAAAAATGTTATTGATTTCACCGCTCATAGAACATCCATAGGCATAAAGGCAGCGAAGCGGTGCGCGTACTCTACTTTTTTTGTAGAGTCAAAGTCAAAAGGTTTTATTCGAAGTAAGATTTTACAAAAGAGCCATGGAACGGGCCATGCTCGGCATCAAGCTCCAAGACCATATCCGGAATACCGAAATTCGTCGTCGGACGAAGGTTGAGGATATAGGTAAGCGAATAACTAAGCTTAAGTGGAGGTGGGCGGGACACTTGGCAAGACGAGAAGACGGCAGATGGCCTAGAGCGATAACCAAGTGGCGGCCAAGAGCTGCAAAGCGCTCAGTCGGCAGACCACCCGCCCAATGGTCAGATGACATCGTTGCTATTGCGGGCAAGCAGTGGCTCAGGGAGGCTCAGGACCGGGGTGAATGGCGCAAAAAAGAAGAGGCCTATGTCCAGCAGTGGACTATGTGGGCTAAATAGATAGATAGATAGAAGATTTTACAAAACCCTTTTCCGACGTCAGCAAGGACCAAAGCTGCCCATGGTTGGTAGTTTAAAGAAGACATGCGTCTGTAGAGAAGAACGAAGACTTCACTTCTTGTTGGATCTTTTCAGATTTTACAAATAAATAAAATAACTTGGTAAGAAAGTTAGGAGAGGAGGTAGGTACGTGATAAATATGTAATATCTTAATATTTTCGTAACCAAAGAAAGTGTTTCCATTTCAGCTCGGGAAAAAATCTAGGATGTCTGTCTGGCTGTTTGTTCACTATACAGATCGCTTTTCTCTTTTCTCGGTGTCACCTTATGAGAACCCAATAATAACACAGATTAAAAAAAAAATCTACCGATACAAAAATCGCCCTCTATATGAGCTCCACGAAGGAAGATATAATGCATGAGTGGACAGCTGACTTTTCCACCCTCGATTAACTTCGTCCGTCATAATGATAGATTAGTTTCCGGCTATGTCTTCCTAAAACATCAAATTAATCGGTTGTTTTAAAAGACGAAACTCGGTGACAAGTCAATTTCGTCCCATGAGTGATGACGTCATTGGTGCTAAGTTATCTAAGATCTGCCTTGTTTTTACACACTCCCTACCACTGGCGTTTTTCGAGCGTCGTCGTCGCGCCAGTGCCGACGCGACGCCAACGCTGCGTTTTCTTGGTACACAATTTTTTTACGATCACTACAAACACAAAAACACTTTGAACTTTAGAAAAAAAAAACAATATCTGAATTCATTTTTCAAAACTATCCCAAATTATAACAACAACAGTACAATTTATTTATAAGTTAAATGTATCTATCTGCTTCATTCTCAGCAAAACAACTTTTTCTATGAAATCTTATGGCGGAATACGTTAAGGTGACGTCATCTTACATGTCGAATCTATTTCTTTCTAACTTACCACTTTATATGAATATGACACGTAAAATGATGGTATTTTTGTAAAAAAAAAAGATTATTAAAAAAAATAATGAGGATAATGTTATTGAGGTACGGAAGCCAGCACATGCGGTTGGACATTCGCACTACAAACACGCCTACCGCTACGAAATACGGGCACTGTCAAGATAAACATGTCCAGACGCATGATGTGCTGGCTACTGTACCTATATTACAAAATATCGTAAATAATGCATTTAATCCAATAAAGACATCATATTTCATAGTAATATTCACATTTATATTTCTTCACTATATTTTCACAAAGTGATTGGGAATTAAATTTATAAACGTCGGATTAAGAGTTGAAAACAAAGCTAGATTCTAAGAATGATTATTATGTCTAAAAATTATTTTGTCAAATCTCACTTCACCTAAAAACCTTTCGATAGCATTTGATTATTTTGGAAAAAATATCTGAGATTTAAATAACTACCTATTATTTTTCAAGCTTTTACGAAATTATGAAAGAAACTTCGATGAAAAAGCGATCTCACGGCGACGTCAATGAATTATTAAAGAAGTAATTCCAGTACAGTCCGCGACACGAATGCCGGTTCCCACGGGAAATCATAGGCGACACGCAATAAATAGAGAAACGACGCTTTTGTCCGCCATTGTGGCGTGGTCTTGCTTTATTTCATAACGGGACAGACTGGCTAATACACACTATTATACATACACACACAATAATGTGGATGTTAAAAACAACTTAATAAATAAATATGTGGGGACACCTCACACACGGCCATTTGACCCTAAACTAGGCAGAGCCTGTACTAAGGGTGTCGGACAGCTGATACATACATCTATATAATAAAACTGCCAAATGTCTGTACATAGAAAAAAAAGATGAAATCCGAATCAGCGGGATGTAAAAAGTGAAATAGAACACATCCAGACAATATTCTTTTTTTTCTTTCTCTGTCTGTTTGTCTCTTTGTACGGGCTAATCTCCGAAACTATTGGACCGATTTGAATGAAATTTTGCATGGTGGTTCTTTACATCCCTGGTCAACATCTTGGATACTTTTAATCCTGGAAAATTTAAGAGTTCCCGTGGGATATTTAGAAATTACTACGCAAAAGTTAGAAAACAACGCGGGCGTAGCCGCGGGCAGACAGCTAGTATATAAATATACAAAATCCAGACACAAGGCAAACACAAGTGCTTATCACACGAATGTTAGGCTACGGGGCCTCAATATATTTTTTGTAAGATAAAAATAAATATTAATTACGGTGGTGCACTAAATAAAATAAAACTTATCTATGCAGAAAAAATATGGAAAATGAAAAAACCTCGTGAAAAGGGAACTGCGATTTGATAAGTATTTTTGGATAAATATGTATTGCTTCGGCTTTTAGCTCGTCGGGATTTGGCATTTTATCCGAAACAATCTCATCTAAACTAATTAACCCAAGACTTTAATTAACTAAAAGTAACTATTCAAAACAATTTAATCTCCAATTTCATTTCGTCATTGCTACAAATTACATCAGTATTTTCTCGTTATACATTTTCTTTACAAATAAAAGTAAATAAGTCACGAGTCAACGACCTTTAGTATTTATTTCTTCGTTTTGGCCCGACATATTTTTGGCCCCCATATATCACCCAACTTGATAAGAAAGTTATCTCGAACTTGCTTATTTATGTATTATGGGCATTAAAATATAATGCGCTGTGATTCATCAACGACTAGCACTTCGACCGTGGCTGTACTCGCATTGTTTTAAATTTTTTCCTGCAGGTATAAGATTTTCCCTCGGTAAAAAGTGGCATCTTCACTACATAGTATAAAATAAAGTCGCTTTCTCTGTCCCTATGTCCCTCCCTATGTCCCTCCCTTTGTACGCTTAAATCTTTAAAACTACGCAACGGATTTTGATGCAGTTTTTTTTAATAGATAGAGTGATTCAAGAGGAAGGTTTATATGTATAATACATGCATAATATGCTTAAAGATAACCAACAATAACCATTTTCCTGTGCGGAGCCGGGGCGGGTCGCTAGTAGAGTATAAATAAAAAAAATGTGGGTGGCATATTCTAAACCCTATATGTATACACAGTGAAATTTTACTGTTGTTTATCCGCAACTAATAGTGGTAGTATTCATGAAACCAAACAACTTCCTCCAAGGAACATAGTTTGAAATCTCAAGAATAATTTTCAGCTTTTCATATAAACGTCAGTCACGTGACCGGCCACTTTTTATGAGAAGTTCAATTTTAATTTTGGAATCTCAACCTATTATTATTTTTATGTGTGCAGTAAAGTAAGGTGCCTCACCGGGAGCATTCGCGTGTAATGTAACGTTACAGATTGTAGAATTACTTAGTGAAGAAGAACAGAGCACATTACAATAACGTTACATTACACGCAAATGCTCCCGGTGAGGGAGCACCCGAGAATAAGTACACATAGAGCAAGCGCATCGCTCCGCTGCCTTTATGTCAAGCGTAAGCAAATTTTGGCAGATTTTGTATGGGCGGTGAAATGAGTAACATTTTTCTTTTTTGATTTGTTCCTCGAGTCATGTTTGCAACTTATCACTGCACATTTCAAAATGTTCTCCTGTTAAATTTCTTATTTTCCCCGGGAAAAATAATCAGTTCCGATAACCATTTGATACTAAAGAACGCGCTGAAGATATTCGGACTGTTCATATCCGTGCTTACGGTTCATACTCGATTAGGCGTACTCTATCCCTCCCAGAAATGTTTCTATTTATACTCTAAGGTAGGTATATTATACGTGCAGTAGGCAGCACATACGGCTAGACTTGTTGACATTGAGATCCCCCGTATTCCGGAAAAGTAAGGGTGAATATCGTAGTGCGAATGTCCAACCGCATGTGCTGGCTTCTGTACATACTCGGGGTCTAATATACTTACTACATGGCAATCAGCGATTCTAGCCTCTATCACTATTGTGATAAATGTTGGTGGTGTAGTAGTTAGGCTATTGTAGCCCATCTGATGAAACTTGGTTCGAAGTAGTTCGAACCCAAATACACCTACCAGTACATTTTATGTTTTCGAATCTTGTTATCGGATAATATAATATAACGATATAAGTAAGATTATAACTTTTTCGAATCAAACACAAAATATTCTTTCCTAGTCGAAGATTTCCCCCGGGGAAACCCCTATTACCATGGGTTTCCTTTGTGATTACATTGATTACAATGGACGGAGTCCGTTGTACTCGATTCATAAAACAAAAAAAAGGTTTTAATAATATGTTCGTAAAAACAAAATTAACTTCAACTTTTTTTTGATCCAACCGAGAAAAGATCCCAAAATAAAAAAGTATTCAATTTAAAATAACTGAAAATGAAATAAATTATGTAAAAAATTGTATATCATATTTTAAAAGGAAACCTTATAAATAAAAATAAAAGTAGTAGGTAAATAAATAATGATCTCGCTAAATAACTCTGGGATAGGTAGAGCCTTCTGCTCCCCTGCAAGTCCAGTGAAGCTTGATTGGTCGTACTTTTTCGACACAAGCATAGGTCAATCAAAATAATAAAACTCGTAAAGTACTTGTACGAGTATAACATTACAGGGTGGAAGTGACAGTAACAACGCAAAGAAACCTTTTCAGGAAACGAACAAAAATTCAATACTCCCGAAAAAAAAACTAGGTCTACTGGAAGACATTTCTTTAGAAATAAGTAGTACCTCTTGTGCCGTTTATGTTTGTAACTAAGTAATTTTCTTGTGTACAATAAATATTAAATAAATAAATAAACAAAAATAATACGCGCCACCCGCCGCCGCCACCGCCACGGGCACGGTTTGACTGTCACTCTACGCCTCCCTAATTAAAGACAACGACCCAAGCCACTGAGCCAACTTTTGCAAACTTATTCTTAATAGGAAGTAAAATCAGGTCGTGAAGGATGTGACCCGACTAGCAACCTTGCTGGTGTGTGTGTGATAATAGGTATTATCATTGGCAGTCCGAACAGGGCCTGTGCCCCAGTCGGCGCGTACGTAGAATACTATTCGGCTTGCGACTGATAATTCGCGTAATAGTTTCTAGGTAAACTATTCAATCAATACTTTTTTTGTGTTGAGAAGGGAAGACTAAGAATAAGAATAAGAATAAGAAATCATTTATTGCATCAAACATGGTAGTAAAGATTTTAAATAACAGTTTTGTTCGCATGTTTCGCCATTACAAAAAAATAGCATGCAAAAATAAAGTCACATTATATAACATAAAGAATCGGATTACAAACAAAATTAAATGGATGTCATAAAAGTAAAAAGAGATATTAACATGTTATGTCAGAAAATCCTTTACACTGTATATAGTTTGCTCAAGGAGCCATTTGTATAATTTTGTCGAAAATAAATTCAAATGTAAATTTCTTATGTCAATGGGTATCTTATTGTATATTCTTACTATCATGCACAAACAATTTTTACTATATTTCGCAGATGAGGGAATTGAGTCATAAATTAATCTGTCTGGGTCTCTACGATTTCTAGTACTAATGTCACAAATTTTATTAAATAAAGCTGGATGCTTTTTTACGAAAACACCTGCATCATAGATATACAATTCCGGTAAAGTTAATAAGCCTAGATCTTTGAACACTGGCCTGCATGAATCAGTAGATGAGACACCCATTAGCGCTCTAATACACTTTTTTTGCGCCAAAAAGACCCTATTTATCTCCGTGCCATTTCCCCAAACTATTAGCCCATATCGTAAAATAGATGCTACATGCGCGTGGTATGCAGCGATCGCGGTTTTTTTATTTGTAACGTTTCTGAGGCGTCTAAGCACAAATGCAAAGTTATTTATTCTCTTACTGATATTTTCAATTTGTGACTTCCAACTAAGATTTTTATCAATAGTTACTCCTAAAAATTTTATTTCATTAACTTCTTTAATGTCAGTGTTTTTGTAATTAATATGTATTTTATTAGATACTTTATAATTTTCTAGATTATTAAAATTCATAAAATTAGTAGTGATGTAAAACGTTTGCCTTAGTTTACTAAGGCAAACGTTTTACATCACTACGCGGTTCCACCACCGTCCCATACATCTCCTTTTCGAACCTGACGAAGAAATCACTGATGCAGTTAAAGCAGCCAAAGAATTTAGATTACACCTAGAGAATGACCTTCTGGTAGCGAATACCCTTCAGGTTACAATTACCCTTCAGGTAACAATGCCAGTACCCGCCGGCGGGGGCGCGGCCGTAATCAAAATCATAATTGAATAGTCAGAAACAGAGACCCTCAGGCGTCGTCTCCTTCACGATGTTTTTCTGTACCAACGCGCTAGGCCTAGACGTTGGTAGGTACATGACTTTTTTGGGGTAGAGTCTTCCGCTCCCCCGCAAGTCCGGTGAAGCTTGATTCGTCGTACTTATTTCTTTCTACTCAAGCATAGGTCAATTTAAAAAAAAGGGAGGAGTACAGAATAGTGTACCTACTCTAAGAGAAGTATAATTTGGTCTGGATTATAGCAAGTGGAGGAAATTCGCCGGGAAAGAGACGTGACTGTATCAGAGAAGTGGGAATATGAAGCGCGGTTTTTCCACTCTTTGGACTGTATGATATGAATTAAGCACTTACCTTAAAAACCTTACTTACCACTTACATTAAATTAAACAGGTACCTAAACAAATCATTATTGTTTTTTGGCGTTTCCTGTGCAGTACCCGCGACTGGACACTTTGACCGTACGAGCTCCATTGTTATGCCGAAGCAGTGGAGGCGAATTTCGTAATGCAGATTTCCAGTTACGGCTAGCATTGTTATTAAATCTTAAATCTTAAAATATACCTTTTTTAAACCTTGTCATGTACCCGTTAGTGACCGTTATGCGAATCGCCAGTAAGCTATGGAGAGTTGTAATCAATTCACCACCGCAGCCTTTAATTACTCCCGCATTTGTCTTCATTAGCAGGCGCGGTGGTGTAATTTCGTTCGGTGATACGGACCGTTTTAATATGGGTACGTTCGTTTCATATTTAATTTTAAATGTTTCGGTCGATGGGTCGCGCGGGATTCGTAATGTGAGCCCGGATATGGAACAAGTCGTTCCGAGTCGCGTTCCCAGCCATTTTACAGCGTCGACAGCAGATTTTTATAACCTCCATTATATTTAGGTATGCTCTCATATCTCTAATTAGCTTGGAATAAAGCTTGGAATTCATAAACTTGGGGAATGTTTGCGTGATCTCTTGAACCTTCAAACAAGTTTTGTGTCAGAATATAGTTTAAATTGCATTTGCCGACGACGATTTACCATTGACCACGTTAGACTAACAATTTTTATTGTTTATATTTTTTACTTTTTAAGTTTTGTTCAAAGCATCTGTTGTGGCGTAAACCAACACTAATAAGTTTTGGAATTCATAGTTATTATCATAAAACATAGTCACGGGAGATGCCATGAAGTTTTGGCAGTTTTGGAGAGACCGTAAAGCCATAAAGCAGACTTTGTTATTCTTTGGGCGTCTTTCAGTTGAAGTGGTTATGCTCTACCCTGTTATTCTATGATTAATTTTCGTCATAATAATATAACTGTCTTTCTTTATAAAATAACCCCTCATTTGTTGAAAAAAGAAAACATTTTTCTTCTCCCAATCAAGCAGCCAGTATCTCCACACAAAGCGGCGAAAAACAAAGACACATTCGAATAATATTTTTTAAAAGCGCAAAGGAAACAAAAGCCAAAGCAACGAGGCGTATCTTATTTGAATAAGTCGTGGAATGAAAATGCCTGAGTCAAAAGGAAATCAGGGCCAAATCTGGGCTTGTTGGTCCCAAAATGGCCAAAAACAAATGGCAACATAAGGAACGTGACCAAAACGAACGTGACGTTGAAGAAAATAAATAAATCAAACAATGTCCTTGATTTACCTCAACGATTTATGCGTCGTCGCTTTGTTTCCGTCCTGAATAACAAGCCAATCTGCACATAAATCATGAAAAGTTTTGCTGGCGTTGCACAGAATACAAAATGTTACCAAGAAATAACCAATTTCGAAGAAAGTAACTTCTAATAGGAATCAGTACAAATAAGTGGCAATAACTAATAAAACTATGTGTTGTTTTTCTTGGTACAATCAATAGTTAGTTAAATTAATAAATATAAATTAAATTAAACTGGGACTGGTTCAGTACGACAAGTAATTAACTTACCAACACCTATTTCGCTTTCTTGTTTATAATGTATAAAAAATATGGATGTAACTATTAAAATACCTGGAAAAAATTATGCGGCACGCTGCAAGACATGAAAATTACGGAACTGTATTGTAGTAAGAATCCTAGGTCGAAACCTTGTAATAATTAAGTAACACATAAGTACTTATTTGTATTAAGAGGCATGAGTAAAAGTACGTTTTTTATTTTAACTGAGGTTCTTATTTGTTGACCCCACTTTATTTTACGAATACGTCCCTGGCTACAAGGCGGTATGAAAACGGTAGGAACCAGAGGCGATGTTATTATGAATTTCATTCGCGCTGACCGAAGTTCCCTGTTTTTAACATGTCTAGATCGTAGGTACAATGGCCAACACATCTACGAGTAAAATAATAAAATAAGTTCCAGGAATGTATTCTTTATTATTACAATTGCGTACAAACAAACAAGTACAGAAGGAAAAGTGTAGTTATAGGTAAGCTTAACTTATTTTATGAGTTCTCTGCCAGCTAAGCTGTTAGCGAATGACTTCCTAACGGCTGTACCGATCTGGATAATTCATTTTTATTGTGTTTTTTATTTATTTGTATGGCCTTTTTGCAGCGGGAAAATACATTATTCCTAAAAAAAATATTGTTAACGAGGGCGGAGCCGCAGCAAATAGCTATCAATGAGAAGAAAGATGATTACCTGTAATGCATTGTTGAGGACTTTCGTGAAAATACCTGAGAAGACATCTTGAATACATTATATGCGCCAACCAACATGGCGGCAGCGGGAGGCGGGCGGAGTGTGCGGCGGGAAGAAAAACAAAAGACAAATTCCAAAGAAGTTGGAGCTCGCGAGCTCCGATTAAAATGACATGAGTGCGGTTCGCAAGAGTCCTTTCTATGCACGCTAGTACAAATTAGTAAGTAGTTCAATGTTAGGCGCAATCTGTGGGCGCAATACACACTGGGCCCGCCGGGCCTCCGACATAATGTCGGTTACTTTCGAACTCTAATGATTCTTTTCATATAGGCCGCCGGGGTGTTTCGGCCTGCTTTGTTCGCGGCGGCCTCAGTGTGTATTGCGCTGACAGAGACATAAAAGCAAAGTTAAATCAAAACAGTACACGGTAGAAAGATAACTGCTTTTTAATGCTTCGTACTCTCATAATTACTAAAAGGTCGAAAGTTAAGTATTTTTTTCGTAGATACCTAACAGTGTCTTTGACTGTACGCGTCGCCGAACGGAAGACGATTTAAATATCAGGATGTGTTGGCTCAGTGGATTCAGTAGAATAATCATGTTAAGTGGCTTTGAAGCATTCTTGGCAACTGCTGATTCCTATCGATCAGGCAAGCTATGAGTAGGTACCTAACCCAAGCTATATCTAATTAAATAGTTTACCTTTTTTTATTTTATTGTAATTGTTTCTTTGTGTATAATAAATATGTTTTACTTGCTAACCTATATACCTACACTATTAATTAAATGGAGTCTACATACTTTAAATAAGCCGTTCAATAAAGCTTTACCTCACTGTATTATCTTAATTTAGTTAAATAGTTAAAATGTAATTTTGAGTAGGCTAATAAACTAACTAAGTAATGTAATATATATAATAATAATAAATGTGGGGACCACTCACACACGGCCATCTGACGCTAAACTAGGCAGAGCCTGTACTATGGGCGTCAGATTGTTAATATACATACATAATAGTTATATATATATAAATATACAACATCCATACACAAGGCAAACACAACAGTTCATCACAATTTGCCCTGGGCGGGATTCGAACCCGCGAAATGTTAAGTGTTTAAAAAAAACGATGATTAGTAGATACATTTGTCTTGGCTTGACTAAAATCATTCTCCTAAAGATCAAAGATCAACTAGTTTATTTCCCGATGTTATACTTTTTTATAATGTTAGTGAAATAACAGAAGTAGCACTTCTCTCATAAGAAACTCGACTCGCTTTATTGAAATATAAAACCGTTGCTTCCCAGAAGCGGTACAAGTAAGTACACAACTTTACTCCAACGGTCTAGAAAATGTGGCAGTAATAAAGAAAAGTATGACAAATGTCGTCGTTTACCATCGCACGGGCACTTCGAGAAATACCCGGGCATCTATCTTGTAACATGGCCACTTGCGTTAAGTTGCGTTGACTATTTGAAAAGATCATTTACCTTGCAGAATGAGCTTTTTTGCGTTTGAATTAACGGCTCAGTTGCCCAGGTGTTTTGACTTCAAATCACGCGGAACAGGGTTCGTACTGTCCAAAGCAAATATTGTTTTTGATTAAAAAAATCTAAATATTAATATTTTAGTAAATGAGAAAAAATATTAGAGACTTTTGTCGACTCTCATCAAATCCTTCCACATTGTGGGTCGCTTCACTACTCAAAAACCTTTATCCCAAACCTTATGCTAAGAATTTTACGAATTTGCCAAATAATAATTTAATTAATAATAATGACACTTGTAATATACGACCTATTTCTAACACTTTCTTTTTAACACCGACAGACGAGGTAGAAATAACAAATATAATAAAATCACTGAACAACAGTAACTCCGTCGGCTACGATGAATTGTGCACGAAAATTGTAAAAACATGTGCGTTGGAACTGGCTCCACTTCTGGCATATTTAATAAATAAATCTTTTACGGAGGGTAAGTTTCCAAAATCCCTAAAATTGTCCATAGTAAGACCTTTATTCAAAAAAGGAGATAAGAATCTAGTTCAAAATTACAGGCCTATTACTCTTATACCAATACTAGCAAAAATCTTTGAAAAGGTGTTCTACAAGCGACTGTCCAGTTTTTGCACAAAGTTTAATATAATCCGAAAAGAACAGCATGGATTTCAAAAAGGTAAATCCACGTCACTTGCATGCTTTAAAATAGTAAGCCAGATCTCATCTTTTATGACGAAAAGGATACCGGTTTCTATGGTATTGTTCGACCTGACCCGAGCATTCGATTACGTTTCTCATGAAATTTTGCTAAGGAAACTAGAACTGTACGGTATACGTGGGCATGCACATAACTGGATTAAGAGTTATCTGAGCGAAAGAGTCCAGAGAGTAGAGATTGAAAAAATAAATAAGTTCGAAACTCTGACTACATATAAATCAGATTGCTGCGTAAATAAGTTCGGTGTGCCACAAGGCAGTATTCTTGCACCTTTACTGTTCATCTTATATTTGAACGATCTACCATCAGTTACCCAGTATCCGTGTACTCTATTTGCGGATGACATTTCAGTAATAATTAATAAGACTCCAAACAATGACTATAACAAACAAATTAATGAGACAATAAGTAGTGTATCAAATTGGCTAAAACGCAATAATTTATATGTTAATATTTTAAAAACAAAACTTGTACAATTTAAAAATAAAAATGGAAAATCTTTAAACTTAAAAGCAGTTCACGATGGTCAACCGATAATGGAGGTTACAACGGCAAAGTTTCTAGGCATAACCCTGGACGACCACTTAACTTGGAAGGACCACGTGACGGAAGTCTGTAAAAGAATCAACAGATTCACCTATGCTCTATACCGTCTCAAAATGATTGGAAATACAATGACATCTAAACTCGCATACCACGGTTATGTAAGCTCAATATTAAGATATGGTCTTGTGCTATGGGGGAATTCAGTTGACATGAGTCGTGCGTTTCTAATTCAAAAGAAATGTTTGAGAGCCATGTGTGGAGCTGGACCCCTGGATTCCTGTAAACCACTTTTTAGAAAACTGCATCTACTCCCGCTGCCAGCAATGTACATTTTAGAGATAGGTACTTTCGTGAAAAAGAACCCTGAGTTGTTCACAACCAAAAAAGAGACCTGCTCCTTTCTAACTAGATATCCTGATAGGTTAGTGTCTCTACAGGGCAAAACAGCATGTTTTCAAAGAAACTGTTACAATATGGCTGTGAAAATTTATAATAAAGTTCCAGAACCTGTTAAGAATCTACCTGTAAATAAATTTAGAAACGCTTTTCACAAATTTTTAATGGAGCGATGTTTCTATAGCGTTGACGAATATTTAGACAATAAGTGACGCAGATAGACTAGGTTTAGAGTGACATTAATTATAATTTATAAATCTAATATGACGAAACGAAATGACATGCATGTAAATACTATTAAAACTCTATTATTATATTCCAGTTTATATTGATACAAAATACCAAATGATTTTGCATACCAAGTATTTTACTGGTTAAGTGTGTGATACTAATAAAATGTAACAACGTTGTACAAACCACATTTACTGCAAATAAAGATTCTATTCTATTCTATTCTATTCTAATAAAATTTGCTATTCTTAGGGCTGTGTTGATAACTTTGCCTTCGGATTCATCATTCCTTATTTGATCTAGCAAGGAAACTTCATTTTGTTGACCTAGATGCCCATTGTAAGCGACACTATAGGTACTAATAATATTTTGGTTATGCATGTGACCAAAATTCTTTTTTTGAAGCGTGAGAGGGATTATGTGGCACTGGTTATGCCATCTCTTTTGCTTGTCAGACATTCTAAATTTGAATCTATTTCGAGACATATTTTGAATATAACTGCAGCCATGCCAACAAGCCAAAGAGATGGCCGATGCCACAGTACCTTATATTCGAATGAGAGCTGATAATGTAACGAATAAACTACACTGATTTATCATTTCACTACTCTACAAAGTAAAGCAACATCTTCTCCTCGCAAGTTCAGAAGTCCTTCAAAAACCATCGTCAGAGTAAACACCAAGTTCACACGGACTACTAAAACTTAGCTCATTTCCATTTTGCTGTATTACATTCTAGGTCTTGTACAGACGGGCCGCATTTCAACATTTTCAACTATTCTTGGCTACGACTGACTTATTGGAAAACTAAATTTTTAGAATATTTCACATTTACTTTTATGAATAAATTAATTATTTTTTGTTATTTTAGGCCGTACATAAGTTTACCGGCACGCCAGTTCCGCTTTTCTGTGTTTACTTTTCTCTTTGTTCCTAGGTCTGCTGTAAGACATTTCCTTGGAAATAATTAGTAAGAAATAAATAAATACTTACCTGTTGTGTGCTCTTCTTCTTTTTATATTTTTCATCTGTACAAAAGTCCGTGCACTCGTGTAGGTATTAGACTGCTGTAGACCACTCTATGGCCAAGGGGCTAGGCCCGTTGACTTCCATTCAGAAGTTCTGGGGTTCACACTTCGGCACGTAGTACCATTAATGTGTTTTCGAGTTTCGAATTCATATGTACGTTTATTCAACGCTCTTACGGTAAAAGAAAACATCGTGAGGAAACCTGCACACACCTGCGAAGTAATTCAAAGATTGTGTGTGAAGTTAACCAACCCGCACTGGGCCAGCGTGGTCAACTAAGGCCTATTCACCCCGATATCAGGGTAGGCTCGAGCCCCTCGGTGGGGACGTTAACGAGTTAAAATCGCATTTTCAATACCTAGTTCACCAAGGCAAGCTTGAATACCATGATGATGACTATTATGAGCAGACACGAACGAGACGACGCAATTGCTTTTAAATACAACTCAAGATTAGTCCGTCTGTCTTGTTTCCTAGTTTAAGTTTCAGCAAGTTTCAAGTGGCGGGTATCCAACAAGGGTTCTCGCGAAAAAGCAGCCAAATTTAAAATTTCAAATAGCCGCATACGACTTGGTAATAAATGAACCTACTACAACTGGACGAAGAATTGTAAGAATGCGAGTAAATTCTTTATTATTATACCAGAACGAATCTATACAAGAATAAACTAATATAACGAAATATATAGGTAAAATGTAAGCAAGAGCTTAGAAAAATACCTGTGCGCAATATTATAATTATAAAGATTAAAATTGTATTGAAACCATACCGTCATAAACGATAAAAAAAGACTATTATTATGATGATGTGCAAGGCGGACAAATTGTCTTTAATAAGAAATTTAAGAATTAAAGCATAACAATGGCGTCGCTTTTAAGAAGTGTGCGAGAGTTCTGTTCTACATTAAGACATTTACATTAGGACATTGTACATTAGGACGATCGCAGTACAGAATTTTCGCACACGAGTGTATGTGTGTGCAATGTGTATGCACAAACCCAGCCCGGCTTCAATGGGAATCTGTCCGCTAGTAATATAGGTATTACAATTCCAACGCCCTTGATGATGTGTACCTAGGTATGTAAATTGACCTACTCGCACTGGGTCGAATTGGGGACGGTTGTTTGGGACGACGACGACGTGAAGATTTAAATTTACGAGTATAAGAAATTGTCACCCAGTTGTGTATTTTAATTTCCGAAGCATAGTTCCTACCGTTTGAGCCGGCTATTTATTAGCGACGTACCCGCTTGGCGACCGTCGCCATTACCATAATAATTTGCATACCTTTAGATAAATTGCCGCATTTAAGACCCCGTATTACAGGAGGTTTCCCTACGAATTGTAGCGGAAAACATTATTAATTGCTGCGGTTTAAAAATTCTAGTGAACTTGGAAGAAGCCTATTTAATTTTGGACGAATTTGTTTTACAAAAAAGAATACTTACTTACTTAATCCATTCGAAGTAAGTATAGGTACTTCATTCATACCATAGGTAAATAAATTACAAAAGAATTTAAGAACTATATACTCGTAAGAACAACCCATACGAGGAGAGAGAGAGAGAAAGAGAGAGTGACCTTTCAATGGAACTAATTTTATCATGGAAATTGTTGCCATAAACATAAAAATATACACATGGCGCCCCCCGAGTAGGTTTCTTATCCGTCAGTAGGTCAGGACCAAAGAAATAAGAAACCTACTCTAATAAACTCTTTACCTAATATATGATAGTAGGATCTAGACTAAAGAAGGGAAGAAGACTTTTTTTGGGTGGCATCCTGTCAACACGTCATGTGATGTGATTTGAAACCAAGTTTGATACCAGAGAGATGGGAGCCGCTTTCGCTTTAGAAGCGAAAGCGGCTCCCATCTCTCTGTTTGATACTGATACATTTTTGTTTTCTGTCAGTTTCGACCACTAGAAAGTCACCAATAGAAAGCTGCATGACGTTTGTTTGGAGCAATCACAACCCCGAGACAACCCCTCCCGTACCTCAGCTAGTTGACAGAATTTCTTAGGGTAGTAGTAGGTACTATACTTTATAACATCCATGCCATAAATTGCCCTACGGTTCTACTTCAATCGTGCAGGAATTTTAAGCTTGAACTGTGGCTTGAGTGGAGAAGGTATCAAAAAGTGACATATTGAAATAGGTAGGTAACTACTATAACTGTTTGTCACTATCTCACGTTTTGACACCTTCTCGAGCTTCTCGTGCGTTACGTGCTCGTTGTTTTCTCTATTTTGACAGCAACCGTGCATCATCATTTCAGTCGAAGTCTCCACAACGGTCGGTCCTATTTGGCCCGCATCCAACGGCTTCCCGCGACCCTCACCAGATTGTTGGTCCACCGAGCCTGACCAGACCACGTTACGTCATCGGCGCGTGCGACCGCAATTCGAGTACAGTCTGGCAAAGTCGTGAAACGGAACTAATCTTACTTCTCAGAAATATTCATAAGTTAGAGCGTGACAGCATGATATAAAATAGCAACAACAACGTAAAGGAAGTGGCTCCCCTATTAATTTCACGACTTTTTTGCCCCAAGTGCAACCATGCATGCATAAAGCGAAAAATGTAAACCATACCTCTGAAAGCGAGTATAATTTTTCAATATTTTCCAAGCCACTTCCTGTTAAATTGCAAACTCAAATAAATTGCTTCCAATACAAACAAACAAACAGTTTTAGACGTTTCAGACAAACAATTGCACTTGCAATACTCGTAGAGGTGGTGGTGCCAACAATATGTTTTGAAATGGAAATAAAAAGGAAAGAAGACATAGAAAAATAACAGTAGAATAAGAATAAATAAAAACTATTCAGTAGCATTTTTAAGCTAGGTTTACAAATGGTCGCTTGTTGCAGGTGGATTGTTTAGGGTTCCTTTGGTAGAATATAAATGGAAAATTTTCAGTTAGGTACTTTGTTAAAGCACTTAGTTTTATTGCTCAGTAACAAAATATTACCCTTGTAAAACTTGTTAAAACCATTATCAATCACATTTCAGTTTTAACAATCTTTTTGTAAATTTTATTAACTGGATGCTATTAGAACAAAGAACATACTAGCAAAAAACCGGTCATGCAGAGGGTTCCTTACATACGAAGTTCTCCATCTAAAGTTACGGTACCCTAAAAAAAAGAATCTATGCTATCTATTAATAAACTTGAAGATCCATATCTTCACTTCATCACTATCACTACATAGTATAAAACAAAGTCGCTTTCTCTGTCCCTATATCCCTATGTAGGTATGCTTAAATCTATAAAACTCCGCAACAGATTTTGACGCGGTTTCTTTTAATAAATAGAGTGATTCAAGAGGAAGGTTTATATGTATAATACATGCATAATAAACTTAAGGATAACTCACACAATAACCATTTTCCCGTGCGGAGCCGGGGCGGGTCGCTAGTTAAGATTATATACGGAACCTTGTAACTCTGGATTGTTCCTGCCTCTTCCCTTTATTTCTCGGTGTCCGGAGGATTAGCTGGAGCGACTAATATCCGTCGCTGCAGCAGCGGGGAGGTCATTATGTATCGTAATTACTATGAAATTGCTCTTCTTTTGAGAACAAACGAGTATTTGCCTTAGGGCGAAGTAAAGAAAAGTTATATTATTTACTTAGAGAATAAATACGAGCAAATTAAATTCGAGCAATTCATGTTTTATCAAAAGGCATTCGATTTCAAGTAGGGAAAGCAGTATACATAGAGCACGCTCATCGCTCCGCTGCCTTTATGTCAAGCGTAAGCAGATGTTGTATGGGCGGTGAAATTAATAACATTTTTCTTTTGGATTTATTCCTCGAGTCATGTTTGCATAATTCAAAATGTTCTCCTATTAAATTACTTATTATCACCGGGAAAAACAATCAGCTCCGATATAACCATTTGATACTAAACGAACGCGCTGAAGATATTCGGACTGTTCATATCCGTGCTTACGGTTCATACTCGATTAGGCTTACTCTATCTCTCCCCAAATTTTTTCTATTTATACTTACTCTTAAGCTTTTAAGACTATTTACTATTCAATTTGCACCTTACATACATTAATTATAAAAACATTTGGGTTAGCCAACCATTAGCATCATCATTTCAGTAGAAGTCGTCTACCTGCTCGGCAAAGGCCTTCCCCAAAGATCTCTACAACGATCGGCCGTGCGCTGTCACATCCAGCGGCTTCCCGCGACCCTCACCAGATCGTCGGTCTACCTTATGGGTAGCCTGCTCACGCTTCGCCTACCGGCACGCGACCGCCATTCAAGAACATTTCTGCCCCAACGGCCGTCGGTTCTACACTACCACATAATTAAAAATACAATTTAGCGGTTAGTTACATCATTTTTCTCAACCACCAAAGATTGGCTGATAGAAAATGCTCTGTAGCATTAAGTTCGTCTTTGTACAGTTTTTTTGTGCAATAAAGTATTTTCTTTCATTCATTCATTTTTAACTCAAGAATTAGGTGGCTGGACCGATAGTTAAAAACTTCAATTTGTTAGATTTGCCTCCACACCTAGCAAAATAACTTTAAAAATATTTACCTATCAAGAAAATTCATACTCATAAATCTTGTATGAAAATCGCCTCTAAAAATCACCTAACGTTAAGTAGACACGAAACCTCGTCGACGTAAGTTCCTAAATCTGGTTAGTGGAGCTCACGTCACAGGTTGTAACTGCCGAGTCGGATGCGGCCCGTAATAAAACGGAACAAGACAGACTGAGCCAACATAGTTACCTGGCAACACTCCATTATAGACATTCGTGCATTCAAGCCAGGACCGGAAAGCGGATAAGTACATCAAGTCCGGTGAAGCTTGATTGGTCGTACCTTTTCGTCAATCAAAAAAAAAAGGATAAGTACCTACATAGAAAGTTCGATTGTGAAACATATTTTCAAAAATCTGCAGCTCACCTCACTTTACGGATGTTGCGTGCGGGTTCGAAATCCGGTGGCGTCTCGTCGAAAAAATACCACTTTGTGAGACTTTCCCCAGTTTGGTTAGGACATTGCAGGCTGAATCACCTGATTGTCCGGAAGGAAAGATGATTCCGTGCTTCCGAAGCACGTAAAGCCGTTGGTCCCAAATTCTATCTACGGATGTAGTCGTTACATGAGCCATTTCAGAAGTCACAGGCGGCTCAATGATTCTGACACCAGGGTTTGTGAGGTAAGTTGACCTCGAAACCCACACGCATAGTGCGGGAGACGTTTGAGGTGTAAAACGCGATGTCATTAATGTTGTAACTGCTAAATTGGTTATGGCCCGTTAAAAGTAAAAGAAACCAGAGAAACTAAGAAACTTGCTGATTCCTACCAATTACATTACAGATAATTGTACACTCAAGCTAGACGCAGAAGCGAAAAGAAACAAGTTATATCCAATATTATATGTTACTGTTAGTTAAGTTACGAATAAGGCTCAAGTCATTCAAAGAGCGATGGATAGGGCTATGATTGAAGTTTCCCTGTGCGATAGAATCAGTAGGCCTACTATGTAAGTAGCGACAGGCTTGAGAAGCTGTCAAACCGTCAAACGCGACATATTGACAGAACTGCTATGGCTCTAATGTCACTATGTCGCGTTTGCCAGCTTCTCGAGCCTGTCGCTACTTACATAGTAGGCCTACTGGAATAAACTAAACTTAAGTCACAGTGGTAGGGCACATTGCGCATAAAACGGGCGGCCATTGGGGCAGAAAAGTTATTGAATCGTGTTCGCGTGTAGGAAGGCGTATCGTGTTAAGGTAGATCTGGTGAGGATCGTGGGAAGCAGTTGGATGCGGTAAGCGCAGCTCCGTTTTCTGTAGGTACTATGTGTTATCTTTCTGTATTGGATTCTGTGGTATTGGGAGACAATAAAGCATATTGTACCTATTGTATTGTATTGTATTGTATTGTATTGTATTGTATTGTATTGTATTGTATTGTATTGTATTGTATTGTATTGTATTGTATTGTATTGTATTGTATTGTATTGTATTGTATTGTATTGTATTGCATTGCATTGCATTGCATTGCATTGCATTGCATTGCATTGCATTGCATTGCATTGCATTGCATTGCATTGCATTGCATTGCATTGCATTGCATTGCATTGCATTGCATTGTATTGTATTGTAGATAAATAAAGAAAACATATCGCTTCTCATTTGCACCACGAACATCGCTGTTGTGATAGCGGAGTACAACACGCGACGTAATTCATAGTCACTCGCGACGCGTGAGCCGATACTAAAATAATGGATAATGCGAAGACAGCGTACATTGTACACAGCTCAATCTTTTGATATTAATCACTACTTTTATAAAACAAAGTCGCTTTCTCTGTCCCTATGTCCCCATCTATGTCCCTTTTTATGCTTAAATCTTTAAAATTACGCAACGGATTTTGATGCGGTTTTTTTTAGTAGAAAGAGGGATTCAAGAGCAAAGTTTATATGTATAATGCATACATAATATACTTAAGGATAACCCACAATAACCATTTTCCCGTGCGGAGCCGGGGCGGGCGGGTCGCTAGTGTGAAATAATGTGAATTATTTTATGTTTAAGTATTAATTTTTAATCAATCTACCTACGGAAAAACTAAACACTGAACCATGGGACTCTCTCAAGGCACGCCACTTGGGTCTTTGGTTGCAATCAGCTGATCAGATCTGCTGCATCCATTTAACCTAACTAGCCGTAAGCCGATGCCCAGCGCATCCCACACTTCGTTTTAGACCTAAAGGTACCTGTTCCTTAGGTATGTTAGTCGACATCGTCGTAGTTGAACCTAACTTTAGGTAAATAAATTAGTTAGTACGTATAAGTAGTAACCTATCCGAGAATTCCATAATTTTCAGACGTTTCACCTATGATAATTAACCTTTTAAACTCTTCTTTGTGTGCCGCACTATGGTGAAATCATATGGCAGGAGTCAAACCGGTACTACCGAAAGGGAGGGAAGACCGTCTTATCTACTACTACGCCACGAACCCTTTTACCGGAATCGTATATAGCCAAAGTAAATAAGATAATTCATAGGTATTAAAACCAAATTCCCTGATTTGTCTAATAGCAAACCCTTTCCTAATTCCTGAAAGGGTCGAAGAATATTGTAATAGAAACATTTGGCGTGGGTTTCATAATTTTAATACAGGTGCATTGATTGTATGTTAAAGTTAAGTTTTAAATAATATTCAGAAATAAACAATGTCCCTAATCCACTTTGTTGAAGATTTAAATGCATGCCTAACTGATACAAATATATGAATATAAATGTAGGTGTGTTTTCCATCCTTTTCATTTCCCCTACGAATGAAAAAGACCAAGAAATTAAAATTTAGATATTAAAGCGGCCATATCGGAATTGAGTCCGTTGTGGCATGCATGGCTGGATAATTGCATGGCTGAATAAACTCTTAAGGAATTTCTGTGAGAATTAAGTACCTACTAAGAGATATCTAGCAGACGTCTGAGATCAATATTCTGTTCATTAAATTCAGAGTCGTGATAATCTAGGAGGTAGCGTTTAAATATTTTAACAGAATCCAATTTCAATCAAAGGTGATCAAAGGTAGGTACAGTATTGCACACACAATAAATAAAAACCTAGGTACGAAATATTGAAAGCAGCTACTGAATAAAAACTGAAGAATAAGACTGGCCGCTAATAGAAACGTATTTTTTACAAACAATAATAATCTTATGTTACTTACTTGACGGTCCTATGTTACTACCGTTACTGACTGTCCAATTTGAGTGGTCTCAAGCTTCGAGCTTAAACACTCCAAGAATTCACAAGAAGTCTTCATCACTTTTTGTGTGTACGCTCTGCTGTGGAGAAGAACCCGCTGAAGAAACTCCACAGGATCGCATCGTTTGTTCTTTCCTCTTTTCCTCATCCTCATTTGGGTATCATTACAATATTGCTTATTATTATTTATTAGGTAGGTAGGTAGGTATCTATTAATATAACAAGAGCCGGCAGCCATCAGCCATCGCCTATTGGCTGCCCCACTATGCGCACTGACGAGACCACCATTACCACTCCCCGCTTGTTACCTTGTACTTGCACTCACCCAACACCTTTCAATAAAATCGGAATAGAATTTTTGAAAATGTAAAAAGTATGTTTGCCTAACTAACTCTCGGACTATAATTGGAATACTCGTCGCATACCATTATACCGCCCGGAATGAGGTTTGCAGTTCGATTCCAGGTTCGATCCAATTTCGCAGTCCTTTTAACAACTGGATTTGCAGGTGTTCCCAAATTGCATTGGCAATGCTGTAAAAGAGAGACCTAGATTTTATAACTATAGTTCTTAGTAAAGACGTACCTACCTACGTAAGTAAAGGTTTGGATTTCTATGATGATAAATTATGAACGAAAATTTTGTTTCCCCCGCCAGTCCGGTGAAGCTTGATTTGTCGTACCTTTTCGACACAAGCATAGGTCAATTCAAAAAAAAAATAAAATAAAATTTTGTTTATTAGCCCTCGGGTCAATACTAGTAATAAACCGCGAAAGTTTGTGAAAATTGACAAATGCGTTTTGGTTTCATTCTACCGGAGCGGAACCCAATTTTTTTTGTTTTGTTCCAAAAGCGAAATGATTTCGGTTTTTTTTTTTCAATTTACCGAAATAAAGAAAATGAAGGCGCAACTTGACACTGGCGCAAAGTTAAACTAGCGCCAAAACCAGAAAAAAAAAGAAAATGATAACTGAAAATTTCGTTCGTGAAACCGAAATGATATCGCTCTCTTGCGCAATATGTATGGAGATGCGAAATACATAGTTGAATTTTTAGGTAAACAAGCCCTGGTTATCGGCGAAAGGTTATTTTATATCAGCAGCAGCACTGTCATCTTCATTCGGAAGTTTTCGGAACACGCTAAGAGTATTATTCGACACTGGCACAAAGGAAACTAATGCCATGCAGAAGCAGAAAAAAAATGATTTTTTTTTTACATTTTGCGGTTTGGAAACAAATTTTTTTGTACCGCTAGAGAGAATATCGAGAGTGTAGCCAACTCCATATTTTATACTAGTAGTTAGTCATTATGAAAAATTATAAACCACAGCTTGTTTCTCTTTCCGACACCAAGATTTGTGAGGTAGGTTAACAATACAATACAAATATTCTTAACTTGGAAATACACGCGATAGATAAAAGAAGACTACAACTTTAATGTGAAACATCTAGGTATAGGCGGCGAGGGGTAAAACTGATTATTCGCGTGGCGACTGTGGTCAGCCGACGAAGCTCGCTCGGGCATCGGTCGCCACGCTATATTTACTAAACAAGACTATTCTCTGAGTATCACAAATAAAGTGTATATTATTATGATGCATCTTATACTACGCCATTTAGCAGATACCTGTTAAACCACTTGAAGCAATCACAAACTAACTTTACTTTCGATGTTTCACATCAGCCACTCAGGCAGGCGTCCCGCCCGTGCCCGTGACGGCTCACCATATTTTTTTCAAGCATCAAAAGTCCAATTTTTAGAAATAAGTAGTTTCCGACCAATTCTTTATATAATATTAGAACATTTGTATTTTCAAACATTTACATTTTAATTTTACAGTTAAATATAAGTTGTAAAGCCCGACCAAAGAAATATGACACCTGCTCTGGGGGCGCCACGTGTATATTTTTACGACTATGGCAACAATTTCCCTTATAAAATTAGTTCCTCTGAAATTCCGCAATATGGCGAGGTGTCATATTTCTTTGGTCGGGCTTTAGATAAGACAGCTTTTTTAAAAAGGCAGCGCGCGCGGTCTTTCAGCGCATTTAGTAATTTTTCTCAAACAGAGTTGGCAGCACAAAATTTAAATCGAACTGACTGACAGTTCTAATAACGGATTGGTTTGTTGTTGTGTGAAGTTAAATATTTGTGTTTTACTGAATTTCTTGGTATAAAAAACAGTAAAGTAAAATGGCAAAAGTTAAAGAAGTGGCAGAACTTGAGAATAATATAGTTCACCATGAAGCCTATGGAACTTCGTAAGTGTTTTAACATAAAATAAAAACCCTCAATTAGCCTATGTATCAAACGTGTTTTTTCTTATTTTTGCCTACTCAAATAATATCTTTGCATATAATTATTATTATTTACTATTTTGTTAATCGGAATATCATTATGTAGCTTACTTGAAGCATATTTTTTTATCACAAATTGTAGTTTCAAACAAGGACTGTTTTATAGGGGGCACTTGAGAAGAAACTTCATTTTATACACAAAGACTAAGAATAAAGTGTGAACAAAGCTATAAAGTTCTGCATCGATGTGCCTTATAGTTGTTTTCATTACATTATAATACACATTCCAGTTACAAATGGTCACCGCGTGACTTTGAGCTGGGTTCGTCGCTAGGCCAGGGCAAGTTTGGGCACGTCCACATTGCAAGGGAGAAGAAAACTGGTCTGCTGGTTGCTATCAAGACATTATTCAAATCCCAGATAGTGAGGTCTCGGTGCGAGCGGCAAGTCTTGAGGGAAATTGAGATACAGTCGCATTTAAAGTAAGTTGTCTTTTCTATTATCAACACACTTGTTTTGTTTTACGTTTTAAATTTACTTTTATGTGTTTTATGATTCAGTTCTATTGAGTCCAATGATTAAAAGTTGATATTTTTGTCTGTTTATGGACCTTTAATGATTATATAAAAGAATGTGTTTTGTAAAAGAATTGAATGAGCTGTTTGGTTATATCTTTCCAAAAATGTCAATTAAAGATGTGGACATGAGAAGCAAAGGACAGAGAGAGATGGAAATAGTTAGAGGAGGCTTTTGTTAACAACTAGCAAGGGAAGAAAAAGAGGAAAATAAAATTAATTATTTGTACCTTAGAATTAAGCTATAATAAATAAATAAAAATTATTATAGTTACATTATGTTGATATTCAAGATATTTCATTTATAGAGGGGAATGTCTTATTTGATGTAATAATCGGGAATTAACTTTTTAAGGCACCCAAACATTCTTCGGCTCCTGACTTGGTTCACGGATGAGCGTCGCATCTACCTGGTGGTGGAATTCGCAGCAGGAGGAGAACTGTACAAGCACTTGACTAATGCACCCAAAGGAAGGTTTCCGGAGGCCAAGGCTGCCAAGTATATTTATCAGGTGGGTGGTTATACTATGTTTTTCTTCATAAGAGTTGTAAATTCAGCAATAAATATAATAATATATTTATATTACTAGCTGTCTGCCCGCGGCTACGCCCGCGTTGTTTTTAGACTTCTCCGGAGTAATTTTAAACTATTATTACACGGGTACTCTTAAATTTTCTGTGTTCAAAAGTATCCAAGATGTTGACCGGGGATATAAGGTACCACCATGCAAAATTGTATTTAAATCGGTCTTACAGTTTCGGAGATTAGCCCGTACAAACAGACAAACAGAGAAACAAAAAAATCTAAAAAAATCTGGATAAGTTCTATATCACCTCTTACATCCCCCTGACTCGGTTTTTAGCATTTTTTTTCTATGTACAGATTTTCGACCTCTACAGTTTTATTATATAGATTTATAAAAATATATAATATTTATGTTGGATTGGATTGTAGTTGTGTAAATCTCCACCAGGTAGCAGATGCAGTAGAATATTGCCACCAGCACCACGTGATCCACCGCGACATCAAGCCGGAGAACATCCTGGTGGACTTCCACGGGGACCTCAAGCTGGCTGACTTCGGCTGGTCCGTGCACGCACCCTCGGAAAGGTAAATTCTCATGTCTCTTCTTATTGCAAGCCTACTGCTTTCTTCTAACCTTGTCCCGATTACCCAAAAAGTAGACAAGTTATTGTTTCAGTAAGCATGCTAGAAATGAAATGTTACATGTTTTTTTAACCCCCGACGAAAAAGAGGGGTGTTATAAGTTTGACGTGTGTGTCTGTCTGTCTGTCTGTGGCATCTTAGCTCCTAAACGGATGCGCATTTTGATCTAGTTTTTTTTGTTTGAAAGGTGTCACAATCGAGGGTGTTCTTAGCTATGATCTAAGAAAATATCTTCAGCCATTTGAAGATTATCAGCTCTTATCTAGTTGTTGAAAGGATCAAATAACGGTTATGTGTCGGGGATTTTTTTTTTTTAATTTTTTGTTATTTATTTTAACCTTGTATTTTTGTGTTCCCTTTATCACCTACCTACAATCAGTTTTTTGAAAAACAAAACAATGTACAGACACGCCGATTCTATAGTTTTATTATAGTATAGAAGAAGATAAAATATTTGGTTTCAGACGCAAGACAATGTGCGGCACGCTAGACTACCTCCCGCCGGAGATGATAAAGCGCGAGGTGTACTCGGTATCGGTGGACCACTGGTGTATCGGCGTGCTGCTTTATGAGTTCCTGGTGGGCAAGCCGCCCTTCGAGAGCGAGGGACAAGACAAGACATACGAGAGGATCCTCGCACTCGACATGACTTACCCGGAGTATGTGCCTGCGGGCGCTAAGGACCTTATCTCTAAGGTGATTGTTGAATAATTGAATTTGCCGCTAAATCGTGGTGCTTGTTTTGTTTTTCTGTCAGATTGCGCGGCACCACATCATGCGCTCTCACTCTAACACATAGTATTGTATATATTCCCTCCCTCACATCTTAACTTGGGGTTTTTGGACTGCAAAAACAAAAGCAAGAAGACGCTTCCTTGCTGACTTACCCGGAGTATGTGCCTGCGGGCGCTAAGGGTGATTATGGCTTCATTTCACGGACTCCACTGCTGGACAAAGGCCCTAAGGATCTCCATAACAACCGGTATTGCTTGGCGCGCATGCAGCGGCAAGCCGCGACCCTCAACAGATTATCGGTCCATCTTTGATCTGCCCACGCTACGCTTTTAAGCCACCAAGAACCCTTGGTTGGTGGTTACAAATCATATCATATTATCATACTTATATTATAAAGAGGAAAGATTTGTATTTTTTGTGCGTGTGTGTATGTGTGTGTGTTTATAATGAATAAACTCAAAAACTACTGAACCGATTTCAAAAATTCTTTCACCATTAGAAAGCTACATTCCTGGGTAACATGGGCTACCTTTTACCGCGGGAAAATGCCTCATTCCCACAGGAAAAACGGTTTCCGCGGCGGAAAGCTAGTAAATACTTACATAAACTCACGCCTCTTTCCCGGAGGGGTAGGCAGATACCACTGCCTTCCACTTGCAACGATCCAAACACACTTCTTTAAGGATCTTTAAGGATCTCATGCATGCTCGTCGGTTTAGTGTACTCTTGATTTTGGAACGGTTGTCTTGGTCTTCTCCTTCCAACGCTTCCTTCCACTCTCGCCTTATAAATCTGTTTAGTCAATCTCTCTTCACTCATTTCACGGACTCCTCACCTGTTATACTTTTTATACAAACCTGAGGAACACAATGTTTTTTTGTTTGCCTTCTAACTCGCGCGGTTGTCAGCTCACGACTACGCCCGCATTGGTTTTTATTTTTCCCGTGGGAATAAGGTATTTCCCACGGTAAAAGGTAGCCTTTATCCATCCTCAAGGTCTATTCTACCTCAGTACCAAATTTAAACAAAATCGGTTTGGTGGTTTTGGCATGAAAAAGTAACAAACAGACAGACAGAATTACTTTCGTATTAATAATATTAGTAAGAATGACGTCGAAAAATGATTTTCTAAAAATGACTTAAAAAAAACTTTTGATTTTGTTTTTTTTTTCAGCTTCTGAAACACTCCAGCAAAGACCGGTTATCATTGGACGGGGTTAAGAATCACTACTGGGTACAACAGTTTGTCAGTAAGTCTTAGTGTAAGCACAGTATAACCAGTAAGTTATCTTCATACAAACGTGCCGCTGTCGGTTTGAATGTGTGCGTCCGCGCCGCGCGCCGTGTAGGCACGCGCTGTCACGCACACACTAGCATACAAAATGGGGGGGGAGGGGGGCGGCAGTATAGGCTCAATGCAAGCGTGTGCGTGACGGCGCGTGCCTACACGGCGCGCTCACATTCAAACCGATGCGGCCAGTGGGTATGGAGATAACTTACTGTTCTGAGTCTACTGTGGTGTAAGTCAAATTGTGTCTAACGGTCTTGGTTCCTTTCGGAACAAATGTGTGTAAAAATGTATGATGTAAACAATGAAATGTGAAACAATGAAAACGAGACAAGTTGATGTGAGTGTTTTTATAATCGTGTCTAAAGTAATAAGAATGATAATTATATAAGTCTGTTAGATCGAACATTTTAATTACTTGAATGTTAAAAGAGTTCTGAACCTTAGATCTGTTCTTAAAATGAACTTTTGATGATATTAGGAAGATCTTATTCCTAGACAATGTAAAGTAATTTGTTCGGAAATAGTATTTTTTGTGACTGTACACGTTTGTGTAAAGATTGCGCGCAATTTATGTTCAATAATTGTAAATATTGCATGTTCTGTGTTGCATTTATCAATTATGTAATTAAAATATATCTTTATATGACTTGAGTCTGTTGTGTTTTTACTATCTATCATAGTAGGTACATTTTCAAGGTGAAACTTGATACTTTAGGGATACAGGCATCAGTTAATAATAATATAAAAAAAAACAAAGTTTTACTGTGAATAAGAAAGGAGTGACGTGTGACTAAATCGTAGTAGATACAATAAAACAAAGACAATCTGAATTAGTTATTTATTTCCATACAAATCCAGAACTTACAAAGACTTAAAAAATTGAGTCGTGGTTAATATTCACACAGCATCAAACAGTATAAGTAACGCTCATAGCATAGGTGCCGTCCATTAATCACGTGATCTTTTTTTTAGCATTTTTTACCCCCCCCTCCCCCTTGGTGATACGAGGTGAGGTTTAAGACTACCCCCCACCCCTCACTCAACATCACGTGTATTTATAGTACCTGCAAAGAATCTTAAGTATAAAATATAACCTCATTTTATTCTGAAATTAAGGACTGTGATAAAAATGCCTAGACAGAAAGGTTGCAGGTTGTTTTTGATTGGAAAAAATAAATACACGTGATATCTTACCACACACCCCCTCCCCCCTTGTGATATTTCGTGATTTTTGTCAAACCCCTCCCCCCCCTTTCAAGCCTCACGTGATTAATGGACGGCCCCATACTTGATTGAAGGCATTTTAAGGAGTTTATGCAAGAAGAAAGAAATTGCGACAGAATCTTCTGCAGCTATAGGAATTTCTACGGGAGTATGGGCTGCTTCTTGGTTGAATTTGATTTCCTCTCTGTATCCAAAATGATGTTCATGATGATTTGGACTAGAGCAGAAGAAATAGTGTCTTCTGCGTCGGTAATAGAGCTAATTTCAACAACAACAGAAACGGGAGAGGGTGCAACTAGGTTGAAGAGGCAAGAAGTCGAACCGTTAAATGTGACCTGAGACTAGAGCTTTATCAATGGTGTAGTACCACAGAATAAATTAAGTCGCCATATTGGTTTCCCATCGGTCGCCATTTCCAAGACTCGCGCGTTCGATCGAAGCTCGCCTAGTAGTAATGTTTTCGATTTTTGAATCATTCTTGTGGTGTATGAAAAGGCTATAAACATTTTAATACCAAGTGACTTTGTGATCTGTAGAGCTAGCGAATCTATCAACAAAATATAATGTTTATAAAATTATCAAACCTGCTTACAAAATTTCATGAAAATCGTCTCTGATGAATGAATGTGATATGCGACCTGTAGAGAAAAATAGACAGATGGACATATAAAAGCATTTTTACCCAAACAGAAACGAAGACGTTTCGCGCACGCTATTTTCGGTAGCGTAGGAAGGTAGTATACGTAAGTATATACGTAAGTTAAATTTAGCTCTTGTTTTATTTGTCATAGGTTTTTTTCAAAAACGAAGTGCGGCTTTCCAACCTTAGGGGTTTTTTCCTCAGAATAACGAATCGAAGCGCAGCTTTTCAACCTCTCTGGTTTTTTCTAAAACACTTAGTGACGTTAGATCACAAGTTAAAGAAATTTTGCACTAACCAATGCCGGCTTGTAAATAAATATACAGATTCCTAGAAAACGGCGCATCAACCCACCTTACTTGAAGACCTATAAACGTGTTCGCGTGTGAAAAGCTAATAAAACTCGGGGCAATCCAATTTCAGTAACAGTGCGCCGAACTGCATTCAACTAATCTAACATGCACACCGCTGTGGCTGTGTTTAGGCCAATGAATAGTACCTAGGCCTCCTAACGCTGCACACGCTATCGTAAAACCTATAAAAACCTAAATAAGTTCGCTGGAATTAGGTACCCTACTTAAATACAATAATTTATTTATATGGGAGGGTGAAATGGTTATAGTTATTAAAAGTAACGATTTATAGCTAATGCATAAAACCATATTTTTTACATTAAAATATGTTAAATTACGGGTAGTTCCACCGAGCGCAGAATTATATTTCGTCCGTTATACTACGGAAAACTATGAAACACGATCAAAGCCGCTCTTAAGGCGAAAATATTTCGATAATGGACTGAAAAAAAAATTTACAAGAAAATCCTATGACATTACAATTATTATGGTTTTTCTTTCTTTGGTTGACGTCAAAAGTTCACTTGTAAAATCTTACTATTTCTTGCTAATTTCGCTTTATTCGCTGTATCTATGTGTAAAACATAATATAATTAACTAGGTACAAGTAAAGCCTGACCAAAGAAATAAGAAACCTCGCCATATTGCGGAATTTCAATGGAACTAATTTTATAATGGAAATAGTTGCCATAAACATAAAAGCAGGTTTCTTATTTCTTTGGTCAGGCTTTAGTATTTCATCACAAAGTAGCTCTTTACAAAGTTCAAGTGGTGGCTGTTATTCCTGGGTAAAACGATTCCACTTTAACTCCAACCGTAAATGATGTTTCTTCTGCACTAACGAGGTTTATGACGCCATACCTGCACTTTAAGCACATCTTTTTAAAAGCTTGTGTAGAACTTCACTCTGTTAATTTGTATTAAGCGCTCAGAAATGGTGCTGGCCGATTTTATTCGATAACTAGTTGTCCGCGTCTACGCCCGCGTTGTTCTTTGACTTTTCCGTGCAGTTTCCCGTAGGAATAAGATATTTTTCCCGCGGTAAAAACTATCTAAGATGTTGATTGGGGATATAAGGTATCACTAGTACACTAGTATAAAGCCCGACCAAAGAAATAAGTAACCTCGCCATATTGCGGAATTTCAATGGAACTAATTTTATAAGGAAAATTGTTGTCATAGTCGTAAAAATATACAAGTGGCGCCCCCAGACCAGGTTTCTTATTTATTTGGTCAGGCTTTACTAGTCTATATAATAAAATGGGTTGCCTGATAGAAATTGTTACTTTAGCAATAAGGCCGCTCATTTGTACACGTATATTGTTGTAACTGTATTTCTTGTAAGTTATTACTGGTGTGCAATATTCTATTCTATTCTAATAAAACTGTAGAAGTCGAAAATCCGTATATAATAGAAATAAAATGCAAAAAACAGAGTCAGGGGGATGTAAGAAGTTATAAAGAACTTATACTGATTTTTTCAAATTGTTTGTTTGTCTGTTTGTACGGGCTAAGCTCCGAAACTACTAGACCGATTTAAATGAAATTTTGTATGGTGGTACTGCTGGTACTTTATATCCCTGGTCCACATCTTAGGTTTAAAGATAACTTATTCACATAAAAAGACGTACAGTACAAGTTCATAAGTGCAGTCATATCACGTGTTTTTATACATTCAAATAACTTTTTTCCTAAAGGCTTGTTATTCTTATTTTTGTGTGTTACGTATACAGAGTAAGGGACTCCATATTTTACTTCAAATGATAAGTCATGAATGCTTTTGGAAAAAAAAAATTAAAGTATAGAAGCACGTGATATGAATGGACTTACTGACGCGACCGTACATAGAAGAAATACATGGGAATAGGACTCAAAAGATTTCACTGTCGTTCACATTTCACAGTAATTGAATTATAGGTAAGTACAATCAGTGTGTCGAAAACTAGAACCAAATCAAAGCCTGCAAAAATACAATCAACAAAATTACACACCATAACCACCTTTTCAGCAACGTAAAATAATTTTATTGTAAGTATTTGAGAAGTTATTTTAATTACTTTTTATCTCGGGAAATTAAAAAGTTCCGGTGGAAATTTATTAAACTATAGTAGGTAACTTATATACGGCTCAGTACATTGTACGGGCTAATCTCCGGAACTGTTGGACCCATTGAAATAAAATTTTGCATTTGGTAGGTACCTCATATCTTAAATACTTTTTCTCATTCCTCAAAATATCTCATTTCTACGGGAAACTGTGCACGGAAAATTAAAAAAAAAACGCGGGCCAAGCTGCGGGGCGAAAAGCTAGTGCTACATAAATTCTTTATGTTGCAAGTTTACTTATTTCCGCGCGAACAATAATAACTGAAACTAGAACTAAGTAGGAAAATACATTTGGCAGCGTGTTATGAAGATGTATCCGTCCGTAATAAGGGTGCTCTTTCACCAGAGATTTGCTGTGCTACGTTGCTATGAATACGTTTGATATTGATATCCACCAATCATAAGTATTCATTGGTGCACGCACATAGCTTTGTTCTGGAACTGGTGGAAACGCATTCAGCTAAGCTAAGCTACCATTTTTAAATGGAAGGATGTGTGCTATCCGGATGCGTGCTATGAATATGTGCTATGGATGTAATATATTTCCTCGCCTCCCTACTATAGATAAATCGCATAGCTCGACCTATCTTCATAGCACATCTCACTAGCACCATTCATAGCATAGCATTAGTGGAAACGGTCACGTAGTTTTATTGCTTATCTATCACAACCTCGCAACACAGTTTCACACACAGGTTTCACAGCACTTATCTGGTGGAAAAGCACCCTTAAGGTTGATGAAACTGAAGTGAAACTGGTTACTAACTCCAAGTTACATTCTTTAGCGTTACCTACCGTACAGGTAGCCAGCACATGCGGCTGGAATTGTTGACTTTGAGAGCGCCCGTATTCCATAGCGGTAAGGTTGAACTTCGTAGTGCGAATGTCCAACCGCATGTGCTGGCTTCTGTACATTCTGAAAGAAAATTTACACACGACGCGACTAGTTACCTACTAACCGTGAAAAGGTTCCAAATGTTTTAGCGAAGACCTTCAAATAAGGTGGAGATTAAATTATTTTAATTTATAGCTCTTTGTGAGAAGGGGCTATCTCTGCTAACCCCTTTTAGAAAAAAGCGTGTTCGTATTGTTAGCAGCAATTACTATCTCAAGATATTACATTATAAGTAGTATCATAAAGATCTGTGTGGCGCCCTTAAAATGGTGCCTGAAGAACAACTCTTCAAAAGCTATATGCGACAGATGCGACCAAAAGTTTGCGACCCCCGAATTGGCCGGGTTTACCAACGGAATTACTTCGACGCCATTATCATAATATTTGAGACCTTTATGTTTTTTGTTGTTTTGGATATATTCTTTCTGTTCAAGTAAGTAAATCTAGGATAAAGAAAGAGAAAGAAAGAGAGAGAGAGAGTAGAGTAGGTAGTGTAGAGTTACTTACTTAAAAGATACAAAAAATCTTCGGGAATTCATTGATTCCAGCCATAATGGTTACCGGCCGGGCATAATATATACTGTTGGACAAATATAACACCGCTCCTGGGTGGAACAGAAGGCAGCACATGTGATTGGACAATCGCCCCTACCACTACGGAATACGGGCGCTCTCACGGTCATGGTTATGTCCAGCGGCATGTGCTGGCTAATGTACCTACCTACATTATCAAAAGAATAGGAAGCAGAGTTTATTTTTATAAAATGTGACATCTACAACTATGATCCCCAACCAGCTTGTCAAATATGAGGATTACGGTAACATCTATCGAGCTAGGCGGCGTAGAATCCAGTCAAAGAGCAAAGAAAATCTACGTCTCCCAAGTGCAGTTGACTGGGTGGGACAGAGAGTTTGGAAGAGCCGCTCTCTGGGGTGGGACTTCTTAATAAATTGTTGTATCGTAGTTGTTAAAGTTAATATTAAAAATGAACATCCGTTTATCTTCATTTATTGTATCTTGCTTTTGAAATAGGTACCTACTTATATTAAGTACTAGCTTTACGCCGCGGTTCGGTCCACGTTTTTCCCTGTGGAAATGAGGAAATTCCGCGGTCTATTCTATCTTTGTACCAAGTTTCTGGAGTTTTAAAATAAAATATAGGCTAGTTACCCAGGGATATAGTATCTTCCCAACAGTGAATGAATTTTTAAAATGGGTTCAGTAGTTTCGGAGCCTATTCAATACAAACAAACAAAAAAACAATCAAATCTTTCCTCTTTATACTCGTAATATAATAATTATGAAAATTATACAAACATCGTGAGGAAATCTGCACGCACCTGTGAACATTTGAAAGGTTGTGCGTGAAGTTGACCATCCCGCACTGGATTAGCGTGGTCGACTAAGGCCTATTCACTATCCCTGATTCCAAGTACGCTCGAGCCCCTCGGCGGGGATATATTATAAGGCCTGTTAACCAAAAATATAAAAATAATGGCTTATATTTCTACTTACAAGCTGTCCGCCCGCGGCTACAAATAAATAACTTTAATACCGCCTGCGTTGTGTTTTGATTTTTCCGTACAGTTTCCCATAGGAATGAGATAATTTTCCCGCGGTAAAAACTATCTAAGATGTTAACCGGGGTTATAAGGTACCACCATGCAAAATTTCATTCAAATCGATCCAACAGTTTCGGAGATTAGCCTGTACAAACAGAGAAAGAAAAACATTGAAAAAATAAGGGCCATGTTTACATCCCCTTGACTCGATTTTTAGCATTTTTTAACCCCCGACGAAAAAGAAGGGTGTTATAAGTTTGACGTGTGTGTGTCTGTCCGTCTGTCTGTGGCATCGTAGCTCCTAAACGGATGCGCCGATTTTGGTCTAGTTATATTCCTTTGCAAGGTGTTACAATCGAGAGTGTTCTTAGCTATGATCCAAGAAATGAATCTTCAGCCATTTGAAGACCATCAGCTCTTTTCTAGTTGTTGAAAGGATCAAGTAGGTACCGGTTTTGTGTCGGAGTTTTTTTTTTATTTAGTGTTATTTCTATGTACAGATTTTCGACCTCCATAGTTTTATTATATAGAAGATTCCTTACTTCTTACATTTTACTAACTCATAATGCTATCTCAGTAACGGCACAGAATAAAATAATAGGTACCTATGCTACGCTGCCCATTGCAATTACTCGCTATAAATTCGAGTAACTTCAGAGACGCTTGCAACTTGCACAGGTGAACCCGGGGGAAATTAACTAGTGCACTAAACAACTGAGTGTTGTCATCGCAAAATACTTTTAAAAAATTATAATTTTTAAGCGACGAAAAACGGAGGAGTTTCTAAAATCGACCGTTTTTTTTTGTATGATCATGTAGGTATTCCGATTGTTATATTTATTTTTTTATTGGAAAGGTATACTCCAAATTGAGTACACAATATAAATTTAAATGTACATTTTCCCGTGGGAACTATGTATTTTTCCGCTGTAAAAGGCAGCCTATGTCCTTTCTCAAGGTCTATTCTACCTCTGTACCAAGTTTCATCAAAATCAATTCAGTGGTTTATGAGTGAAAGCGTAACAAACAGACAGACTAGGTACTAGTAACTACCTACCAGAGTAAAGTAATTTATGTTTGATACAGTCATCATCACTACTAGAGTCTGGCTATTGAAAGTAGATAATGAAAAAAACGCGGCAAATTTGAATCAAATCATCGTGTTAACACCGATTCTATGGATTTCCTAATTAAAGACTTTTTTTTCTAAGTAACTTTGTTGCCAGTACAGTGTTTTACAATTTCATCAATTGTCTACTTTCAGTATATAGCCAAACTCTAATTTCTAATATCTTTGTCATCATCCTTTTTATTTACGTTTAATATCCGCTCTCGTTTCGTCAGGAAAGCGTCTCCAAACAACCTGGAAAAGGAAGCAAACGGAGGTTTATCTTCAGATTATTGAAACGTTTGACGCGAGCCTTGACCTTGAGTTAATTGTTTAGCGAAATCAAAACGTCCCTTTTATATTATTCCAGGTTAGCCGCTTGCCTAGGAAACTTTACTGTTTAAAAAAAATAATAACGAACTATGTCATTTCTAACTACAGTCAAGCTGAACACTTTGGTATATTCTAATATCCGTTGAATAAGGGATAGAATCGCTAGGTTGAGCTTGACCGCACATTTTTGTAATCAACATTTTAACCACAGTAAACAAGTGGTTTTCACGTTGTTTGGCCATGGGCTATTTCAGTTACCGAGTACTTTATCCTTATTTTATTTTATTTATTTTATTTTTTATTTTATAACAGTTCTTATCATTGTCTGCCACTGGTTACACAAAAACAGGATGCGGTTTTGGCACATTGCTCGCCATGTGATGTTTGGACTTAGGATTACCTACTTATATGCTCGACGGAGTGGTAATCCTGGTTTAACAATAAACTGTACTGTACTGTACCTAGCTATGGTGTCAGGCAGCTGAAATACATAACATACATACATATAAATATAAATATATACAACATCCAGACACAAGGAAGGCACAAGTGCTCATCACACGAATGTTTGCAATGGGCGGGATACGAACCCGCGATTCTGTGCTTCGATGACAGGCGTACTACCAACGGGGCCGTCCGGTACATCGGTCTATATTGCTTGCTTTGATTGATTTAATAAATCTAGAACTTCGAACCATCACTTTTATTTTTCTAACTTTGATTTATTTCTTAATATGTGGCCCGTGATTTTCCAAGTTGTATAGCTTTAGTTTTCTCATTAAAAACCAACAAAAAAAAATTTAACTTTTATAAATATATTTTTTTGCGATAATAGTAGGTATGTAGGTATACAAAGCGTGAAAGCCATATTATTATACAAAGTTAGATTAGTCCATCAAAAAATCCCAGTATCACAAGACGACCGATATTCATACAAAAAACAAAAGCAACTCATTTCATCTTCCGCTTCGTTAAAAAGAGCCGTTTCTTTAAAGCACCGACCAAACTTGGTTGGTGATTAATTATGTGTGGGTACTTAGAAATGTTGGAAACTAGGTACTTTATATAACTCTTGAAAACGCTTTCACTTGGTGCGTCGCAAGCTCGAAACTCCAAACGGGCGGGTAAATAAGTACAGAACAACTTTTGACAAATGTATTACATTGCTGCTCGAGATTAAAACATACATAGTACACATATATACTCGTAGCAAAGGGGGAAAACATACGAGATTAGAAACCTAGAAATGTTATTATGTTGCAACTTTTGTTTATATAGAAAAATAAATATTTATTTGCTCGCCACGTGATTACTTATGCTCGATGGTGTGGTAATCCCGGTTTAAAAATAAACTGTACTGCAAGTACCTACTATGGGTATTAGTCAGCTGAAATTTAAACTCGTACATACCTACATACCTAAATACTTATATGTATACAACATCCAGACGCAAGGAAGAGGCTTTTATTTCTGATTATTTGCAGGACATCACAATACAGAAAATAAAAAATAAAACAAAAATAAAAATAACTGCTTAGCAAAATATAAAACAAAAACGATACTTACGAAAAGCATCCACCCACCTGTGTTGCGACATAGTTACATACATTTTGTGTTGTTTGTGATATTATTATTATATCTAAAGCAAATAAATGATTTATTATTATTATTATTATTGATATTTGTATTATTGCTTATCGTGTGGGTTTCGGGGTTAACCTACCTCACAAACCCTGGTGTCGGAATTATAGAACCGCCTTAGGCTTCCGACATGGCTCCTATAACGACTACATCTGCAGTAGCGGATACCAACGGCTTTACGTGCCTTTCGAAGTACGGAATCATCACATTATAATTGAAATATATTAACAGCAGCTTCAGAGATTATTAGAGAAGCTTTATTAGTTTATTTAAGTGTGTAGCGTGTGTCAAAATAATATACAACTCGTTTGAATCAATTTTCCCCTATGTTCTGATCTCATTGTACCTACAATTCAAAACGTTCATATTGTTAGTTACTAATAGGAAAATGAAGTGCAAGAAATATCGGCACAGCCAACGTCGTGTTCCAATTTTATTGTAGATAAATATTTTTAAAGATAAAGCAGTTTTGCCCGTTTTGTATGTTTTTATAAGGAATTTTCCCCAGGCAAACGGACTATTTCTGTTTTTATATCAAGTTCATTAAAATCAGTTTAGTACTTTCGGAGCCTATTCTGTGCAAACAAATAAATAATCAAATCTTTCTCCTTTATAATATTAGTACCTATTAATAACGTCGGTGGCTTCAATAAAAATACTTTCTTATCACAATCACTACATAGTATAAAACAAAGTCGCTTTCTCTGTCCCTATGTCCCTATGTACAATTAAATATTTAAAACTACGCCACGGATTTTGACACGGTTTTTTTTAATAGATAGAGTGATTCAACAGGAAGGTTTATATGTATAATACATGCATAATATACTTAAGGATAACCCACAATAACCATTTTCTCGTGCGGATCCGGGGCGGGTCGCTAGTATGAAATAAATAACAAACACTTTCCCGTATGTTTACGTTTTAAGAAAAATACGGTGAGGGCAATGAGATAGCCTCTCGAGCGGCTTATGAATTCATAACGTCTGGGCGAAGTTTTTATTTTGTTCGTTAACGCCACTTGAACTCATTTAGAACCTTTATACGCCCCTCGTCTTCGTTCGCCTCGCTTAGCTCTTTGCGAAGACTTTAGTGAGTCAGAATTATGAACTGGCTCAGTTTGTTTTCTACTTAATATGATTTTAGTTCTTTTGTATTTGAATCTTATCAAGCTTTAGGATAGAAAGGAACAACTTATAGAGTAATTTAAGAAAATTGTAAGAGAATCAAAACCAATAACTTTTACGTATTTCACATTTGTACGGAACCCTCGGTGCGCGTGGTTCGACTCGCACTTGGCTGTTTTTTTTATCTCAATGTACTGCCCTCTAGCATGCCCGGTCCACGCGTGACAGACATAATTTTGTCGTGCGTATTCTCTTATCCTATTGGAGAATATTTCAATATGGTGGGTTTCTCGCAACTTTTCGACAGTTAAATGTGCGACAAACTTTTGTCATATATAGCACTGCATGTTACGGGAGGTTATGCCTACCTCGTTACCGATGCACGGTAAACAGTCCATGTGCAGTAGCCAGCATGTGCGGCTGGATATATTGACCTTGAGAGCACTCGTATTCCGTAGCGGCAGGGGTGAATTTTGTATCGCGAGTGTTCAACCGCATGTGCTGGCTTCTGTACAGTCACCGGGGGGTCTACTGATGTTTGCTGACGATGTTTGTCTCATTTCCGGATCGGATCGGCGCTGAGTAAACAGTATTCGAGGCAGACTGTACAGTACCTGGTTTATTGCACTGCCAACAGGATTAACAAGGGCGTCGGTGGCCAAGTGGCTAGGGCTGTTGACTTCCATTCGGAAGTTCGCAGGGTTAAGCCTCGGCACGTTCCAATGTGTTTTCGATTTTCAAATTAATATGTACGACGTATGTATGTATGTATTAATGTATTCGACGCTCTTACCGTGAAGGAAAACATCGTGAGGAAACCTGCACACTCCTGCGAATAATTTCAACGGTTGTGTGTGAAGTTGACCAACCCGCACTGGGCCAGCGTAGTCGACCAAGGCCTATTCACCCTGATTTCAGGGTAGGCTCGAGCCCCTCGGTGGGGACATAATATGAGCTGTTAACACAAGTTTTTTTTAATACTTACTTATTTATTTGTCTGTTTGTATGTAGGTACCTACCTCAAAAACAAATTCACAGATCCTGGTCTCACACAAGGATTGTTTATAAGTAAGACATTCGAAGCGGCTCCCACCTCTCTGACCACATTCGTTTTGCACCTTATAATAAGGTCTCTTGAATACTTATTTTGAATAAGTGTAATTTTTTGAACATCATAATTAAATCAATGTTAGGTTTAAAAACTTATTGTTCTAATAAAAAGGAAATAACTTACATTAGACAAGGAAATTTTACAGAACATAAATAAATGATTTTACAAAATTTTACCGACATGGCCTACTATACCATCGATGCTCTACAACGAGTACGAGTATACCTATGCTAAATCTAAACATAGATTTATAGCAAACACCTAGTGCTTTACCTGGACTTACGTAACCTAGTTCACGCGATAATATCGGTCAGTATGTACCTACTGGTACAGTTGGCATAATGCTTACATTCTATTACAATAAAATTCAATGGAAATATATTTTATTGTTAGAAGTAGCCACGATTCGAGACAGGAAAACAAATCCAATGTGTACAGCTAAATAAATAGGTAGATGATGGATAAATATAATTCAAATACTTCTCATTTTATGTTTCAAATAAAAATCCAAATTTAATAATTAATCACAGTATAGACACAGATACAGTCAAAATAGTCAAAATAACTAAGCTAAATCGAAGCTACGTTAAAAAACCTTCCCGCACTACGTCCGACGGCAACGTGCCCATTATGCTAGCTTTGCCTCGGATCGCCAAAGAAATTCTTTGCACCAAATAAGCCTTCGATTTAGGGTCAGCACCTTTTTGCTGACCCTAAATTGGAGGCTATTAAAATAATTAAAAAAATAATATTTTTATTTGAATTTATTATAATTTAATTTAATTTTTTAATTTAATTAATTTATAATTACTTTTGTAGATAATAAGTACAATCACGGATTTGCATACCTGCACTTAAATCTCAAACTGTCCAACTGGACAACAGCAACAAAAAACAATAACAACTTTTTGGCTGATGATAAAAGACTTCGCATGTACGGAACCATCTCTTCGCTCGCGATCGGTCTGCTCTAGTCGATTTCATTTTCATTTTCATTTCAGAAGACAACCAAATTGTGAACTCGCCTCGACGACGTCGAAAAGTGATTTGTAAAATCTTACTTCGAATAAAAAACTTTGATTTTTGACTTTTGGTTTTTTGACTTTTGCGAATTTAATTATTATTTGCACTTGCGGTTATTTTTTTATTACTACTTAGATACATAATTATTTAACAACCGGAGAATAAAAACACCGAAAATATATTTACATATATTTTCGAGGAAATTAAAAAATTGACCGGGTCACTACAAAATCTACTACACAGCATCATACTGCTACGATTATTTTACAAGACACTTGTTTTTCAAATCACTTGTTTTTCTTCGGAAAATTATTTTGTTAACCTTACTTATTTCATCGGGTTAAGTTTTAGCTTAACCGATGCTATCTCTGCCGCTCACTGCATTCATTCTAAGTGCCTGGTTCGCCGGATTTATTCCCTCTGATAACATAGTGCAACACTAAAACGCAGTCCTGAATAGTAGCTGTAAACCTAATCTTAGTAGGCATTAATCTGTGCCTGCAGTAAGTGTAAAATTGTATTTTAATTAGTAGTGAAACGCTAACTAGTTAGGAACAAAATTGAGCTATTTGAATTTTTTGTTTGCTGAGTTCAGATGAGTTCATAAAACTATCTTTAGTTGCAGAAGATGCATGAAAATTATTTCCTTCGACAGCGGCTAATCTAGACGAGAAAATGATCATTTAAATATTGAAAAATGTATTTTAAACTAATAAGATATAAAAAATATATATTTTCAGAAATTTAAATTTTGATCGAGCTCAATGCGTGCATAGGAGAGGCAAAGGCAGGAGGTTACAACAAGATTGGACTAACACGGGCATACGATAACAAAAAGTATAGGTACCTACTCGTATATTTATAGTAAGTGACTATGACTATGACTATATTTTAATATCTGCCTTTATTGTATTCAGTTTAAAAAACAGAATGTGTAATCTAACGGGGTGACGCCATATGGCGTGATAATAATAGGAATATTAAACTTTAGAAAAGCTTTAGAATAATGATGTCCTTCAAGGTATAATCCTCCCCTATCAAACCTTAACGAAATTCCATTCTGACAATGCTAAAACTTACTATTCCCTTGGTACTAGTTGGTATCGTTGTAAAAAAGTTGCTATCATTATAATTCCGGAGATATTGTTATAGTTTAGGGAGGATTGTAGCTTGATGTTCAAGCTATAATCCTCCCCTCTCGTGTAGCCAAACGGGTGCGTAATAAATGCTATAATATCAAAAAATATAATTTTAGGTGTTATAACGTTCAATTGGTATAATTTTCATATACTATAAAAATACTTGCTATAAATTTAATTTGTATAACACTCAATTCCTATAACGTTTATTTGATATAATGACAATTGTTATAACATTATTTTCCTATAACAATCATTTCGTATAACAATCATTTCCTATAATAAACTTCCTTTTTGTAATTTTACGGAAAAGAATACTCGGTGTCAGATGTAATTTACAAAAAAAAACATTATTCATCGGATTAGGTATGGGCAATGTGGGTCATTAAAACTAGGTAATATAAATAGGGCGGGTGCGAGCGCAGCGAGCACGGGAATTCGGGGCACCCCGACTTCTGTTGGTTAGGTTCGAAGGGTATGGCGGAAGAGATGGGCGAGCAAAGCGAGCCCAGCTCGCCCGCCATACCCTTCGGGTTAGGTTGACATGTATGCATGCCTGCACGCTTGCTTGCTTGCATGCTTGCTTGCATGCTTGCTTGCATGCTTGATTGCATGCTTGTTTGCATGCTTGTTTGCATGCTTGCTTGCATGCTTGCTTTTACAAGTTCATAATTTTATTTGGAAACAATATTTATATCAATTGTAAATTATAGAAAATCATTATTATATCAAATGAAATTATATTATTTAAAATTATAGGAAATCATAATTATATCAAATGAAATTATATTATTTAAAATTATAGGAATTGTATTTTAAATTATTTGATTATTAGGATAAGTAAAATTATACAATCTGAAATTATATCATTTAATCATTATAACTTTTGAAATTATGGAATATATTACACACCCTAGCCAAACGGTGGGGTCTTTCGACTTACTTTATATCCAAAAAGTTAGTATCAGATTGCTATTCATTGCTCAGTTAAGAAAGAACACTGGTCGCGTTGTAATTCCGAAGATATAACTGCAGGTTGGGGAGGATTAAGGCTTGAGCATTTTAATTTTGCTCTTTTCTGCACAACGCTTTGTTCTTTCATCGCAAAATTGGTGTCAACCTTTACTACTCATTGGTACTGTAAAACTACATTCGATTTATTACGCTAAACATCGTAAAAGTACTTTATAAATGCATGTAAACTTCTACATACAAATTTGTTTTGAGTCCCTATAATGCACGGTCCAATAAAGGACGGCCGGAAAGATTCTCTTTTTAGATGTTGATGAAAACTTATTTCGCCTTATTATTCTGCCGGCTTAAACCTTGAAAGATTAACGGACAAATTATTGATTCAGAAACAAACAAAAAAATATCGTCCATCCTTAACCCCCGACGAAAAAGAGGGGTGTTAAAGTTTGATGTCTGTGTCTGTCTGTATTTCTGTCTGTGGCATCGTAGCTCCCAGAGAGGTGGGAGCCGCTTAGCGGCTCTGGTAGCTCCTAAACAGATGCGCCGATTTTGGACCAATTTTTTTTTGTTTGTAAGGTGTCATAATCGAGAGTATTCTTAGCTATGATCCAAGAAAATATCTTGAAGATTATAATCTCTTTTCTAGGTGTTGAAAGGATCTGAGTAACGGTTTTGTGGCGGGAGTTTTTTATTATTTCCAATTTAGTGATTGATTTGTTTTCTGAGAATGCCTTAGATATCAACCTTGAAAGCATTCGGTTCAGAAAGTAAAAAGTTAAAAATTGCGGTTGAAGTTGTTGGTTACGTTTCTGCGGCCCATTCCACACGACATCTACAGGAAAACCTGTGTTACTTTTACTTAAGGGGCTCTACCATGCTATATAAAATAATAAATTTTTCAAAAATCTGGACGACAAGATTGGAGACTGGGTTCTGTAGGATATATAGAAGCCATTAACTTTATTTATTGCATCTCGCTGTAGTTAGAGATAGGAAATTAGCGAAAAACGGCCACTTTTCGCAATTTTTCTATCTATAACTACATTGAATTATAATAAACATATGTGATTGCTTCTATATGTCCTACAGCACCGCGACTTCAATTCCGTCGTCCACATTTTTGAAAAATTGATTATTTCCAGAGTTTTTATTTTTTTCAGGATGGCGGCGCCGCTTAGCATGGTAGAGCCAGTAGAGCCCCTTAATTTAAAGATGGGAGACCGCACACGACCACATTGCACCTCTAAGCTGGAAACGTACGTGGGATAATCTATACCTACTTAACCCTTAGCTCTACGAGGGCCTAACTTCTATTTTGACAGCTAATTCTGCAAGGATTAATGGCCCGCCTTTTTTTTGCAATTTTTTTTGCAAGGTTTTGCAAGAACCAAAATTACTCTGAAAAATTATAGGTTATTCTTGATGAAATATGAGAATATTGCAGATAATTGATTGAATTATTTGTTTATTTTTTTATTTTTAGGTAAATTCCGGTATTTATCCCTAGTTTTCATAGTAAAAACCGAACAATGGAAAAAACTTACCATGATGCCGAAGTAAATTTTAGTATTTTTTTTCTATTTGGAAAACACATAATTCTTATTAGAAATCCTTCACTGGGTTTACATATACATAGTCTTCCTATTATTTCTGACACTATGTTATTTAGCAAAAAATAATCCGTATGGTTGAAGCCTTTCGATCGGGTGTGTAATATATGATATAAATTTAGATAAACTAACGTTCAAGTGCTATAATTTTATATGATCTAAAAACATTTAGTATAACGATTCAAATGATATAATGTACCATTAATATAATTTTGTTTAGTATAATTTCACTTGGTATAACAGTTATTTCATATAATGTTCATATTAACTAATAATTATTTATCATAACGGACAATTTATATAAAATTTAGAAGACATAATAAACTTTTCGTATAACGCCTGATTTGTACTCAAAAGTAAACGACCGCAGATACTTTGTATTTTTGACACATGCAAGCATCCAGGCATGCAAACATGCGAACAAGCAAGCATGCAAGCAATCATGCAAGCAAGCATGCAAGCAAGCAAGCAAGATAACACGCAAGCAAGCAAGCAAGCATGCAAGAAAGCATGCAGGGATGCATACATGTCAACCTAACCCGAAGGGTATGGCGGAATCGAGTGGGCTCGCTGCGCTCGCCTCACTCGTTTTCGCCATACCCTTCAAACCTAACCTATCCAAGTCGGTGTGCCCCGGATTTCCGTGCTCGCTACGCTCGCACCCGCCCTGAATTACGGTGCCCTAATTTAAATTTTACTTTAATATAATAATTATGTATTTTTTTTCAATAAAAATAATCTGGCATTTTATATCAAATGATTATTATATCTTATGATTATTAGTTGAAATAAAGGTTATGTGACACGAATGTTATATGAAATGAGTGTTATACTAAATGTTTTTATAAAAACTGAACTTTATACCAAATGAACTTTATATGAATTAAAATTATAGCTTATAAACGTTATCCCAAATGAATGTTATATGAAAATAACGTTATGTCTTTTGAAATTATATTATCTGTTTTTATACGATATGAACCGCACCCCTTTCGATCGGTATGATAAAACTACAGGATATTTTTTTTCTCGTATAGCGGGTTCAATTCCCGGTTCAACCATGTAAAAAATGTATGAATGGAGTTTTAATAGTTTTTAGAAATAAAATAAAGTCTTCTTTCAGTAAAATGTTCTATCTACAATATTTAAGGTACTTTCCCTCCATGTGGCTTAGCCGTGGGACGCCCTTTTGGCAATCCGTTTTAACTAATATAGATAAGTTTTTGTGATATTTGATTGAAAGTATCCAGCAGTGGACGTCTACTGGCTGAAATGATGATGATGATCCTAAATATTTCTATAAATTCATTATTATTTATGACAGTGTAAAAATGCATGCAAATGCGACATGGATGACTTACGTATTATTAAAACTGAACAAATTTTGTCGAGAAAGACAGAGGCATATAATACATAAAATCTCACTCTTTTATCGATCGGAGTAAGCAGAGCAAAACACGTAACTTACGTTGGATTTGGAAAGAGATTTTGCAACGTGTCATTTCAGACGTAGATCTATTTATTTAGCTATTTTTTCAACCTTAAATTGAAGCAAGAATTAAATGATGAATGCGGGTTGGTCAACTTCACACACAACCTTTGAATTTCTTTGCAGGTGTGTGCAGGTTTCCTCACGATGTTTTCCTTCACTGTAAGAGCGTCGAATAAACGTACATATGAATTCGAAAATCGAAAACACATTGGTACGTGCCGAGGTTTGAACCCGCGAACTTCGGAATGGAAGTCAACGGGCCTAGCCACTTGGCCACCGACGCTCTTTTTACATACACACACAGCTATAATTATACAGCTTATTACATGTGTGTGTTACAGTACACTAGATGATTTTCGGGTCAGGTACCTACCTATTTTTGCTTGGATAGAAAGGCGAGTACGCAGGAAGCCCGGGGACGGACCAGGAATAATTGAACCGGGTTCCGTCGACAACCATTGCAACTCCATTAGTGTACCACATAGATGCTCGATAATACTGTACTGGAAGCGGCATTCATCATATTATAGGATTTTCTATTTCTTCACTCGTTGACCTATCTAACAATACAAATGTAGATACTTTAATGACGCTACGCTAAATACTTGCCTAAAAGTACTCTAGTTACTTTTTAAAAGCATTTTAAAGCGCGTTTAATAAATTGTTAGCGTGGCAGGAATTTATTCTTAGTTCTCATTTTATATTGTTTAAATTTATAATCGCACAACACCTAACTTACACTGCACACATCTCATTGGTAACTGGCCAGTTTCAGCTCATAATTTCTTGCAAAAATAGCACTAAAGATACTGAGAACGTTGTTGTTTTTTTAAAACTGCTTGCAAAGTACCCGCGTTGATCTCCTGATTGATGGCTGAAAAGTGATGCCTCCTCGGCAAGTATGTCGCTGAGCCTTCACCCTGCATTGCAGCACATTCATGTGCGTGTCTCTCCAGGTTTTTGTGAAGTGTAATTTATTTTGTTGTATTTAGTGATAATTTTTGTGAATGTCCGTGTGTGTTTTTTTGTGATGAATGAATAAATGAATAAACCCACTCAAGTTAAGTGGCTGTGTATACTATATATCATTATCGCGTGAGGGATCTTAAGTAAACACGGTTTTTTTATTGCTATATCAAACCTTTTATCATATCATCTAATTGTAACCTTTAACCACGCTACACGTGTGTAACCTTGTAGTATAAGACAAACAAAATTTTAATGTAAAGCCTGACCAAAGAAATAATAAACCTGATCTGGGGGCGCCACGTGTATATTTTTATGTTTACGATTTTCATTACAAAATTAGTTCCATTGAAATTCCGAAATATGGCGAGGTTTTTTATTTCTTTGGTCAGGTTTTACATAATCTAATCTACTTTTTTTCGGAGTAGGCTCCTGTTATATAATCTGCTGACTGTTCTAGTATATTGTAGGTAATTCTTTGTCGTTACTCAGTGAGAGTCGCCACCAATTAGCTTCTGCCGGCGACCGATAAAATAACCAAATTACATTGGCGTTTACTTCCTGCAGCATCAAAGATAAGATGATTGAAATATCGACGCTGTTCGGATCAAACAAAGCACTTTTGGATTCTTCACTTTGTTTAGTATTAACTATTACGTGAAGCATAATAAGTTTCGCAAAACACTGTAACCACTACTTACAAAATGGTGAATTACTTCAAAAACTTGTATAAGTAAGTTATAAACTTTTTTTTTCGCGCTGCTCTTTTGACACTTTTTTTTACTTTATTGGTTGCGAATATTTTTAAATATAAAAATCACTACCGGATTTTAACTTTTGAATGAGATAGCGGTTTTTACTGACGAATTTTAATACAATTTTACACTTACTGAAGGCACAGATTAATGCCTACTAACTAAGATTAGGTTTACAGCTACCATTCATGATAGATTGCCCGGAGTCCTTCTAGCAGGACTTGAAAGCTTCGGTTTCAGCCGCACTTTTATTCGATTTCAGTTCTTTATTAATATAATATTATACAGAGTTGAAATTTATACGAAAAAATTAAGTATTTCTGTTTCTTTTATGCATAAGAACAGCCCCGTAGCCTAGTTGGTAGTACGTCTGTCTACTAAGCACAGGGTCGCGGGTTCGAATCCCGCCCAGGGCAAACATTCGTGTGATGAGCACTTGTGTTTGCCTTGTGTCTGGATGTTGTATATTTATATATGTATGTATATCAATCAGCTGTCTGACACCCATAGTACAGGCTCTGCCTAGTTTGGGGTCAGATGGCCGTGTGTGAGATGTCCAACATATTATTATTATTAAGAGAAAACAGTTGCTAACCGCCTCCGACCTTCAGTAAGCAAGCCATGGCGCACGATTACAGACGGAGCCAGCGCGTTTACGCCCGGGTGACAATTCCAGCTCAAGGTCACTGTACTTCCGGAAGGACCAAACAAATTTTCATACAAACTTCGTACTGCCAGCAGGACTCTCAGCGTCTTCCATCAGGACATTTGACGCAAAACACCCGTCCTTCCCGAAGAGCTTCCAACAGGACAGTACGTATCTATCAATTCAGGACTGTGTTTTAGTGCTGCACTATTTTGGCTATGTGTTGCCTGGTAGAAATTTCTACTTTAGCAATAGGGCCGCCCATTTGTACGCGTATATTGTTGTAACTTTATTTCCTGTAATTTATTACTGGTGAGCAATAAAGTGTATTGTATTCTATTATGTTCTATGTTATCAGAGGGAATAAATCCGGCGAACCAGGCACTAAGAATGAATGCAGTCAGCGATAGAGATAGCATCGGTTAAACTAAAGCTAGATAGTGAAATGAGTATGGTCTGCCTAAAGAAACTCATTTGTCTTGTGAAATAATCGTAGCAATAATGTGCTACGACGAAATCGTAGCAGCGTGCTACGGCGTAGACTTCGTAGAGACCCGGTCAACATTTTTACAAATTGATTTTTATTTCACCCTTTTATATAATTTTTAAAATTTCAAAGTATACTTTTCTTTTAAAGTGACGCTCAAATTCTCATCTGCAAAATTTTACTTAATTTCTGCCTAAAGACTGTCTAACAAAACTTAGACTTAAAACTACCTGCTGCTATTCTAGGCATTTTTTAATTCTATGAGGATCACTTGTAAGGTGGTCCTATACAAACTTTGCTAAGTTCGGATGATGGAAGATTTTGTGAAATACTCTAAAACTACCATTTATTATATGATATGACCAATATGACCATGATACCATTATTTATCTAAGTAAAGAATATTATAGGTCGTATTAATTTACTATGCTTGATTAAAGTTTTTTATTTAAATGTCTGTAAGTAACAAATTATTTTTAAAGAAGATTTTTAAATTATCTTTAGTTGGATTGTTCTACGTAAACGAAAGACAGGATTATTATCAGAATATAATTAGAGAAACCAGAAAGATACATCTTACAACTACTTTACAAGCAACATTATCTATAAATGCTGAGACATCACTTAGATATATACTTCTTATCCACAAAAAGCAACAACATGAAAAATTACAAATATCGATGGACGTTCTTACATCAATGAGTAGTTTACTGTTCTGATCTTGCATAGAGTTTGTTGTCGTCATCTTGTATCTTCTCCAGCGCCTGCGCCTGTCTTTCCATTATCGTTGTTTGGTTCTTTGTAACTTGCAACAGTAACCCCACAGACTCTGCCAGTTGGTCCAGCACTAAGGATTGCTTTGCCAGCGTTTCCAGCAGTACTGTCTGGTTAGTAGACAGTTTCAGGAGAGTATCTAGCTGCCTGTACGCAGCTTGATCTTGTCTTTGAATCATCTCCATCCTCCGCGCTGCCGCTGTGGCTTGATTGGCTATACCATCTGATATCAGTTTAGCTTGAGTCTGTATGGCTTGAACTACTCTTTCGCTGGAATTAGCTGTGTGAAAGTAAATTTATTCGTTAATTTTGTCAAATTAATTAGTGTTGGCGAAAATTTTCTCTTTAGGCGAGGTAGAGTTGGTGATAATTTATTTACTAAACCGATGTAATTTTATGTTTCCTTTTTTTAGTAGGTATTCATTACTTTTGAATCCTTTTTATAAAATGTAGTCGTACGATGTCGATTGTTCTCCTTTGATGCCTATTTTGACAGAGGATACCGTAACATACGAAGTTCTTTATCATCAGTCGATATAACTGCAGTTATTGAGTTGAATTTGTGTGCATGTATGCAAATTTTTGAGACAAAGGCGGACTTGTACCTATTAATTAATATTTTTTTAACATCGAGGGCACATTTGGGTGGTAAATAAGGATTATGAAAAATAAGTATTGCTAACTATAGGTATCGTAAGACATATTTTATGGAATGAAAGGGCTCATGTAACGATGTCACATATTATAGGTACAGTCGCGTCTAAAAATATGTATACGTCAGCAAGGGTTCAGAAACATGTACACAGCTATGATTTCAAATTAAGGTATACAGACTTTAGAACCACATATATGTAGTCACGAATTATTTCAAAATATCGTTAACATTCAATGCTTCATAAACATGTCTACACGTTGAAGGACAAATACATGTATCCATCAAATTGACAACTATGCGTAAAAGAAAAGGAAATGGAAATTATTTTACGAGCTTTTTAACCATAGAAAATTTAGAAACTCCTTTCATAGATTATTTTATACGGTACGGGTAATACTGGCCGTTACCTACTTATTTATGAAATTTATAAAAAAATATATTCGGAATTTATATTATGTCATCACATCACGTGTGAATTGAAAATGTATATGCCGCCGTCATATATATTTTTGTCCTTCAACGTGTAGACATGTTTATGAAGCATTGAATGTTAACGATATTTTGTAACAATTCGTGACTACAAATATGTGGTTCTTATGTCTGTATACATTATTTTGAAATCATAGCTGTGTTCATATTTATGAACCCTTGCTGACGTAAACATATTTTTAGACGCGACTGTACTATGATTAATAGATATGAAGCTAATTATGAAAGTAGGATAACATTAATCTTTCCTTTCATTTGTAAAAAAAAATGCCTTAAAGTATTTACTAAAAAAAATTGGTACATGACGTCTAGTGGTGATTAAAGAAATATTTCAAATACTTATACCCAACCCGGTCTAGTAGTTTGGAAATAATTGGCGCTGACAGACGGATGGAGTCACACGAGCGAGTGATCTCTTTTTAACCCCTGACGAAAAAGAGGGGTGTTATAAGTTTGACGTGTGTGTCTGTCTGTCTGTCTGTGGCATCGTAGCTCCTAAACGGATGCGCCCATTTTGAACTAGTTTTTTTTTGTTTGCAAGGTGTCACAATCGATAGTGTTCTTAGCTATGATCCAAGAAAATATCTTCAGCCATTTGAAGATTATCAGCTCTTTTCTAGTTGTTGAAAGGATCAAGTAACGGTTTAGTGTCGGGGGTTATTTTTTTTTTAATTTAGTGGTATTATCTTTTTGTGTATGGAACCCTAAACATTCATATAAAAAGATCTCTTGTTGACCACAAATGAAACATTGAGATTTGATGACGTACCAATAACCATTTTAAGTTCTTCAGCCGATGTCGCCACCACGGTATCCATGGTTTGCCGAAACTTGCACACGAATGGTTCGCGTCCGCCGCTATAGACACCGAGTTTACGAGGCGCGATGTTCAGATAAACGTAGCCGGTGTACGAGTCACTGCTTGAAGGATCTCCTGACCTCCATTTGCTGTAATATGTCACTTGGGTAATGGGGCGCCCTGTAAGCACGAAAATAAGTTAAATCAAAATGTTTTTATTCGAAACAAGATTACACAAATCACTTTCCGACGTCTAATTTTAATAATGAAATTAATATGTTTTGCTCGAACCAAGGCTGACTCTCGTCTCGGTTAAATCGGGAATGTTTAATAATATTAGGTCCTTACATATGAAATTGCCGTTCAGTATCAAAAAAGTGAAACAAGTTTTTTTTAATGAAATTATTATTTAATCAATCGAAGTATGCGCCGTTGTTATCGATACACTTCCGCCATTTTATAGGCAGATCATTGATACCTTTGGAAAAAAAATCCTGGGAGCGAGAGTCTATGAACTGTTTGAAGGCGGTTTTGACTGCCTCATCAGATTTGAAATTTTTTCCTTGTAAAAAGTTATTCAAATTTTGAAAAAAGTGGTAATCGGTTGGGGCAAGATCTGCGTCACCCACCATACTCTCCAGATCTTGCCCCAACCGATTACCACTTTTTTCAAAATTTGGATAACTTTTTACAAGGAAAAAATTTCAAATCTGATGAGGCAGTCAAAACCGCCTTCAAACAGATCATAGACTCTCGCTCCCAGGATTTTTTTTCCAAAGGTATCAATGATCTGCCTATAAAATGGCGGAAGTGTATCGATAACAACGGCGCATACTTCGATTGATTAAATAATAATTTCATTAAAAAAAACTTGTTTCACTTTTTTGATACTGAACGGCAATTTCATATGTAAGGACCTAATATTTTCTTGGTAAAACTACGGTTATTCTACTAGGAATTCATTTGACATAATATTTTTTAATACTTATATGATTGCTTCTTCTTGGGGAATGCCTAAAAACTTCATGGGAATGAGTAAGTTTAAGCATAAAAGTAGAATAAATTAACACAAACTATCAACATTAAAAACGGGATATTTACCGTGGTATTGACCGTGAAAGTTTTAAAAAGTATATTTAGGTTCTTAATTAATTTAGTGTGATGTGATGTAAAGTGTGACAATAATTGTATCTACTTCAATGTTTATAAGTATTTTATGATTCAAGTAATGTAAAAAAAAAAATGAGCATCTGAATTTGAAATTACTGAAATTCGATGATATCTGAAATTTTTGAAAAACCCTGCGAGGTAGGTAGGTAATTTTCTCAGATAGTCAATTTAGACTCTAAGTGTTCTAAAAATCCAGTAAATTATGTTGAATGTCGTAGTAATTTTTTTACCGATTGTTTATACAAACTCATGGACACCACAAACAAACTGATAATAAAAGTAAAGAAACTCACCCTGTACGGTCTTGTAAACGCCCTTTGTTTCCGACTCAGATATTCCGACGCTTATATAATCGGAAGTAATGCTAAATAAGCTAATGACCTCCTCGAGTTCGCGTTCGGTTTCGGGGTAGAAAAGGAAGCCCCCCTCTCTTTCACAAGCAACCTTGGCGTCTGGCCAATTAACTTCCGTAGTGTGGTACTTATAGTAGCTATTTGTTTTGCTTATGTATACATAGTCCTCTGGAATAGCATCTAAAATTCAAAAAGTTACTTTTAATTAATTTTTTTATTTTTAGTTATTTTTTTATTATTGGAAGCACATGTATAAAAGTATCTTTGTTAGCTAGCCTATTCAAATAAATTAATTTATCAACAAATGGTTTGAGTTGGCACAAGAATAAGGCGAAATAAAGTTATAAGTATTTTTAGATGACTAGGTAATAAATGGCGCTGATTTTCCCAAGTCACCCTTTAAACTTAAATCGCGATCTTCTCAGTTGGTATGTTAATATTGTTAATTTGGCTACTTACCAATAAAACCAAATGCAGCAACTAACATGAACAATAATGAAATACACTTAAGCGCCATTTTAACAGCATAGAAGTAAAATCTAAACAATTATAAGACGAATCAAGAACAGGTCAAAATGGTATAATGACTGAGAGTTTAATGTTTTTCAGGATCCAGAAGCCTTCCTTTTATAATGAACCCAAGTTAGCAACTATTTCAGGAAAACGCAATAGGTGACTAATTAACAGCAGTACCTACTAGATATTTATATTGTAACCACAATTAAAATGAGAATAACATGTTGTTTACCGTAGTTTGATTTTCCGTTATAGCTCATTATTCTAATATTAATATTATTATCATTAGTAAGTATGCCATTTACTTATGGCGTCACCCCGATAAGGTGTCTACACACCAAAGCCGCCGGCCCGGCGGCATAGCCCGCTAGACACGGCCAGTGGCCTCATTTTGAACAAAACTCAAACAAAATGTGGCCGCCCACTAGGCATAGCCCACTAGGCACGGCGGCGGCCACATTTTGTTTGAGTTTTGTTCAAACTGAGGCCACTGGCCGTGCCTAGCGGGCTATGCCGCCGGGCCGACACGGCTTTGGTGTGTAGACACCTTTAGATTACACACTCTTTTTTTTTAGTGGAATACAATAGGTAAACAGTTATTAAAATATACCTATATTTTTTATTATCGTAAACGCGTATTAGTCCAATCTTGTAGTAACCGCTTGCCTTTGCCTCTCCAATAAACTTCAATGAGTTAAAAGAATCAAAAACAAAATTCGTGAAAACAACGTTACTCGCCGCATGACACGGTGGCGTTTAGAATAAAATTGAATAGAATTTTTTAACACTTTGTATTTCTTTTGTTATTTATTTTTCCGTTGGTAAAGAGAGATATTTCATATAACGTGACTCTACGATATAATAATATTATGTGGAGTAAAAAATATGCTTACGAATGTTATTACAACCTCGCAGAATAAGCGGCTATATCTACCCTTGTTATCTTTTACATGCCTAAGATAATAAAAGGTAATTGAAACTCGTAAAGAAAAAAAAAGTTCATACAATTCAACTCATATCCCAGCAATCTCGCACAAAAGAATTTTACGGAGCAAAAAATAACTGAAATTAACTCGTGATTCAGGAAAAAGTTGTAAAAAGAAATTATTAAAAATTCATGAAACGACTAGATGGAGAAAAACTGTGATAAAGTTTTTTTGTAGGTATTATCTCGCAATTGTTCTGATGAAAGAGTTTAAAACGATATCAAATTGGCTCAGGTACGATTTTATAGTCTAAAAAGATCATTGTACATCTCTTAATTTTAGTACGTGCAAGGTTTGACAAAATCTCTCTGAATTTTTAATGCCATTACCGAAGATTTTTACTCACACGTGCTTTTACTACGTGGTATGCCAAATTACGTATTTTGCGATAATTTCCTAATAGTTTTATCGTATCGTTTGAAAAAAAAAGTGAGCATTGTATACAGGCGTCAATGAAATTTCGTTGGGATTAATAATATAAAAGACACATGATAGACAGACTTTCACATTTATAAAATTAGTTGTCATCCACGTTTCATATTTTTCATTGCAAAAAGTGCACGACGAAGCTTTTTCGTTGGCTTTCAATAATAATTTCATTTTAAATACTTACAAAATCTTCTTTCGCGGTCCAGTGACGCTGGCAGTTGATTGATAAAGAGTTCCCTCTCCCGCTTTTATTATTATTTTAATAAATCCAAGGCTTTCAATGAATATAAGTATTTATTTCATTATACCATTTTAATGAGGGGTAAATAATTAGTTGTATAATTTATGCTGTACCAAAGTGCCTAGCAATACGATCCAAGATCTCATTTTTACATGTCGGGAGCAATTTTACACTAAAAATAAAACATGAGAATACATATAGATTTTTTTTACCGCGACAATATAAGAATGTTCAACAGAAAACGTACATTAATGAAAATAATAATTAGAGAATTGTACTATAGTACGAATATACCTAGAGCTAGAGCACAAATTATTTCCATGCGTTTCAGGCATCTACGCATCTGTATTTCTGGAACCAAAATAACAATAGCTTATTCCAAAAGTGAATCGGCGTGTTTTGTGTATGTGTTATTTGTACAGAAGCCAGCGCATGTGATTGGACATTCGCACTACAAAATTCACCCCTACCGCTACGGAATACGGGCGCTCCCAAGGTCAAAATGTCCAGCCGCATGTGCTGGGCCTGCAGAAAAGACACATCGAATTTACATTCTATGCGCTAATTAAACATGGCGGCAGCGGCGGGCGGGAAGTGTGCGCGGCGAGAAGAAAAACAAAGGACAAACGACGTAGAAGTTATAGAAGTGAAGTTCGCGGGTGACGTTTCTATGTATGCTAGTCCAAGGATGTTATAAGCTAAGCATAGTATAGTATTATAAGTATAGTAGCACAGTATTATAAGTATAGTATTTTTTAATATAATATGTAGATAGATTTATTTATTTTTGGTAGCACTTTATGTAATTTAAATTACTTTACTTTACTTAATTTACACTATTTGTATGTAGTTTTATTTTATTTGCCACCAACCCGCACAGTTTTTCCCTTTTTTACTATCCAGACCCTAAGGTTGCCTGGAAGAAATTGCTACCGTAGCAATAAGGCCGATGCTAATACAAATTAGTAGTTCAATAAATGACCTGAGGTCAAGTGGGTCAAAAGCAAACCCAAGGAAGTTGTGAAATAAACCTATCGCGACCCCGACTCCTCAAAAAAGGGGAAAAGAGACCCATGAATGAAAACTCAAACATAAATCAAACGAAAACCTCTTTGCTTTTGATAGAGTCCACGTAATTCTATTCGTTAAGAATGAAGTGAGAGGGTGAAGAAATATGTTTTTACTTTTCATATAAATCGCACAAATTACGATCTCGCTGCTTTTGGGTTTTGAGATCATTTTAAATGATTTACGCATTTTTTCTCTTGTATAAAAGAAGTAGGAAATTAAAGAGTTCGCAAAAGTACAGTTTATCGACTAGCCAATGGAGCGAAAGATTTTTATCGCATACTTTGTGTTCTCTTGGGTTCTCTGCAGAATTGAATAAAATATATTTTGTATTAATGCATAATGTCCACTGTCAGATTTTTATTGATAATCAAGGATATTTTATGTACTACTATAACATCCTTGTTGATAATACAATGTATATAGTCGACTTGTTATTGGTAACTAAGTATGTTACTTAATCCATGTTTCGGTGGCAACTGCGATCCCCAATCGACCAGTCAAGCGAAGCAACGGATTGTTGCGGCTCTTCCCATCAAAACGAGACGCATTCTAGCCCTAAATTATTAATAGTTTTAAATAGGCTTTATTAGACTTAAAAAAAATTAGGGTTCCTTACTAAAACTTCAATAAGCTATTACATTATAATGTATCAAATTATATTTATTATTCTACATATACGTAAATCGCACTAAATATAGTCCTCAATATTACTGAAATTCCATGCAAGCCGGTGCGAGGGTGCGGTGGGCGTAGGTTCTGTGGCTGTCGTGGAATTCTGACTACTTGCTGTAGGTACTGTAACAAACTGCTGCCGTAAGTCACTGGAAACGGAGTGTACAGAAATGAAAGCCTCTTAAAAATAAATAGATGATGGTGTTGTTTTTGTAATTTTGGGATAAATAAATACTTGTTCTGTTCTCATCTTTCAGCTACGTGACTTTGTAAATTACAGTGACAGTGGGCCCTATTCTACATATTACGTTCTAACTTAATTTAAAAACCATATTATGTCCCTTTCACGTTCTTAAGAACGAAAAGGGACAAGTGATTGTCAAATTAAATACGTCAAATCAAACGTCGATTTTACGCGTAGTTCGCACTAGTTTAGCGGTCATCCGAAAACATTCCACTTTAAGCTGAATTTGACAGCTGCGCTGCTTATTATATCATTCTTTCATAATTAAATACATTCATCTCCCATCCTTTTCGATTCCCATATGAATGAAAGAGACCAACAACTTAAATTTAGATATTTTAGCGGCCACGCCAGAATTGAGCCCAATTTTATGTTTAACGCGTCATCTAAATGGCAGTTTCAAGTTTTCATCTCTCCGGAAGTTAGAAGCTTAAGTGTATTTATGCTGATTTAATCAAAATTCATAATAATAAATTTATAATGCCACCTAATACCTACCAGTTTCTAACTCTCTCTCTACATTATATATAACACCCTATGGCCCAAGAATACTATAATATATTTTTAATCTATTTGCCAGCAAGCCAGGCAGTCTTTTGTCGAACAGTGGACATCCTTCGGCTAAAATGATGATGATACAAGTCCATTTATAATATTACCCATTTGACTAATAAAATTAATTATTAGTCTAACACTTCTATGGACCTAAAGTCTGGAATAAATCAATCATTGGAATTGGGATTTAAAATAAAGATGATGATGTACCCGGTGCATAGTTCTTTTTTCTTTTTTAACCCCCCATAAAAAAGAGGGGTGTTATAAGTTTAACGTGTGTGTCTGTCTGTCTGTGGCATCGTAGCTCTTAACGGATGCGCCGATTTTCATCTAGTTTTTTTTTGTTTGCAAGGTGTGTTTTAATTTTAATGTTATTAAAAAAAAAAGCTATGTAATATTTTCATTCTGTATGTATCTTTACTTTCGTACCTACATTAATATTCGCGACCGTTTTGACTTTCAAAATAAATAGTAAGTCCATCGAAGTTGGCTCGCAAGTTGTACCTTCGTAACTCTCTCAAAGCCTTTTATAATTTGAGATTGTAATAAAATGGAACAGATGCGACACGATCTGACATAGTTATCTGATATTGTCAGTCCCATGGTCTAAAAAAACAAGGTCTAACAAGAAGACCACTTGACTCGACACAAGCCTACGCCATTTGCTGTTCATCCTTGTCGAATAATACGCATTCGTCAAGGATGAACAGCAGATGACGTAGGCTTGTGTCAAGTTTGACAGTCCGATTGATGACCTTGTTTTTTTAGACCATGGTCAGCCCTTTAGAGGTAAGAAAATAGGTACATAGATCACCTCTCTTCTTTAGACCCTTTTCATTAGATAGGTACTAACTTTTCGTGGGACTTGGTATTATATGTCATGTCTATCTATCTATTGTTTATCCCTCTCGCAATCACCCTGACAGTTTTTATCACAATCTGTTCACCTTTAGACGAGAAAAACAGATAGAGAAAGTTATTTTTCACATATTATATTAACCAATTATGAAATATTTCTAATGCAAAGTAACCTTTAAAAATTTAAAAACGATTAGGAAGTTGTTCCAAAAGGTTTAGTGAGTTAGATATCCAAATTAAAAAGATATACAGTCAAGAGCAAGTCAAACTGAATACTTAGGCTTTGCACCGTTGTTACTTGTTATATTAATTGATTAAGCATTTGCACCATTTCCAGGGTAGGCTCGAGCCCCTCGGTGGGGACGTACGGAGACGTATGGGGACGAACGATTAACCATGGTAACTTGGCCGTATTAAGTGATTTTATGTGTTTAGGCTTAAGTCTATTAAACCGCCAAATACTTCACTACAAAACTGTGGGACGCAACTTCAGTCCACTTACCCGAAGTTTGGGACTCAAACAATGCCTGACTGATTAAAGAGGGCTCCTGTTTCGAGGCCCGTCCCTCCCGATGCAAACAAACAACATTACGGAACTACACAATACTGACAATACGTTACTACAACTTCTTAGAAACATTGTAGAGCTAACTACAGCCTACAACTACAACTTACAGCAGAGCTTATCACCGTATAGCAGCATGTTGTCATGATCGTTACTTTGTCAGGCGAATAGAGACTTACAGTTGTTGGTATAATACATGTGTAAGCTACTACCTATTTCCTGGATATATGTATATACCTCTTCATCACTACATAGTATAAAACAAAGTCGCTTTCTCTGTCCCTATGTCCCTATATCCCTAAGTTATGCTTAAATCTTTAAATCTACGCAACGGATTTTGATGCGGTTTTTTTTTAATAGATAGAATGATTCAAGAGGAAGATTTATATGTATAATACATGCATAATATATTTAAGGATAACCCACAATAACCATTTTCCTGTGCGGAGCCGGGGCGGGTCGCTAGTAAGGTATAAATAAAAAAAATTTGGGAGGAATAGAGCACGCATAACCAAGTATGCACTGTAAGCACAAGTATGCACAACACCAAAGGGAAAACCCGATTCGTCACCACGCGGAATCAGTGTCAAAACAAAGCGTTTTATATCTGCTAACGATTGTCACAAAGGCACGGAAGTGACACGCGCTCTATGCCACCCAAAAATTTTTTTTACTTACCTTTAGTCGATAGGAAGTTTTAGTACAAAAGACGGCAAATGAAGAAGAAGCATATTCTCCACCTTTTTTGGGAAGACTAAAGAGTAATTGATTTATATTACCACTACATAGTATAAAACAAAGTCGCTTTCTCTGTCTCTATATCCCTATGTATGCTTAAATCTTTAAAACTACGCAACGGATTGTGATGCGGTTTCTTTTAATAATAGAGTGTTTCAAGAGGAAGGTGTATTATGTATAATACATGCATAATATACTTAGGGATAACCATTTTCCTGTGCGAAGCCGGGGCGGGTCGCTAGTCTACTATATATCGATCAGAATACAAAAATGGGCTTGCATCAAAGTATATTATAAAAGCATCTAAACGCCTAAATAAACCTTTCTATTCTAAAATTCCAATTGGATCTACAAATAGATATCTACTACACTGACTCTCTCCAACTTTGTTCCCAAGGAATGTAAAGGAAACATGAAATGTTTGCATTCGAGATAGCTTCCATCCTGTAAGAATAGTCCATATCCGAACGAATATGTATTCGAGCCGTTCGTATTGTTAACTCGTCAGCTCGCTACGACCAAAAGCTATACGGGGCCGCACAGATTACGATGATGGTGGATGAGGTATTGTATTTTTGTTTCCATTTCACCATATGCATAACCTTATAGGGCAATTTGGGGTTGGCGCAGTATATTTTTATTTCTTATAAAAAAAATTCCAACCGTTATTATTACCTTGTATAGGTATATAAAATCTTGCTTGCTTGACGTCAGAAGTGGTATTGTAAAATCCTGGCGAAAAACATTTCATTTCCGAGGAAACTATGAATTTTTTAACTTGAGTATTGAGTAAACCAGAGTCCGAACATAATTTGTTGGCCTATCTATTTTTTTCACTTTTTAAAGTTTTGTAGCAATGACGTAGCTCTTTGTAGCAGTTTCGTAGCACTTCTTCTCTGGTGCGATTTTGTCCATTTCGATTGAATAAATATGAGTAGCTGTTTAATTTCTATTAATATCAATTCAATTATTATTCAATTTTGGAAAACACTAAACAAGCTTCGAACCCAGGTTGGCCGAAGCAAACAAAATCGGTTTAGGTGGGGTCTTTCTGATGGGATGGATCTCCGGTGCGAGTGCGGCCTGTCGCCGCAAACCATGACCCACCTATTGTCATGTCCTGCATGCCCTGAGTCTTGCACGTCGGAGGAGCTCATGGAGGCCTCAGAAAGAGCAATCAGGGTGGCAGGATATTGGGCAACAAAAATTTAAAACTAGCCATCGACACGACAGAAGAAGATTTCTATTAATTAAATTACAACTTGTTTTTCATTTCCAGTATTATTTAACTAGGCAAAATATCTCCCATTCTCCAACAAGTAGCTATATTTAAAATTGATAAGAAAAAATAAAAGCACTCAATAGCAAGCAGCAGCTCAATACACAATGGAGAAGCATCGAACTCATTAAGACTTGCCCTCAGACACCTCTTTCACAAACGGTCCATTGTAAGCCTAGAAAAAAATCTGTTTACATTGCGGCGTCAAAGAGAACTTCGTTAAAAATATACAAGTCCTCCACGCAATGAATATTGTATCGTCACTGAAGCTTACCAGTCACGTTCGTGAATTAAGGTCCAGACAGACGGCTGTCATTTGCCGGTCAATGTTACTTAGCTATTTGAGAAAATGTTTAGTCTCAAAGTGTCTGGAAAATACTTCGGACATTTTATCCATCTCTATGAACACGGCGCCGCCCGCGCCCGCGTTAACAGATTTCCCGTGGGAATGAGGTATTTTCCCGCGGTAAAAGTTAGCCTATGTGTTATTCTGATAAGCCATATTATCGTAAAGTTTCATTAAAATCCATTTAGTATTTTTTGCGTGAAAGAGTAACAAACATCCATCATATCAAATCATACTAATATTATCAAGAGGAAAGATTTGTATTTTTGTGTGTGTTTGTAATGAATAAACTCAAAAACTACTAAACCGATTTCAAAAAGATTCTTTCACCATCAGAAAGCTATATTCACCCTGAGTAACATATAGGCTATACCTTTTACCGCGGGAAAATGCCTCATTTCCACGGAAAAAACTGAGAATGCGGGTGGAGCCGCAGCGGAAAGCTAGTCTATTCATATATACATCCATCCTCTTCGCGTTTACTTATCATATTAGTGGGATGAGCTAAATTCATAGCTTCACGTCAAGTCACCCAGCGGTAGATCAGTCTCCGCAAACACGCGGCCGATAGCATTCCGAATGCCACAGCATTCCAGATGACGACGGCAGATCTGCATCGTGACGTCACCGGCATGACGTCATCACAACCATTGTCTACAAGCCGATCCACCAATCGCAGTGTTGACTCGATGCTGGTACATTGAAACTTTCTACGTGTGTTTAGAGTTTCGGCTCATTGGACCCCTCCCAACATTTGTCACGCTTTTTCCGATCTTTTTCTTTGATGCGAAGAAGCCAGCACAGGCGGTTGGACATTCGCACTAAGTAATTCACCCCTACCGCTACGGAATACGGGCGCCCTCAAGGTTAATATGTCCAGCCGCATGTGCTTGCTACTGTACCTACTTACTAACTATTACATTGAATATGCTGTCATGTTTTGTATTACCTATGATGGATGCTCATCCCCTATAGTATTGCTGTGGATGAAGGTCTATACTGGATTTTTTAAATTCATTGTTTTTGAAGTTTTAGTAAGGATCCTTTATTTTTGAATATAAAATTTAGCTTATAGTACATTAGCTTCTCAACAGTGAAAGAATTTTTGTATTCGGTTCTGTAGTTTTGGAGCCTATAAAATGCAAACAAAGATATTCATCAACCTTTCCTGTTTTTTTTTTTTAATTGACCTTTGCTTGTGTCGTAAAGGTACGACCAATCAAGCTTCACCGGACTTGCGGGGTAACCCCAAAAAAGTCATATACTAACGCGTCTAGGGGCGGCTCAAGGGAGCCTCGGACCACAGCCTAGCGCGTTGATATTGAAAAACATCGTGAAGGAGATGACGCCTGAGGGGCTCCGTCTCTGATTTTCAATTTTGATTTTGGTTCTGGCCGCGCCCCCGCCGGCGGGAGCGGGCGTTGTTACTCGGGTAACCTTTCCTCTATTAATACTAATACTCGTAAATATCTATACACATGTTCTGTGGAAAAGTGTCAACATAATATATAATAGATAGAACTCGGGACTCTGTGAATGAGTGATATGGCTTTCGTTTCTTCACAATTCTTACCCGCTTCATTTTAGTGGTTGCCTCGCTTGAGCCTTTGTTGCTACAATGTAGGCCCTCACAATAGAAGGGCTAATGTGCTGCCTAAGTATGAAGGGTTTATGATTGCGAGGGAGCGAGACGGAGATATTAGCCCAGTGAAATAAAAAACCCGAGGTTGGAAAGCCGCGAGGTATATTCCCACTTCTCTGAAAAAATACAATACAACGGACCTAGGTATTTCATAAGTCATAAGTATTAAAAACATGACGTAACATCAATGCTGTACTAAAATATTTCGTATTACAAATTAATGTTTTTGTAATAATTTAAAAAAATATTTTATTCCATGCGAATTTTTATGTTGATCTCAGTAAGGTTGCCTAGAAGAAATTACATTAATACTTAAGGTCACCTGTTGACTTCTGTAGGTATTGTTAATTCAATGGATTTATATTTCTGTAATTACTTATTTCTTAACCATAATGCTCGAATATGTAAGCTTCGAAACAATTCAGACATACAAACGGATTCAATATTTATTTATTACCTTGTATTGTAAGTCAGATGCGATATTAACGTAATGTAGTGGTAATGTTGTCATGGCTTGTCTTCGTAGCGCTCTCGTAGCAATATACTACGCGGCTACGAAAAACGTAGCTGTTTTGCTTAACTACTACCGCTAGGCGTATCTCTACGAGATTTGTAATGAATAGACATGGACTTTATAAATCACAGCATTTCGGTTTCGTTTATTTTTAATTCCGTTTTTTTTACACTCATCACCTTTTGCGTCCAGCCGCGTCGGTTTTAAATGGCTTCACAGTCTAGTATGCTTCTTTATTATTAAATAATTACATTTTTAAGCTTTATTTATTTATTTTTAAAAATTACACTATAATCTTACAGTATAAGACAAAGGATAGTGGGCAAAAATGTTTGGGCGGCACACCCACTTCCGCCACAGATTCGACTGCTTTAGTTTGAAAGGTATCATATTCATATTTCTTTGTGCCAATGCGCATCAAATTCTACCCTGTGGTTCTCCATTTATTTGAAGTTAAAACAAGCACAATTACAAACACTTTTTGTTTATTGTTACTTTACAAGAAATAAAACAAACATTATTTTATCATTATTATCTATTATAACTGAGTCTAAGAAAAGAGCCGGTCGGTGGACGTTTTCTTCGTGTCTTGCCAGGCTTAAAAACCATAATAATAATGACCATGACATGGGCGCAGCAACCCAAAGTGCGGTTGCCTATTTTACAGGAACAGTAATCAGACTCAGCGCTGTCAGCGATCAGAAACGCAAAAAAAAAAGATAGCTGACAGTGATTTCGGTGACGACGGTGTCGACGCGACGACGACGACGACGTGGGGAAGTGCGGGGGATTTTATGGTCGCCCAGCCTTTTCTCCATTATATATAATTAAGATTCACATTATAAGAGTTATTAATAATAAAACATAACGGTAATTAGCGAGTAAAAATATTTTATTTATTAGGTAAGTATGATACCTACATAGTTTTATTTTATGATCTGTCGGATATTTTACCATGGCGTTATAATAAAAATTGTTCATTTTTATAAGGTCTTTTCAGTCATAATTATTATATGACTGGCGGAGCTGGGTGTATTTTGCCCACCATCCTTTACTTATAATGCTAAACTATTACACAGTAAACAACAAGAACAGAATAATACGATGAAACACCAGTATTTAACTTCAATTGTTATACGTCCTTACTTTTCATCAACAAACAAACAAACCTTCTGCCTCTACGTCTTAAGAATATAAATGAATCACTCAAAATTCATCAGCATTCACTTAAGGTCCATGTCAGCAATCCAGGCTGCTAAGTTATGCCCCTTGGAACAGTCGAATTAGCCCTGAGAGAGCTGTTGGCACTGCCGGCAAGTTTTCTCATAATATTATAATAAATTGCCAAGTCTGTCTGTTCAATATTTCTTGTTTTGCTCTGAGATATTAAGAGGGCAACCATCATGTCTACAACATAAATAGATATACTACACTTTTATAATATTTGTGACATTCCACGTGCGAAGGTATTTTATGGTCGGCATTGAGTTACGCATATCCTTGTAATCTGCAACTAATAAGCTATTCAAATCCAAAAAGGTTATTTTTATACTAAAACCCGCCAAAAGGTACCTATGCACATGGAACGTCACATTTAATGCCGTAAAACTATGTAAACCTTAAAGGATTCTGTCATTTTCTATTTTTAACTGACTTGAAAAATTAAGAAAGTTCTTGATTTGATCTTTTTTATGTGTGTTTTATCATTATAACAAGTAAAATTTGATATACATATAAAACTCTTTATATGTTACTTAAAATCGCATTTGAATAGCTTTTGTGTCCTAAAGCCATTCAAATGCGCATATTTTCAGGAAAATATGGATTGTGATTTATATATTTTTAATACCACATGGACATCGCCAGGGGCTGAATTCCACAAAATAAACAGAAGCTTTTTTTATCACACCAACACAATTACGCGGCCCAAATGAAGAGTGCTCATCGCCATCATTCGGGGAACGTGTTCGTAAACGATTCGCGCATAATATACGGATAAAATTACATATTACTGTCTCCTTTTTATGCCCTTTGCTTTGAAAGGACAGGTGTGGGCTCAGGAACAAACCTCGGTAGACTTTTCCAACTTGGGGCGACGACGTCAGTTACTGTTGAGCTTACTGTTATTGTAAAGCGAATGCGTCGCGTCGATCGGTTGCCTAAAAAGTGTTTCTAAAATCAAGCAAAATTTCAAGGACAATTATTTTTAGTGCTGAAAAAACATACTGCCTTTTTGCAACTAAACAAGTAATATTTGTGTGACACATAACGCGTAAAACTTGCTGGAAATTATTTATTTATTGGACCCGCGGGTTCGCGGACCACGGGTTAAGGAACGTAGCGCTGCTAAACTTTATTTCATAATATTTATTTATTAACTCGCTTTATTTTTTGGTGGTCCATTCAGGAGTAATTTATTTAAATCTAAACTACTTGCTAACATTCCGATAAGACTGGGCGTGCTTAAGTACTAGGTGGTGGTCCCAAATATGGACATCTTTGAAATACCTACATCTTATACTTTTCACGTCTCTATCTCTAGGTCTTACAACTAAGCTTTGTTTCCTGAATGCTCACAAAATATTTAATTTCTCAAATTATTTGAGCAAAATCAGAAATCGAGAGTCAAATTGAAGCGTCTCGCACAATCGCAATAAAATAAATAGCAGGTAAACGAACTTTTGTCCTTGCATCATTTACATAAACCTAGGCTGAGTCCGTCCTTCCCTCCCAGTAGTACTGTAGGCAGCGTTATGTTAATACAAAGTGGCGCGGCGCGTAGATAATTTCAAATGAAAACATTTGTGCCATTTGAATATTTTCCCGCCGTGTTAGCAGACGCGGAATTAGGCACTTCACCGTCGGATTAGTCGCCGTGAAAACTAAAGGCAAGGAAAACTTCTAGAAAGTGTGCTCGACTTCATTTCAGTTGGGAAACGTGAGGGCTTTTTTTTCACTTTACAATACAAATACCTTAGTTGCATTCAAAAACAAAAACAGTGCAACATCACAGACAAAACACACAGTTACGCGAAATTCGGCCTATTGATTAGATAAAGCAATTTCTAACATAAGGTAAGAAGTGAAATAGAACATAATATCCAGACCATTTTCCTTTTTTTTGTTTCTCTGTCTGTTTGTCTGTTTGTACGGGCTAATCTCCGAAACTACTGGACTGATTTGAATGCAATTTTGCATGGTGGTTCTTTACGTCCCTGGTCAACTTCTTGGATACTTTTAATCGTGGAAAATCAAAGATTTCCCATGGATTAATTAAAAAAACAACGCGGGCGTAGCTGCGAGCAGACAGCTAGTATTACATACAATATAACAAGTAAACTAAACTACACGCTCGTAGGTAATTTAATATCCATATCCTTTGGCGGTTCCACTTATACTTAAACTTAATTATGAGTACCGTCACGACGACGGTTGGAACACGTCATTGCGCTCGGAGAGAGCGCTATCCTACTCCTCAAGAATGACAGCAGGAAATCCAGTAATAGATCATTTATTCTTGAAGATATGATACATCGACCAGCTCGTAGCCGGAGCTACAGCTGTCTGTGGTGGCAGCCCCCAAATTCAAATCATTTATCGCTTTTCATAATTAAATGGCTCAAAACGCGGAAAGAGGCTGCCAGCACGAACGCGGCGAGCATATAGGACGCATGCACGCCACAGTACCTACCAACCTACCTACAAACTGAATGCTTATAACAAGTCTCGGCTTCTTTAACTAAGAAATTAGATAACGATTAGTTAATGTAATCCTTCAGTTTATAATCTGCACCCAACATTGTTAATAATTGACCTACCTACCTACCGAACGTATTACCTACAGTCACGATAACACGATCATCAAATTGTTAAGCCATGTCCCACCTGTCAATACACGATTTAGCCCCAATCCAAATCCCAAGTCGGTTGCAAAGCCTTGCCACTCTATTAGCGGTGACAATGTGTGCGTTTACCCTGAGACTCGACACGACACGCACGGGTCGAGAAAGAACCACCCATAATGGTATCCCTTGGTGGGTAATTAAGAGATTGACAGGGAAAGACCACATTGCGCCTTATAATTTACTTAGAATACTCTTGCTTTACGATTTACGACCGAAAAACTGAGTAAATAAAAAAAAACCTTATCCAAATAACTAATAATTCTTTTGTAAAATTAAACGTTTCTCGAATTGCTTGCTTGTCGTGTGGATTTCAAGAGAACATTTAACCTGCTTCACAAACTCTGGTGTCAGAACTATTGAGCCGTCTAAGGCTTCTGACATGGTTCGTGTAACGAATACATCCATAGATAGCAGCCGCGACCATCGGCTTTACGTGCCTTCCGAAGCACGGAATCATTTTTCTTTTCGGATATTCAGGTGATTCAGCCGACAAAACTACTGGGTACGAGTAAGAAACCGGGACCTTCGTATTATATGTAGGTCGATTGTTTAATCACTCGACCACAAAAACTGACTTTCTGAATTGAACTTTTTTTTGGGCTGTTTTGTATGTGTATGAAACTCTGAATAATAAATAACCCTAATATAGAAAACATGGACAGCCTACTGTACAAATACATAACATAGTTTTGTTAGTAGAGCATCCTGGCTCGACCTGTAAGTAACTGTAACATGCAAGGCAATAAGTGTAGTGCGATATCTCGGGTATATAGCACGCACTGCACACAGAAGTCTGGACAAGTAAGCAAAAGACTGATAGTGACACGAAGAAAGTTGAAAGTAAAAGACCTCGAGGCCCAAGTTTTAAACATTGTTTGTTTGGACCAATAATGCGTTTTAACTAAAACTTAAATTTAAATAAAGTGAGTTTTAAGCAAAACCGAAATTCAAATGCACTATTCAGTACTGCAGGCAGCGCAAAAAGGGCAACTAACTGCGAAAAATAAATGGAATTCGCTTTCAGCTGTTTCGAAAACTTTCCGATGACGTTAAAAACTGCTGCTGCTGCCTGCGTGTAGGTACTGTGAACACCCACCTTTATTTTTACATACCTAATCCCAATCTCGGTATAAATAACTGAAAGGAAAAGACAGGACATTCAAGTCACTATATTACGGAGGTTCCGGGTTCGAATCCCGGTGGGAATTCGTCGAACAAAATATCACTTTGTGAGACTTTCCCCAGTTTGGTTAAGACATTGCGGGCTGAATTAACCACCTGAAGATTATACAGAATGATAAAAAAGTATCATTATTCTTTAGACTAAGTATAGTGTTAGTGACGTACATACAAAGTACATAACATGAAAAGAAAGTTTTCGGCATTTAATTACTATATTTAAAATATTTTTATTATCTGCTCTACTGTGGCTCTACCACAGGCTCTACGAATCAAAGTTCATTCAACTCACGCCGCTCTCGCAAACAATCACGTGGCGGAGATGCATGTAGGTGTACATAATAATATGTACTTTGTGAAATGACGCGACGTTAGCAAAGCTCAAACTAGACTAGACAGCTTTCTAAGTCATTTCCACGCGTAGCGCAGCAAACTTATAAATTCGAAATTTAAAAAACGATATTTTTTTGTGTTTAATGTGTTAAACATCACTAACAAAATACTAGGTACTTAGAAAGGATAATGATACTTTTTCTAAAACTCTGTATTTACCAAACCGAATATGAGAAATAAATATAGTAAAGACGACGGCTGCATGGCTTGTATACCTCTTCCTGTTCCTAAAAGGGACGATAGAACATTTAAAAAAATAAGTTTGACGTTACGTTGCGAAAATGATAAACAATACGTGAACAATACTCACAAAGGGCGTAGTCTATTCAGTGTTTTACTGATAATTTCATTGATTACACCTTGATAACGCTGTAGCAATGCACGCGACATTGTACTAGATAAAAATTAGGGCTCAATAGATAAGATGATTCCGTAAATAGCTGCTACCTAGTCAATTACTCATGCGTTGTTATTGAGAAGTTTTTTATCAGATTTCACTCTAATTATTGAGTCAACTTTACTGTATTTACCCTAACTGAGCTACGAAATCATCTACAAATGTGTTCTAATTCATGAAAGTGCCTAGTATTGAAATTTGAAAGAAAAAAACAGTGTTTAAATAAGTATGTAGTTCCGTGTGAATCCGACTAGATTTCGTTCCGCAACTGAACCGTAACAGCCAGAGTTATGTGAAAATGTTTATAAAAAGTTTTATAGTAGTTTTACTATGTGCCAGTGTTAGATCTCAATCCAATAGTGACTTGTACAATGGGCAGTTAATGAAAGATCTTTACAATAATAACTACAGGCCTGAGGATGGAAGACAGTATGAAGGGTTAGGTGTGATGAGGGTGCCAGCACCAGGAGACCATGACTATAGGACTTATGTGTACAATAACAGGAGGTATGGGGTTGACACTTCAAGGTACAACCCCTATAATCCGAATATAAACCAGCCAGGAGGATTCCCTTACAACCCTATTCCATATAACCCACTGAATCCAAACCCTATTGATGACCAGTATAAATATAACACTGTAAGTATTAGAACTGTGATTGTTTTCAATTTGTTTTGTTAAGGCTAGTCAATTTTCATTTTACTATAGGTAACATTATTTTTGGACTCCAGGCTTCCACTTTCATTGCTTAATAAAACATTATTGTACTTTCAAATCTTTTCAAAAGATTGATTATGAAAATGTTTCCAATTCAATACAAATTTTATGAATGAAATTTATTTAATCTTTTTCTCATTAGAATTACAGTATTGTCCCATGAAAATGAGTTATTTTCATTTAATATACATTTAAATTTAATTTATAACAGATATAACCAAATTATATACTTTAAACTTGTTATAAAAATTATATCAAACTTCATTTTTCCTTAAAAAGAAGTTTTTCTGTGTTTTATATACCAAACCAACCCTAAGTTTAATATTGTCCTGTCCAAATTTGTCTCTGACCTTTTAGTAACCAATATGTGTTTACAGAATCGAGACCCAAACAACCCCGATGCACTATTCCCGGGAGTCCTCGGAGGTTGGCGGGAAGACTTACAAGGGAAAGAGAGGAGGGACTCGAGACAGCTGAAGAGAGATATCTTTGTTAATACCAACTATGGACAAGTGCAAGGATTCAAGGTGAATACATACATACCTATATTTTTCAAGAGTTTTTTTTTATTTGCTATGGGATTGCGTTTGACCACAGTCTCACCTGGTGGAAAGCAACAACGTGGCCGATGATGGAATAATGCCTATTTTCAATTTATAATTTATTTATTTATCAGACCTTATATTTTAAATAAAATTATTGAAATAAAAATAATTTATTCTAGACTATGGTTCATAAGTAGGTTACTAACTAATATACAAATTATTAAATTGAAAAATTATTGAAAAATGTAATAAAGCATTGGCTGCTAAAATCTGTAAACTTAAGTTGTTGGTCTCTTTTATCAATATGAGAATCAAAAAAGATGGGAGATGAATGTATTAATTTTGAATGAATGATATTTAAAATAAGAAGTAGGATGTTTGCATATATAGTGATGTGTACAATATCCCAAGTTTCACACAGGAATTTTATAGCTTTCACTTTAAATAACTGTAGTAATAAACAAAAATAAATAAATAAAATAAAATTCTTTCATTTCAGGTAATTTAAAACTCATAGTGGACTAAGTACAATTTACAATTTTAAATTTCAAATTAGAGTTAATAAATAAATTATGTTCTCATAAAATTCATAAAAATAAAACAAAATCACATCAGTAATTTATATCAAAAAACAAACCATATTAAAAACATTGTGTGATTCATTTTTCTTCCTATCTGCATGCAACCTTATTTCCTTAGAATGCTGCTAATATTTTTGCTAAACAGTAGAGTATTTTCACAGGTGTACCTATATGATAACCCGGACCCAGATTCGGGGTACCGGCCGTGGCTGACTCCAGTGGAGAGGATTCAGGGAGAAGTGTCGGTGTTCCTCGGGATCCCCTATGCGAGGCCGCCGGTACTGGAGGGACGGTTTAAGGTAAATACACATAGTGGCGAGTAAGTTGAACAAATATGTCAATGGTTCATAATAAAAATGTAGTATTTTCTTTTATTTTCTCCTGAATTCAATGAAATGACTGCCTCTAGTTACGCATTGCGATCTGTACTACCAAGAGGCAAATCATTATTAACCCCTGACGAAAAAGAGGGGTATTATAAGTTTGACGTGTGTGTCTGTATGTCTGTCTGTGGCATCGAGGCTCCTAAACAGATGCGCCGATGTAGATCTAGTTTTTTTGTTGGCAAGGTGTCATAATTGAGAGTGTTCTTAGCTATGATCCAAGAAAATATCTTCAGCCATTTGCAGATTATCAGCTCTCTTCTAGTAGTTAAAATAATCAAGTAACAGTTTAGTGGTGGGAGTTCTTTTTTTTTTATTTAGTGTTATAATTATCTCAATAGCATAAATTAAAAAAGCAAGTGTTTTTTAACTGACATCTTAAGTTTTAAAAACGATAAAATAGTTAAATGTAAGAATAAATAAACTATCAAGATAGATCTAGATATTATGAGCAAATAAAGATTTATATAGACTAAAAAGGCGAGGCACTTAAGGTAACAAGTTTATTTAAATGCAAAATATGACTGCATGGTTTGCATTTTATAGCCTAATTAGCATAAAGAATGTCGGCTGAATCTGGCGAATTTTAATTGCTCCATTGTCTTTACCATGCCATTTAATTAAGTGACTAGTTTTAAGCTAGAGAAGAACACATTATTTTAAATATTTTTATTACAAGCTTTTATTATTTTTTAAAGAGCGTCGGTGGCGAAGTGGCTAGGCCCGTTGACTTCCATTGCGAAGTTCGCGGATTCAAACCTCGGCACGTACCAATGTGTTTTCGATTTTCGAATTCATGATGTACGTCTATTCGACGTTCTTACGGTGAAGGAAAACATCGTGAGGAAACTTGCACACACCTGCGAAGAAATTCAAAGGTTGTGTGTGAAGTTGACCAACCCGCACTGGGCCAGCGTGGTTGACCAAGGCCTATTCACCCTGATTTCAGGGTAAACTCGAGCCCCTCGGTGGGGACATATATGAGCTGTTAATGATGATGGTATGGTATGTTATAGCATGGAGTTCGCCTTTGTGCATCTTGTGTGCAATGAAGAATACTGACTTACTTAATTTTTTTTTTTTTTAATTGACCTATGCTTGTGTCGAAAAGGTACGACCAATCAAGCTTCACCGGACTTGCGGGGGAGTGGAAGACTCTACCCCAAAAGAATACTTACTTACTTCATTGTTTGCAGCCCCCACGGCAGCACCCAGGGTGGCAGCTGATGCAGGCGGTAGACTGGGGGCCGGCGTGCCCCCAGCCCGTCAAGTATACTGGTGCAACCAAGGGGATCCGCGACATGGACGAAGATTGCCTCTATCTCAACATATTCTCGCCCAATGTAAGTATCATTCATTACCTTTTTATTTAGGCCAAGCTTTCCGCCGCGGCTCCGCCCGCGTTGACAGTTTTTCCCGTGTGAATGAGGCATTTTCCCGCGGTAAAAAGTAGCCTATGTTACTCAGGATGAATGTAGCTTTTCAATGGTGAAATATTTTTTGAAATCGGTTCAGTAGTTTTTGAGTTTATTCATTACAAACATACACACACAAAAATACAAATCTTTCCTCTTTATAATAATAGTATGATAGTATGATATGATAGTGATATGATTTGTAACCACCAACCAAGGGTCCTTGGTGGCTTAAAAGCGTAGCGTGGGCAGACCAAAGATGGACCGATAATCTGGCGAGGGTCGCGGCTTGCCGCTGCATGCGGGCCAAGCAAGACCGGTTGTTATGGAGATCCTTAGGGTAGGCCTTTGTCCAGCAGTGGACATATTTCGGCTGAATGGTGGTGTTATCGAATTTCAGGATTCTCGTAGTTAGCAGTTTATTTTTTAATTTATAGTGCAACTATCTAGCCCCCCCGGCTGTATAACAAAGTAAACTTATGGAAATATTTTTCCCATGGTAACTAACATGACGTTAGTTATGTTAGTAACGTCCTTGTAATCAATCATTCTAAATTGGAAAACAAGAAATTAAAGCCACGGCCAGTAAATATCCCACCTTACTAAAATCCAGTTCAAGCCACAGAGCAACCGCTAATCTACCCATCATATTTGACTCGTTAGCGCAGTAGCACACGCTTTGACAGATGTCTCTTATTAGTATGTAACTCGCGGCGACTTTGAGCCAATCAGCTCTGCTGATTCATCACTCGATTCATTACTGGCTATTCACTGCGGTTTGTAGATTAACAATCTGGGTTGTGCAAGGGTTGAGGTCAATGGACTAATTACAACAGGTTATGGAGAGCGTCGATGGCCAAGTGGCTAAGCCCGTTGACTTCCATTCCGAAGTTCGCGGGTTCAAACCTCCTCGGTACGTACCAATGTATTTTCGATTTTCGAATTCATATGTACGTGTATTCGACGCTCTTATGGTGAAGGAAAACATCGTGAGGAAACCTGCACACACCCGCGAAGAAATTCAAAGGTTGTGTGTGAAGTTGACCAACCCGAACTGGGCCAGCGTGGTCGACTAAGGCCTATTCACCCTGATTTCAGGGTAGGCTCAAACCCTTCGGTGGGGACGTATATGTGCTGTTAACGATGGGCTTATACGGAGGCACAGATGTTGGTTTATATATAATTTCACCTTCCCGCCAGATATCCCCCCACGCACCGCACCCCGGTGAATAATCCTAAACTAATCGTTAGTAAAAATGTGACACTAACTCTGTCTGTCTGTTATGCTTTCAAGCCTAAACGGCTAGACAGATTGCGTTAAAAATTGGGAAGATGATAGATGCTATCATGGAGACAGACGGACATAGCTGCTTTTTGTACCGTGAAAATATCCTCAAAGTCTACTTCTGCACACTATAAACGAAGCCGCAAATATAACTTTGTAGTTTCTCTCGAGTTGCAGATAATATAATAAATAGGTAAAAAACATTAACTTTGTTGGAAATTCACTGCAAATTGTATATTAATTATTTATGTCGAAAATAACGAGTGATCAAAATAATTTGATGCGATTCTTTTATTATTATTTTTTTATTATTATTTTTATTTATTTTATTTTTTTATTATTATTTTATTATTATTCTTTTATTATTATTATTTTAATACTTTTATTAAATATGCAACATGATCATCATCATTTCAGCCAAAAGACGTCCAATGCTGGGCAAAGGCCTCCCCCAAAGACCTCTACAACGATCAGTCCTGCGCTGTACAATGTGCTCTGCTCACCGCCACTTAAGTAGACAAGGAATAATAATTTTCTTAATAATCCCTGTGGATTAACGGAATGGGCAACAGGAAGCCATGGGCGCTTACGGTCGCAGCGAACTCATTTATAATGTATCAGATGGACTCAATTTCACACTCTAGAGAGCAGGCCTACATTACGTAATAATGGTGACAAATGGACACGGGGTGATTGAATTTTATAATACAATGGATGTCCTTAACTTATGGAACTTATGTTTTTTTTATTGGTAATTGTATTTTACGGGAAGCCTTACCGTTTCTTATCCGGCAGCATTAATTAAATACTAAGTTTTTTTGTGACATTTAACTATATCTAAAAGTATTGTGATATATATATATATATATAGGTTAGGTACTTGTTACCTGTCATATTGAAATTTTCTTCAATAGGAAGAAAGTAAGAACACGGCAAAACTATATCTTGTAAAACTAACTCATAAAACCTCTTTTTACACAGCTGCAGTGAACTGTTTTGAACTGTAGTTACTACTAGTAGCAGTACTGGACTTAAGTTTCTCCCAAAGAATCCCTATGTAAAAACTAATAATCAGAGACGGAGCCCCTCAGGCGTCGTCTCCTTCACGTTTTTTTTCCGTATCAACGCGCTAGGCCGTGGTCCGAAGCTCCCTCTCCCCGCCCCTAGACGCGTTGGTACATGACTATTCGGGTAGAGCCTTTCGCGGGGGAGCAAGTCCGGTGAAGCTTGATTCGTCGTACTTTTTCGAAAAAAGCGTAGTACAAATAAAAATAAATAAAAAAATAGTAACAATGATTATGTTTTGCAGACGGAAGCGGGCGCCACAGCGCAGAAATTCCCAGTAATGGTGTACATCCACGGCGGGCAGTTCCAGTCCGGTGCATCTAACTTGTTCCCCGCTCACATGCTGGCCGGCTTCTACAATGTCGTCGTCGTCTCCATCAACTATAGACTTGGAGCGCTTGGTAAGATACTTCATCGCTATGAATTTAGGGCGATGTGGTCTTAGAATCGCCATTTTTAGATTGTTAAATTATTTATTGTTGTTAAGAATTATACATTCATTTGAGCATCTGGTGTTCTGCTCTAGAAGGTCCCGTGGATGGATGTGGTCTACATACATACAGTCACGCCTCTTTCCCGGAGGGGTAGGCAGAGAATCCAGACTTCTTTCACTACATCCACATTTATTAATCTCCTCATTCATGCTCGTCGGTTTAGAGTACTCTTGAGCCGACCTTTTGTCAGAACGTCCCCGATTTCATTTTGGAACGTTCGTTTTGGTCTTCCTCTTGCAACACTTCCTTCCACTCTCGCCTTGAAATGAAATGAAATGAAATTATATATTTTAACTTTTGTACATTTTACATCACTTAGTTAAGTCAAATAAAGTTACATTTAGTCGTGAAACGGAACTAATCTTACTTCTCAGAAATATCCATAATTTAGAGTGTGACAGCATGATATAAGATGGCAACACCGTAAAGGAAGTGGCGCCCTTAATTTCACGACTTTTTTGCCACACTGTAAATACTTTAGAAGCGATTCTACAGTGTAGTGCAAACGGTGTAAAAGTGTTATGTTTTTTTTTTTTTTTATTTAATCAATTCTCAGTAAATTACAATTTCTATAATTATATATATATTCCCCTTGACCGATTTCGGCCACGGCGACTGCTTCAGCTCTGATTCTGGCGATCATAACATGTCGCTAAACACTTGTTTATCGCGACACTATACTAACTTATTTCTAAACAGGTTTGCAACTCGGATCGCGCACTAAACCTATAGCTACATAATTAACATGTCTGTTGGTCAGGGTTCCTATCAACGGGCGACGAGAACTCGCCGGGCAACTACGGCATCTTGGACCAGGCGATGGCGCTGCGCTGGGTGCGCGACAACATCGGGCCCTTCAACGGCGACGCGGCCGCCGTCACGCTCTTCGGGCCCGGCGCCGGCGCAGCTTCCGCCGGCCTGCTCGCACTCGCGCCGCACACCAGGGATATCGTCACTAGGGTCATTGCGCAGGTGAGTAGATATACAGGGCGTCCCACGGCTATGCCACATGGAGGGAAAGTACCTTAAATATTGTAGGTAGATCATTTTACTGAAAGAAGACATTATTTTATTTCTAAAAACTATCAAAACTGCATTCATACATTTTTTTATAATTACATGGTTGAACCAGGAATCGAACCCGTTATACGAGAAAAAAAATATCCTGTAGTTTTATCATACCGATCAAAAGGCTTCATCATAAGGGTTATTTTTTGCTAAATAACATAGTGTCAGAAATAAAAGGAAGACTACGTATTTTAACATTTGTTGTGGCCGGCCGAGATCGCCAGATCTTTCAGAAGGTCATTGTGCAGGTTTTTTTTATTACTTTAGTCAGGCTTTAAAATACTTGTATTTGAACATTCTTAGATTTTCGCGGTTGTTAATGTTCGATGTAACTCGATCGAAATATCGGTAAGCTTAATTTAAAACGAAATCGTGGAGAAAACCCGTGAAAATGTGTATTAGTACTTGTAATTGTTAATGTGTATGGATATGTATGAGTGTGTTTATTGTATTCCCTTCCAGAGCGGGTCTGCGCTGGCGGACTGGGCGCTGATCGAGGACAAGTTCCGCGTGCAGAACACGTCGCTGGTGCTCGGGCGGCTGCTGGGCTGCCCCATCGACTCCTCGTGGAAGCTCGTCAACTGCCTGAGACAGGGCCGCTCCTTCTACGAGCTGGGGAATGCGCAGTTTGAAGTAAATCAATAAATAAAAACTACGTCATTAGAAGAGCGACCAATTAGAAGCCGAGGCCTGAAACGCATAGCGCTCTAGCTTTCGCGGCTCAATTTTGCGTGGCCGCTAAAATATCTAAATTTAAGTTGTTATGTCTCTTTCACGTTTTTAAGAACGAAAAGGGACAGGTGATTGCCAACCTACATTTAGACACGTCAAACTTCGATTATACGCGTAATTTAGCAGGAATTTAAAAACAACCCGACTAAATTAAGCTGAATTTGACAGCTACGCTGCTTATTTTAAATATCATTCATTCGAAATTAAATTCATTCATCTCCCCATCCTTTTTGATTCCCATATGAATGAAAGAGACCAACAACTTAAATTTAGAAATTTTAGCGGCCACGGCAGAATTATGCCCATTGAAGAAATACAAGTTCCAACAAAGTACAGTTGGGCTGCGGTCCCCGGACTCACCACCATGCCCCAGGGAAGATCTTCCCTTTGCCTCCACATTGGTAACCCCGAGTCACCAATGTCAAGTCTAATTGTTATTTGTTCGTTCGTTCTACTTCTGAAGAGAAAACCAACGAAAATTGTGTCACGTTGAAACATCTGTTTTCATTTTCATCGCGCAGTAAAAAAAAAGGGTTATGACTTTTACCCGTATTATGTATGTATGTTCATCTGATCACAAATTTTAGATGACAATATTTTCTTGTTTCCTACTTCTTAAAGCGCTATTTCTCAGTAGTCGGATCGAACCTTAAGTCCACTAATGTCTAAAAAGAAAAAAGATTTTCAACTTAGTTATAAAGACTTGTAGATAGAAAAATATTGTATTTTTTATTTACAATAATTAAAGTGATTGCTATTCTTCTCATCTTCTTCTCAGCCGTGTTCAACCATTTCAATGTAGGCCCGCAAAATACGCCATCTGTTTCTATTTTGTGCCACGTCCATCTAATTCTTTCCTGCAGTCTTCCCCACGTCATCCTTCCAACGCATCTGCGGTCTTCCTCTCACCCCAGGGTCTGCACTCCAAGACCGCTTTACCCCACAAGCCATGTTTTCGGGCTATGTGTCCTGCCCACTGCCACTTCAACCCTGCCACTCGCTTCACTGCATCGGTGACTGACTTTGCTTTGGTCCCTTAGCACTGGGCGGTCACTCCATACAGAAAACGCATTTTGACAACCTACTTCTTTTTGAACAACAACGGAATATCACTACAAGTCAATGGCGCTAGGCGCTATGTAAAACACCCCCGAACACCCTTGGTAGAGTCCCGCGGCGCCTGCGGGGTGCGGGGCGTGGGGCGCTATATCGGGCGGGGAACTCATTTTAGCGTGGGGGGTGAGTGTCCTTTCTGTACGTGTTAGTACTATTATTTTCTTCTGTGCCCTTAGTCAAGTATTAGTTTTACTTCTGAAGAGATTGCTATCACTACATAGTATAAAACAAAGTCGCTTTCTCCGTCCCTATGTCCCTCCCTATGTACGCTTAAATCTTTAAAACTACGCAACGGATTTTGATGCGGTTTTTTTTAATAGATTAAGTGATTCAAGAGAAGGTTTATATCTATAATACATGCATAATATACTCAAGAATAACCCACAGTAACCATTTTCCCGTGCGGAGCCGGGGCGGGTCGCTAGTTATTACATAAATTTACACTTTGAATTTGGTATATCCAGCCGCAAGTAGGGTTCATCCCGTGGGGTCCAGTGCTGGAGAGCAACTTCACGTTCCCCGCCGACGGCTGGTACGAGGGCTGGCAGAGCCGCGACTGGCGCTTCCTCAACAGCACTCCCGAGGAGCTCATCGCCAGGAGACACTTCAACCCGGCGCTGCGCTACATGACCGGCGTCACCACGCAGGAGGCTGCTTACGTCATCTGTAAGTTGTACCTGTGTGTGTACAGCTCATATAGGAGACACTTCAACCCGGCGCTGCGCTACATGACCGGCGTCACCACGCAGGAGGCTGCTTACGTCATCTGTAAGTTGTACCTGTGTGTGTACAGCTCATATAGGAGACACTTCAACCCGGCGCTGCGCTACATGACCGGCGTCACCACGCAGGAGGCTGCTTACGTCATCTGTAAGTTGTACCTGTGTGTGTACAGCTCATATAGGAGACACTTCAACCCGGCGCTGCGCTACATGACCGGCGTCACCACGCAGGAGGCTGCTTACGTCATCTGTAAGTTGTACCTGTGTGTGTACAGCTCATATAGGAGACACTTCAACCCGGCGCTGCGCTACATGACCGGCGTCACCACGCAGGAGGCTGCTTACGTCATCTGTAAGTTGTACCTGTGTGTGTACAGCTCATATAGGAGACACTTCAACCCGGCGCTGCGCTACATGACCGGCGTCACCACGCAGGAGGCTGCTTACGTCATCTGTAAGTTGTACCTGTGTGTGTACAGCTCATATAGGAGACACTTCAACCCGGCGCTGCGCTACATGACCGGCGTCACCACGCAGGAGGCTGCTTACGTCATCTGTAAGTTATACCTGTGTGTGTACAGCTCATTAAATTTTTTACACCTTGGGTTACATTATTGAAGTTTTAGTAAAGATCCCTATTTAAAAAAATAGTCTATGTTGTTCAGGGATTATGTAGCTTCTCAACAGTGAAAGATTTTTTAAAATCGGTTTAGTAGTTTCGAAGCCTATTCGATGCAAACAAACAAACCTTTCCTCTTTATAATATTAGTATAGATAGGGTGTTTTTTTTTTCCTTTTTCTATTCTATAAACTCTTTTTTTTTCTTTCAGATAACAACGAATCCTTAGCTCCCAACTTCCAAGTCGACGAAGCGTGGTTTAATCAAAAAGTGGCTGAATTTGTATTGCGGTAAGTATCACATTGTATTTTACAACAACAACCCACAATGGCTTTCAGGAGTCGCCTTCACCGGATACGGTGTGGAGGACATCATTTTACAATACTATTTAATAGTTTAAAATTACAGTAATTTATTACATAAGAACATGCTCAGACAACGGCTTTTTCGCAGAGAATTATCTCGGAAATGCGAAAAGTTATTCGACACTCCTTTTAAATAGTTATTTAATCGGTTAGTTTGTATTTCGTTTCCGGATATGAAAAAAATCTCTCAAAGTTGATCAAATCTATTTAATTAATTTCCTTTCAAACTGTATGTGGAGTGTGAAGGTCATTGCACAAAATCTTATCCCTAAAGAAAATTTTGTAAAATAATGCGAAAGTTTGTGAGGATGGATGGATGTTTACCCTTTCACGCAAAAACTACTGAATGGATTTTAATGAAACTTTATACATGATAATAATTCACAACGGGAAAATCTCTAATTCCCTCGGGAAAAACTGTTAGAGCGGGCGGGCGGTAAGCTTGTATTTCATACAGCTTATCTGCAAGCAAGCAGCATTGTCAACAAACTTGGTATCTAAAGCCCGACCAAAGAATTAAAAATTCTCGCCGTATTGCGGAATTTTAATGGAACTAATTTTATAAGGGAAATTGTTGCCATAGTCGTAAAAATATACACGGGGCGCACCCAGAGCAGGTTTCTTATTTCTTTGGCCAGGCTTTACAGTAATTATAATATGTTTTTTTTTACCAGTTACAATTACACCCTGAATCCCCGCGGCGTGTATGAAGCGATCCGTTACATGTACACCTACCACCCCGAGCCTCACAACGTCAGCGCTATAAGGGACCAGTACATACACGTGAGTGATTAACATTCATACTAATATTGTGAATGTAAAAGTGTGTTTGCTTGTTTGTCCTTTTTTTACACTGAAAGTAAGCAAGGATTGGTCATAATTTTTTGAACAGAGATTGAATATGGGCCGGAAAGGCTACTTTTACCGCTGGAAATCATCATTATAACAAAAATCTAGCAATAAAGTACTAGCGTACGAAAGATTCGATCCGCAAAAGTGTTAAATGGAAAACAACAGTTGTTCTAATACAACAAAGTGCAATTTAGATCGCACACTGCCGGTTTATGTATACATATTATTTTGATATTGTTAAAAACTTGACTAGATAGTATAATATGAGTTATTTCAGACGATTTATTTCTATCATAGAGTAACAGTCAAAAACCAAATATAAACTCAGACCTACAAGGCTCTCATCAGTGTAACGGCTAAATATTGTACAGAGTACAGATAGATTGTATTTATACCATTGTGCACCCTAAAATATTCTAGAAGTGAAAGATTTAAACCTTTACAAAACAGTGGCCACTATATTACCTTAATTTTATCGTTATACCATCAACATAAAGTCGGATACGAATGCATTTGTAAAGTTGTTTTGCCTTTTTTTCCCCAGTTTCTTTCAGACTTCCTGTACCGCGCGCCAACAGACAAGATGGTGAAGTTGTTGTTGGAACAAAACGTGCCCGTGTACATGTACGTGCTTAACACCACTGTGGAGGCGTTCCGGTGAGCACACTGCTTTACAATACAATATAGGTTACCTATGGATACAAGAAAATAATAGTACTAACCCGTACAGAAACGACACTCACCCCCCCGCGCCAAAATGAGTCCCCGCCCGATATAGCGCCCCACGCCCCGCACCCCGCAGGCGCCGCGGGACTCTGCCGGGGGTGTTTTACATATCGCCTAGCGCCATTGACTTGTAGTTCAAAGTTCAAATGTGTTTATTCGAAGTAAGATTTTACAAATCACTTTTCGACGTCGATATATAGTCGATGTATAGTCGATAGATAGTTGATATTCAAAAAGAAGTAGGTTGTCAAAATGCGTTTTCTGTATAGAGTGACCGCCCAGTGCCTATGGTCTGTTTCATAAATCCGAACAAAAGTTCATTGACCTCTTTTTCTTAAAACTTATTAAAAATAATGTAGCGCCAAAATGTGTGGCAAGGTCACACGGTATAATGCGATAATTTCCTATGGTTTTATCGTATCGTTTGAAAAAAATGTGCGCATTAATATCCCATCCCGCACTAGGCCAGCATGGTTGACTGACTAAGGCCTATTTACCCTGATTTTAAAGTAGGCTCGAGCCCCTCGGTGGGGACATATATGAGCTGTAATGATGATTAATATGAAACAAACAATAGTTCCTGCGAGTGATGATTAAAGTCAGCGACATAGCCCGATATCGAATGTGTCAGTGGGTGGGGTACATTGGGGATCAAAGGTCCTTGCGCCGGAAACCTGTAGCACAGAAGACTAAGAACAGAAAGTTATCTCCGTACCAACTGGCCGCTTCGGTTTGAATGTGAGCGCGCCGTGTAGGCACGCGCCGTCACGCACACGCTTGCATTTAGCCCATACTGCCGCCCCCTTATTCCCCCTTATTTTATGCTAGTGTGTGCGTGTCAGCGCGTGCCTACACGGCTTGCGGCGCGGACGCACACATTCAAACCGACAGCGGCACGTTTGTATGAAGATAACTTACTGGTTATACTGTGCCTGTAGATTGCCTTCTACATGTCGGCTTTGTGAGCGGCCTACCGCTACGCCTCCCAGGCGCGGATATTCAACAATCTTCTGCCCCAACGGCCGTCGGATCTACAGTCTGTCCAAAAAGAGTAGAAATTAAAAAGTAGCAACATCGTAGTGTCGTCCCATTTTCACCATTTGTTGGTTGGAAAGGGACGGCACTATGGAGTTGCTACTTTTTAATTTCACTGTTTTTGGACGTACTGTATGTACCTCGCTTATTTCTTCGGGCTATGTCTTACTTTGGTATGTCTGCGGATCTCATCGTTTCTGATGTGATGGCAAAAGCTATAAACACAAATGTTGTGATTGCAGATGGCAGGACTGGCGTCAATACGGTCACGACACGGAGCATTATTTCCTCACCGGAGCCCCCTTTATGGACCAGGAGTTCTTCCCGAAGAGGGACCGCCTCGAGAGGACCGCGTGGACCGGCAATGATAGAAACATGAGCCACTTCTTCATGAAGGCTTACTCCGACTTCGCTAGATACGGGTGAGTTTTACTTTCATTTACATACAATACAATACAAATATACCTTATTGACACCAAATACAGACATATACAGAAAAACAAACAAATCAGAAGAGTCAAAAGGCAGCCTTATTGTTAAGGTAGCAATTTCTACTGTCAGTTTAGGAGATGGATACAACTCCATACTGCCAAATAACTTTGTATATTTATATTATACTAGCGACCCGCCCCGGCTCCGCACGGGAAAATTGTTATTGTGGGTTATCCTTAAGTATATTATAATATAAACCTACCGCTTGAATCACGCTATCTATTAAAAAAAATCGCATCTATATCCGTTGCGTAGTTTTAAAGATTTAAGCTTTATATTTTTATGTATGTGTTACGCTCAAAGATCGAAAACGCTCAGTGAGCGGAAAAATAGCTCACAACGCGTTGTGGTCACAGTAAAACATCCTGTTGGATATGTGTGTCATACATAGTTACCTATAAGTAGATATAGTTAGCGGCTGCGCCGCGCCATCTTGTGGAATAAAGGTCAGTGCGTTTTGAGTAAGCAGTCGTTTCAATCGCGTATTTAACAGTGGCGACGATATTGTGAATTACCCACTTTAGGAAAAAAATGGCTGCGTCACATTTCGGAATTTTGTCGATTTTCGATCATAATGTACAGTCTTGGCAAACATATAAGGATCGCATACTTCAGTACTTCGTCGCGAACGACATCGGTACGAAGGAAGATCCCACTGGAACCAAGAGGAAAGCGATACTTCTCAGCGCACTCGCCGACAGTACCTACAAGTTGACGGCAGATTTAGCTCAGCCTAAAACACTTTCAAGTGTGCCGTTTGCTGACATTCTCCAGCTTTTAGACACGCATTTCACTCCGAAGCGCACCGGATTCAGCGAAAGACATAATTTTTATGCAGCGATGCAGGAAGCAGGGGAAACACCCACACAATGGGCAGCGAGATTACGTGGACTCACGGCGCACTGCTGCTTCCAAAATGTGGAAGAAGCTCTTCGCGATAAATTCGTGATGGGTATGCAGTCCGGCCCGGAAAAGGAAAAGATTTATGCTCAGGACCTGACAGACCTAACGTTGGCAAAAGCTGTGGAGCTAGCTGAGAGTATGCGGTGCGCGCGCGCCTCCGCCGTCGCAGCTAGTTCGTCACGTGCAACCTCCGGGATGGCTGACAACCAGCTGTACAAAATCGCGAATAATACGAAAAATGGTCATTCCGCGAAAGTGAAATGTGCTTGTTGTGGTTATACTAATCATAAGGTGTCACAGTGTAAATTTGCAAATTACGTGTGTAGAAAGTGTCATAAAAAAGGTCACTTAAAAAAAATGTGTACAAATGTAAATTATTGTAACTTGGAAACTTATGACAGGAATGACGAGGACGACGATGACGACGGTAAGCTTTATCATATCCGTTCTTTAAAGGGAGAACCGTTAACGGAAACGATATCGATTAATAATTTAAATTGTAAGTTTGAAATCGATAGCGGTTCCGCTGTGACTGTGATATCCGAAAGCTACTATAAATCTAATTTCAGAGATATGCCATTGTCGTTTACTCGTAAACAACTGTCAGCTTATAATGGTAAGCGAATTGTTTGCTTAGGTACTGTCCGATTACCAGTGATGTATTTGGGGAACAAGAACGAACTCGATTTTTACGTAGTCCGCGACGGAGGGCCGCCGCTTCTAGGCAGAGATTTTATCTCAAAGTTTAAGCTACAATTAACATCGATAAATTATTTCCAGGAAACAGATTTGTTACTAAGTAAATTAAAAAAACAATATAGTAGCTTATTCTCAGACAGGTTAGGTGAATTCAACAAATACAAAATAAAATTGAACTTAAAAGATAACATGAAACCTTTTTTTTATAAAGCACGGCCACTTGCGTTCGCCTTACGCGAAAAGGTAGGTAACGAAATCGATAGGCTGGTCAAGTTAGGTATCCTGATACCTGTAGAGGTGTCAGAATACGCATCACCAGTAGTGCCGGTTCTTAAACGGAACGGCTCAGTTAGGCTTTGTGCCGACTATTCAGTTAGTTTGAATAAACAATTGCAAATAGAACACTACCCCCTCCCCACCGCTAATGAGTTATTTTCGAAGCTTCACGGAGGCCAACAATTTACGAAGCTTGATTTGTCCATGGCCTACAACCAATTCGTGTTAGATAACGAATCGCAAGAGTTAACTTGCATCAACACACATCGCGGGTTGTTCAAATATACACGATTAGTGTTTGGGCTGTCGAGCGCGCCTGCAATATTCCAGCGCGCAATGGAATGTATTTTATCGGGTATGGACGGGGTCTTATGTTTATTAGACGATGTTCTTGTAACGGGCAAGGACACTAGTGAGCATTTAGCGAGACTACACGCAGTGTTGAAACGCTTACAGGACGCTGGGCTCACATTACAACAGGAGAAATGCGAATTTTTTAAAAATGAAGTTAAATATTTGGGTTACGTTATCACTAAAGATGGATTAAAAAAGTGTCCAGAAAAAGTCAAAGCAATGTTAGAAGCGCCAATACCAAGTAATGTTCAGCAATTACAGTCATTTTTAGGGCTTGTCAACTACTACAGAAACTTCATTCCTAATGCATCCTCTATCCTTGGTCCCTTGTACGATTTATTAAGGAAGGGTACACAGTGGAAATGGTGTGATGAACACAACACAGCCTTTCAAAAAATTAAACAGGTATTAACTTCAAGGGAGGTTTTAGCGCATTATAACCCAGAAGCAAAATTAGTCTTAACGGTCGACGCTTCTCCTAGTGGGTTGGGTGCGATTTTGTCGCAAATAGGTAAGGATGGCGTCGAGAGACCCATATCATTTGCGTCTAGAACATTGAACGCGGCCGAAAAACGATACGCGCAAATACAGAAAGAGGCCACAGCCATAATTTACGGTGTTAAAAGGTTCCACCAGTATCTTTATGGAAGGTCAGATCCCTTCACGCTACGTACGGACCATAAACCCTTAATATCTATTTTTGGACAGCATAAAGGTATACCGGAAGTGTCCGCGAACAGGTTACAAAGATATGCTATGTTTTTAAGTGGATACAATTACACGATCGAGTACGTGAAGAGCGCTGATAACAGTGCCGATTATTTGTCTCGCGCGAGCCTGCCCGCCCCGCACTCACTTCCGTGCCCCGCGGCGCCCACTACCCAGTGCACGTGCACCGAGCAACACAGTCGCAGCGAAGAGCTGCCAGTTGATCGAGCTAGTTACGTTTGTTTTGTTTTTGATGGTAGTGCACCTATCACGTTGGATCGATTGCGCGAAGAGACAGAACAAGATATGATCTTATCCAAAGTTGCATATTACATCAATAAGGGTTGGCCGCAAAGGATAAGTGATATTAGATTAACACCGTATCATCTATGTAGGTCTCAATTGTCAATCGAAAATGGATGTATTATGCGCGGCCATAAGGTTGTAATTCCTTCGGCTTTGCAAAAAATGGTGATAGCAGAGCTACATTCGTCGCATTTAGGAATTGTAAAAACAAAAGCGGAAGCCAGATCACGGATTTGGTTTCCAGGTATAGACGAATCGTTAGAAAGATTAATACAGTCCTGTGACGTCTGCAATCAGCTGCGTTCATCACCGCCGCGTGCTCCAATTTCCTCTTGGAAATATCCACAAGTTTCTTTTAGTAGACTACACATAGACTTTTTAGGTCCATTCAATGGTAGCACGTATTTAGTAGTTGTGGACGCTCGTACTAAGTGGGTGGAGATGTACAACATGAATAGCTCAACGTCAACCAGCGCGGTAGTCGAGAAATTGTGCGACTTTATGTCTAGGTTTGGAGTCCCGGAAACAATAGTGAGCGACAATGGCACATCTTTTTGTTCAGTAGAATTTGAATTATTTTGCAAAAGTAACGGCATAGCTCATATTACGTCACCTGTCTATCACCCCGCCAGCAACGGGCAGGCGGAGAGCTATGTGAAGGTGATAAAAAAGGGAATTAAGACATGCTTATTATCGTGTCGCACTGCAAGGGAATCGCGATTAAAGTTACTGAAATACCTCATGGACTACCGCAACTCCGTGCACAGTGCTACCGGATACTCGCCAGCACAAATGGTTTTCGGGCAAAAACTTCGCACTCGCTTGGATCTGATAAATCCAAGGACGTCAACCTCGTCCTCGTCATCGTCAAAATTAAATCCGTTTGATATTGTAAAGTGTACGCAAACTAAATCCGTCACAAAAAGAAACAAATCTATCGAAGGATATAAGAGGAATGATACAGTATTATACAAAAAATTTATTAATAAAAACAAATTCACATGGACAAAAGGAACAGTAGTAAAAAGAATAGGAAAAGTAACTTACATCATCAAGGATAGCCTAAGCTTAGAAGACATAAAACGGCATAAAAATCAAATAATAAAACTCAGAGAGGAAAGAACACAACAAAAAAATTATGAGCAAAATACTAACAACTACTTACCTGAAGTAACCATCACGTCTTCACCACCTGCTTCTCCGACGCCGCCGTCTCCCCAGCCGCCGTCGTCTCCGCTACCGCCGCCGTCGTCTCCGCTACCGCCGCCGCCGTCTCCACCGCCGCCGCCGTCTCCACCGCCACCGTCTTCGACACCGCCTTTATCACCGCAGTCACCGCGATTGTCGACTCAAACACTCCCAGAGCCATCTCATTTAACGACACAAACATCCATGCAGATGCAAGCTCAATCGCAACTAACTACAACTCCATTAACGGAGTCGCATTATTCGTCCAGAAGGGGAAGGAGAGATGAGATATACGAGCCGCATTCCATACCAACAGCTGATGAGAGTATAGGCGATTCAGAGTTGTCGTCTTCTTTAAGCTTGGACCCAGGCGCCGCCGGCGAGCAGTTGCAATCATGCTCAGATGATGCAGAGTTTTATGATGCAGGAAATGAATCAGAAGTTGAACAAGCAGAGACTTTGCTCAATCCCTCGATAGAGGAACCAAGGAGGTTGTTACGTAAACGTCCTCAGTTAGATTTTAAGAAATATTTTTAGTGTGTTAGTTTTAAGTGTTTCTTTATTACGGGGAGGGATGTTGGATATGTGTGTCATACATAGTTACCTATAAGTAGATATAGTTAGCGGCTGCGCCGCGCCATCTTGTGGAATAAAGGTCAGTGCGTTTTGAGTAAGCAGTCGTTTCAATCGCGTATTTAACACATCCACATCGCAAAATTCGTGTTATGGCTCTGATGAAAACGCGCACGACGCGTTGTGGCAATCACAGAAATACCAAATAGCGAAATTCGTGTCGTGGCTGACATGCTATCCGATCTCAACGCGATGTGGCAATGAAGAAAATCCATGACGCGTATGGAATATTATTTGATTACGACGCACACTACTTTCCGATATGGATCCTACTAGGCCTAGGCTAGAAACGTTTTGGTAGATGTCCTTAGGAAATATGTTTTATTTTATAAAATCACTGCAAAGCAGCGTGTTTGTCATTATTAAATATAATTATATAAATTAAAATAAAATAAAGCGATATTTGTTATTATTGAGATTACTTTAGGTAAGTATATTTAAAAAATCAACGTATTAAATAATAAATTACTGAACACAAAATATTAATCAATTGTTTGAATTGTTTAAATAAGGTCTTTGACCAATAATATTTTTTTTATGTATTATTGTATTTGGTGTTTAATTTTGAATGTAATATTAAACTTAGAGGCCTTAAGGGATCAATTGTAAATTACTTAATTCACTTTAAATAATTAGGGATTTTATTTTTTTTATGACAATTTAAAATTCTTTAAAAGAGCCGACACCGACTAGTTACTTACAACCTGTCCGTCGTGATATGGTTAAAACAATGAAGGCTCAGAACGCGTCATGGCTTTTCTTCATTGCCACAACGCGTTGAGATCGAATAGCATGTCAGCCACGACACAAATTTCGCTATTTGGTCTTTCTGTGATTGCCACAACGCGTCGTGCGCGTTTTCATTAGAGCCATAACACGAATTTCGCGATGTGGATGTTTTACTGTGACCACAACGCGTTGTGAGCTATTTTTCCGCTCACTGAGCGTTTTCGATCTTTGAGCGTAACATATGCACATAGGGACAGAGAAAGCTACTTTTTTTTAATACTATGTAGTGATGTACCATAATACTAACATTAGAATAAGGGATTGTTACTAGCAAATATGGACTTTTATCTGAAATAAAATATTATTATTACGATTGTTTACGGGTCTTATCGCGCTAAGACCCGTAAACAATCGTAATAATAATTTAGTAATCGCGAAAGCTTCAAACAAACATTAAATATTATTATTAATTATTTTCGTTCCAGCAACCCGACTCGCTCACGCATCCTGGGCGTGCACTTCGAGGAAGCCAAGGCTGGGCAGCTGCGGTACTTGAACCTCAACACCACGTACAACTCGTCCGTGCAGCTCAACTACCGCCAGACCGAGCTCGCCTTCTGGACGGTGTACCTGCCCACCGTTATAGGACGATTCGTGCCCACATACCCGCCCATCACTGAGGTACACTTGGCTTATTTATTGCACTTGTACGAGATTGTTTGAGACGAGAGCCGGTCTTGCACCTCCAACATGCTCGGTCCCCGCGTGACAGACATAATTTTGTCGTGCGTATTCTCTTATCCTATTGGAGGATATTTCAATATGGCGGGTTTTTTGACAGTTAAATGTGGGACAAACTTTTGTCATAGCACCCTATGTTACGGGGGCTGGTTTGAGCTTGAGAAGCTTATTGAGTTTTGAAATGACGTCACTGAGTGTTCTAAGGGAGTCTATCATACTAATACTTCTGGACGTCATATACACCTGTATGCACTAATCTTTTCTTAGGGTTTACGTAGTGAATATTCATAAAGGTAGGGAGAAACTAAGCAGTTTAAACCGCTTTTTTTCCGTGGGTATGAGGCATTTTGTCGCGGTAAAAGGTAGCCTATGTTACCCAGGGTGAATGTAGCTTTCTATTGGTGAAATAATTTTTGAAATCGGTTCAGTAGTTTTTAAGTGTATTCATTACATACACACACACACACACACACTACAATACATATCTTTCCTCTTTATCTTCTTCTTCTTATCGAGTGGGTTTAGAGGTTAACCTACCCCACAAACCCTGGTGTCGGAATTGTTGAGCCGCCTTAGGCTTCCGACATGGCTCCTATAACAACTAGGTACATCCATACGGTTTATAATCCGGTTCCTCTTTATAATAATAGTGTGATTGGTCGTTCCAGTACTGGTGGGAGCCGAAGCAGCCGCTGCAGATAGCGTTCTGGTCGGTGTCCAGCGCTTGTCTGCTGCTACTGGTGCTATTAGTAGTACTGTGTATGCTGTGGAGAAACGCCAAAAGGTAACAATACCAGGCCTCCGTCACTCCATGTACTTGCGCGCTATAACTACCTACCGCCCGGCCGAGCGGTCTCGGGCCGACCCAGGACCAATTCCCCATTGTCTAAACGTGTGACGTAGAGTGGCGCAATACAAGAGAGAGAGATGCAGCAACTACTTCTGCACGCCTAGCGCCGTGCGATCTGAATTGCACTTCATTATAACGAAGCTAGGGTTGCAATTTATATGAATTATGTCGCCTAGTGCAGCTTCTGTAGGGACTACTATTTGGTATTCTGTGACAATACATTTTAACTTATTAATCGTATTTGAGAAGAATACAAATACGACGTACTCCGAACAAAAATATAACTTATAGTCTTTGCTTGCTTTTGGTGTGGGTTTCGTGGTTAATCTACCTCACAAACCCTGGTGTCGGAATTATCGAGCCGCCTAAGACTTCTGACATGGCTCCTGTAACGACTATTCGTACAAGTCCGGTGAAGCTTGATTGGTCGTACTTTTTCGACACCTTTGTGTCAATTAAAGAAAAAAGACTATATCCATAGATTATTGACGGCCTCGTAGCCTAGTTGGTAGTACGTCTGCCTACGAAGCACAAGGTCGCGGGTTCGAATCCCGCCCAGGGCAAACATTCGTGTGATGAGCACTTGTGTTTGCCTTGTGTCTGGATGTTGTATACTTATATATGTATGTATATCAGTTGTCTGACACCCATAGTACAGGCTCTGCCTAGTTTGGGGTCAGATGGCCGTGTGTGAGATGTCCCACATATTTATTTATTTATTATTTATCATAGCCGGAACCAACGGCTTTACGTGCCTTCCGAAACACGGAACCATCTTTCTTTTCGGACAATCAGGTAATTCAGCCTGCAATGTACTAACCAAATAAAAGTATTAGAAATCTTAGAAACTTATTTTAAAAAATCTTTTTTGCTTTTTGCTTTACTAACTGTATACTATTCTAACTATATTATGATTGAACAGGTTATCATCTTGAATTGTAATTTGACACCCGATGATTTCTTTTCTTTCTAGAAAATTACAAAGAATCAGATGGGCCCTTGTATGAATACTTATCTTTCTAGTGTGTGTATTTCAAAACAAATACTTAATTATTGTGGATGCAATAACCATTTGAAAACATGTGACTTGTTCCCTCTTAAGGAAAAACATTGGAGAACCACTAAATTAATATACTTACTATTATGAATGTAAAGTAAAGCAAAACAAAAATTCTACCTCTATGCTTCCTCTATGATTGATTACATTTCTTTCTTAGGAAAAAAGCATGTTTGTATATTAGAGTATGTACTAGAATATTCCTAACACCATTAACATTTGTTCTAACAGGGCTATACCGCCGAAATGGAAATTGGTGCCAGTCGTGTAGGTACCTTTCATTACTAACACCTCAACTGCTTGTACTAGAATGTGCAGTAGATAAAGCCTGACCAAAGAAATAAGAAGCCTGCTCTGGGGGCGCCAAGTGAATATTTTTATGGCTATGGCAACAATTTCCCTTATAAAATTAGTTCCATTGAAATTCCGCAATATGGCGAGGTTTCTTATTTCTTTGGTCGGGCTTTAGCTTGGTTTATTAACTCGTGTTTGTCTTGTGTGAATGTTGTTTATTCTGACTAAAATTCTTGATAAGTCCTTGGCGAAATTGGGTTATTGGTTTGGGATGTTGTCTTGTCCGACTTAATTTAGCACAAGCTCTGCCTAGTTTAGTTACGGGTCGGACGGCCGTGTGTGAGACTTCCCCGCCAATTATATAAATACTTTTGTGGTTGTTTATGTATGTTTTTTTACCATTTCGCCTGAACCGTCTGTTCCTGGTAAACTGATTGTAATCAAAAATTCAAAGGTTACATATACCTTTTTATTTCTACGGGAATTTTTGTACAGTAACCAGCAAATGAGGCTGGACCAACGATGTAGACTACCGGTAGTTAACTAAATTTTTGGTCAGTGTTGCCATCTAGCAAATAATTAAAATCACCAAGTTTGCTTACGTAACCTTTTTTTTCATCTAGATTTATTTAGCAATTTCTAGGGGAAATTCTAGATAACAAAAAATCGATTATCTAGTGACTTTCTAAGGCAAACTTAGTGATTTAATTATTTGCAAGATGGTGACCAAAAATTTGGTTAACTACCGGTAGTGTACGGTTAATTTACACCTATAGGCTGGACATTTTGACCTTAAAAGCGCCCGTATTCCGTAGCGGTAGGGGTGAATTTCGTAGTGCGAATGTCCAACCGCATATGCTGACTTTTGTAAAGCCTGACCAAAGAATGAAAAAACCTCGCCATATTGCGGAATATCAATGGAACTAATTTTATAATGGGAATTGTTGCCATAAACAAAAATATACACGTGGCGCCCTCAGAGCAGGTTTTTTATTTCTTTGGTCACGCTTTACTTTGCTAACATTTGTAAAGCTTTTAGTTCCATCCCGTGCCGCGTTTCCCCAGCTTCCAAACCATGACATCTGTGTTACTTCTGTACATCGTACATGTTACATCTGTGTTGACGGCCTCGTAGCCTAGTTGGTAGTACTTCTGCCTTCGAAGCACAAGGTCGCGGGTTCGAATCCCGCCCAGGGCAAACATTCGTGTGATGAGCATTTGTGTTTGCCTTGTGTCTGGTTGTTGTATATCTATATATGAATGTATATCAGCTGTCTGACACCCATAGTACAGGCTCTGCCTAGTTTGGGGTCAGATGGCCGTGTGTGAGATGTCCAACATATTTATTATTATGATTTACTTTCGTTAGGGAGACGGACCGGTACTACAGCGACGATATATTCATGGTGCCGTCGCTGGGCGACCCCGGCCTAGAGAACACCTCCCGGTCCAGAGACAACATCTACGAGTACCGGGACGTCCCCGTCAAAACACCCGCCACGCCCGTGAGTACATCGGTACTATGCGTGCCAAATAAGAATAGGATCGCGTTTGCAGCTAACGTGCAGCTAACGTAACGAGACACATGTCACCAAATGTCGAATTAGTACAGTCTGCAAAAAAATCTAATAATTATAATACCTATATAATAATTAATTTCAATTAAATCAATCATAAAGATAACGCAACAATAAGCAAAATATTAATATTATTACTACTGGTCACACCGATAGACGCGTCTGTATTGCTAGATTATGTGAATTTTCGTGATTTTATGGCATACCTGCTTACCTGAATTATTCATTACTTAATAAAAATAATCTTATTAGAAAAACGTACTTTTCACCAAAAGTGATTTTGATTAATCAAATAATTTAACAAAAGTGATTTAATTCTTTATTAGCTTGTTTTGCACACCTTACACATCACAAATGACGTTCGCACGAATTGCAGAGCAAGATGGCGTCTTGACAGTCCTATTCTTATTTGGCACACTTAGTAGATATATGAACGCCGCCGCTCGAAAAACGGCACCATTAAAACAAGGCGATAATCACGCGCAGCTTCAAAATAACGAAACGCGCATAACATTGATTTAAAGCTTACTATTTTTTAACCTCCGACGAAAAAGAGGGGTGTTTTAAGTTTTACGTGTGTGTCAGTCTGTCTGTCAGTGGCATCGTAGCTCCTAAACGGATGCGTCGATTTTGATCTAGTTTTTTGTTTGCAAGGTGTCACAATCGAGTGTTCTTAGCTATGATCCAAGAAAATATCTTCAGCCATTTGAAGATTATCAGTTCTTTTCTAGTTGTTGAAAGGATCAAGTAACGGTATTGTGTCGGGGGTTATTAAATTTTTTGAATCAGTGTTATTTTACAGTTTAAATGGAAAGAAAAAACTATATTTGTAATAGGCATGTTAGTTGACGCGGTGCCGTGTTTTGAGTTTGATTTTGTATAAGAGTATGCATCTATTTCATGGGCGTACCCAGCTTCTGGGCTAGGGGGGGGGCAAATCAGATTTTTAGGTAGGATCGTCCGCGGCTACCTATACACACTACGCAAACACACCTAGATGAAACATTAGGTACAGTAGTGTGATGTGTAGGGCAAACAGCCGCAAATGATCCTGCTTTATATCATCATAGACCACAGCATCTAAAAAGATGTTTGTTGCAGCGCTTGTGGGTTTACGAGATTCCGCATCTCCGTCTGTGGCTATCAAGTCCAATTGCAGCTCGGCATTTCTTGCCATATCGATCGCAAATAAATCGTGAATCCGGAGCAGAGAGTAGCGACGAAGTTCAGATTTTCGAGCCAGACTTCATCGTGCCTTTCCATTCCCAATTTGACGTCATTACGCCATTCAGGTCCCATTTCGGCGCGTTTCTCCCACCCATCAGTTCAAATTCCAAATCTGTTCATGTCACGTTTGTAAACATCTCTGAATCGCATAAAGGACGTCCGACTAGTCTCTTTGCGTTCGCTATTTAGCTCAACGTGAGTAGACGCGGCAGTCTCTCAGGGGCGATTCGATGGACGTGGCAAAGTCAACGAATCCTTCTCAACTTTAGCATAGCAGTTATGCTACTGCATCGTGTCTTGGAGAGAACTGCCTCATTGCTCATTTTGTCTTGCCAGGTGACTCCGAGTATAGTCATCAGGCAGCGCATATGGAAGGCGTTAAGCTTGCGTTCTTGTTTAATATAAGTGGTCCACGTTTCCGATGCGTACAGCAATATACTCAGAACACAAGTCTGTTATTCGAGAACATTAGTATCGGTAGATTCGCTTGCAGTTTAGCCAAATGCGCGCAAAAAGCCTACTAAAGGTAGTCACCACTTTGCCAATCCGAGTATCTATTTCTTTGTCATTCGAGAGCGAAGATGTAGTAGTTGAGCCAACATAGCAGCAATGATCCACAACCTCGAGCACAGCACCGTCGAGAGTGATTTTGAGAGGCTGATCTACACCCTGCCCCATGATTACAGTATTTTTGGTGTTGACGCTCATGGAAAAATAGGCGACACGTGTGACCAAATCTCGTCACCAACTCCTGGATTTTGGTTTCGGAATTACCATATTATACAAATAAAAGTAAATTTGACTATGCATGCATTTTTATGTTTATTGAATTTAAATCGCTTCTACTTTAAAAGCAATTTTCGAGAATCTTCTGCAAAACGGTTTATTTATAAAGTCTTCTGTGAAAGAATCGCCCATACTGTTTACAAGTTTTCGTCCGCCATCGTCGCGCGCGGTTTTTAGGCAATTGCACTGTGCATTTTGCATTTTTTGCGCGGTTTATTTAAAAGTTAGAGCATAAGGCCCCGTTTACACTTTGATTAGTAATTAGACGAGTTCATACATGTTCTGCGGGATTCCAGGGGGGGGCAGCTGCCCCCCCCTGCCCCCCCCTCGGTACGCCCATGATCTATTTCATATATGATCGAAATACTAACACTATTTATAGTTAAGTTTAGGGATTGTAGCAACAATGACAGTCCATTGCTGGCCTCTTATTTCATCCCTTGAGAGTCCTTGTTATTGCTAAGCCATCGCTAAAGCTGCGTCCCCCACGGTGGCGCCAATTCCAGTAATAATAGGAGAATGATCCTATCGCGATCTATAGAATTGATCTCCTATTATTACTAGAATTGGCGGCCGCTGACGTACCGTAGAGATGGGGACGCGCTGTAACACGGTGTATATTTTACAATGCATGTGCTCGAAAAGAGCGTTTTTTAAGCAGCCAAATAGTGCGGAAAGTAGCACGTTTCCGCACTAGTGCTTTTTACTTTTCAGTTTTATTTTAATTTTTGCTCAGGCTGTCATTCAGCCAGTCAACCTGACATTTCAGTATTTGAGATATTTTTACAAATTACTTAATTACCAATTTTTACTAATATAAAGGTAACAATAAAAACAAAAATTCAATAAACGCGTTTATTATTAGTATAATTACTTTATAAATTGATTTTTATTGATAAATTACGTTCAAAAATTAATTAAAAATTTGCGTGGCTGAATACATTTTACTCATTCTTTGCACATGCGCAGTAGATGATTTTTTCAGCGCGAATGTGTTTAATTAAGAAGCCCGCTATTTTATACACCTTTTTAATATAACTGTTTATTTTTCTTGCACAATGCATTGTAAAATCTTGTATGATACTCGTGCGAAAGATGATTTCCGACTCGTGTCGGCTTATACACTCATCGGAAATCACATACTTTCCGCACTAGTAGCATAAATAGCTATTACAATGCATGTGCTCGAAAAGGAGCGTTTTCTAAGCAGCCAAACAGTGCGGAAAGTAGCACTTTTCCGCACTAGTGCTTTTTACTTTTCAGTTTTTTTTTATTTTTGCTCAGCCTGTCATTCAGCCAGTCAACCTAACATTTCAGTATTTGAGATATTTTTATAACCAATATTGTTACTAATATAAAGGGAACAATAAAAATAACAATTCAATAAACGCGTTTATAATTAGTATAATTACTTTAGAAATTGATTTTTATTGATAAATTACGTTCAAATATTAATTAAAAATTTGCGTGGCTGAATAAATTTTACTCATTGCCTTATTGCGATTCGACAGCTTTGCACATGCGCAGTAGATGTTTTTTTCAGTGCGAATGTGTTTTGTTTATGAAGCCCGTCATTTTATACGCCTTTTAATATAACTGTTTTTTTTTCTTGCACAATGCATTGTAAAATCTTGTATGATACACGTGCGAAAGATGATTTCCGACTCGTGTCGGCTTATACACTCGCTCGCTTTGCTCGCTCGTGAATAAAATGACACTCATCGGAAATCACATACTTTCCGCACTAGTATCATAAATAACTATTGTAATCGCCAGGTGACCCGAGCGGTGTCTGTCGCGTCTACGGGCTCGGCGGTGTCTCTGGCGGGCGCAGTGTCCTCCGCGCCCGCGCCCGCGCCCCGCTCCCGCTCCACCACGCACCTCGTGCACGGCGTGCCGCAAACCACCGTCTAACTATTGCAACAATGTCGCATGCCACATCATTGATAAACAAATTTTACAGTATGATGAATGAAGAGACGAATAAGGCGTGGATGATTGTATGCGCGACACACGACGGCGACGCTCGAGTGTGGGAGGGTTGTAAAAGGTCATAGTTCTTTGAGTATTAAAAGTCATAGCCTGTACAAGTAAGGATGTTGGGAAAAATAACAATCGATTTATTTCACACGAGAAAGGCTAATTAATACATACAAGAGATTGAGTTGTTAGAAAAAAAAAAGCGAGCGTAGTAAAATTTTAACTGCTTATTGGAACGAACGAACGTGTAGTATCATCTAATGAATGAATGAGGAAGCATAAATTAAAAAGCAAAATTAAAACATGATCCATCCATACGCAATGTTTAGCGTCTTTTGAATTTGTAAACACTTCGAATAAATAGGTAAAACCCAGCGACGAGTCCTTGATCATTGAGAAAATATGATGAAAAAGTCGTTCAGTGCAATCAGTATAGAATAGTATCATTATAGTTAAATTGATAAATAGAATAAAAGACAACATTCCGATAAAGCGTAACGAATAAAATAATGCATAAAACAATCACTCTAATGGGACCAGCGAAAATTAGACCGTCCTAATAAATAACATAAATATGCAGCTAATTTTACATAGTGTGTATGAAATTTTAATTCTAACGTAACTTAAAAACATTAGAAATTTTATTTCTAATGTAATTAAAAAACATTGCACCACCGCTAGTAAATTAATAAATGAATTCCAATTTAACTGAAATCATTCCATTTAGTAAGTTGCCATTTCCATATGACTGAATTTACGATGTATTTTTCTATCATTATATTTTATTACCATTTGTTTAGGTATCTTTATTTTTCCTAAAAGGTATTCTGTTGTATAGAATAACACAATGTGTATTATTTTTATTTTTTTAGTTACGTAACAATTTTTATATGAGCGAGTATTTTAATATACAAGTAAACATAATAAACGTGTAAAATCCAGTTACATGTTATTTTGTAAATAAAAAGAAATACTACAATTGGTTATGAGCAACGTAATAATAATAATTATGTGAACAGTTAGTTAGATGAAGAACTGATTTTTTCGTATATAGCAACCGAGATAAAATTATACTGATGTTTTATCTTACGAGTGCAGGCGAACCATGCTTGTGTGTGCACATTGTTTGTGTGCGTAGCGCTTAGTTTTGTAGTACGCACACAAAAGCGCTTTTTTTTTTTTTTTAATTGACCTATGCTTTTGTCGAAAAGGTACGACGAATCAAGCTTCACCGGACTTGCGGGGGAGTGGAAGACTCTACCCCAAAAAAAGTCATACCAACGCGTCTAGGGGCGGCTCGAGGGAGCCTCGGATCACGGCCTAGCGCGTTGATATTGAAAAACATCGTGAAGGAGACGACGCCTAAGGGGCTCAAACTCAAACTCAAATCATTTAATCAATCTCCGTCTCTGATTTTCAATTTTGATTTTGGTTCTGGCCGCGCCCACGCCGGCGGGTGCGGGCGTTGTTACCTGAAGGGTAACTGTTACCTGAAGGGGTATTCACTACCAGAAGGGGCATTCTGTAAGGTGTAATCTAAATTCTTTGACTGCTTTAACTGCATCAGGTGTCTATACGCACTACACTACAAGTAAGGCTCGCCTGCACTCGTGTGATTAAATAACTGTACAGTTTTATAGTTTAATCTTGAGTGATTGACCAGTTCTCGGTTGCTTTAATTAGAGTAGGCTCGAGTCAATTGTGGAGACATCAAATAGCTCTTAATTATAACAATTATTGAGCACATTGTAGACTATTAGGTACGTAAGATTTAATAGACTGCTTTGATCAATACCACAGTGATGCTTTTATAGTATTAAGAATTAATAATAACTAATTAATATTATGTAATAAAATAGCGACAAAAATGTAGTTAGGAAATTAGGGCAATGTTGGTAACACATGTAGGCTCCAGAGCCGTAATAAAAAAATACTAAGTAACCCGCGGAAATCTCGAGAAGGTGTCAGACGCGACATAGTGTCATAAGAGCCATATTATAAGTTCTGTCATTATGTCGCGTTGACACCTTGTCCCGCTTCTAGCGTGTTACGTAGTAAGCCTTCTGTTCAAGTTTCAGCCAATAGCGTCTTCCGGTGGTTAAGCAACCAAGAGGTGTGGCCATAGGTCAATTTTAATTACACAAATTAAAATTTCAAAACTTTTTTGTAGTACCAAGCGGGCCTCACCTCGTTTAGGTATGATGCGATACGCGATAGAAAAGGAGGCAGCTATTTCATGTTTATAGCTAGTTCCGTGCGATCAGAATTGCACTTTATTGTAACGGAGCTAGGGTTGCTATTTTGTTACAATCATAAGTTAATTAGATTAGTTAGATAGGTCCCCGAATCTACATAACCGGGATAATGTAAATGTGGGTGGGACTAACTAGGCTCGCCCAATCAACTGTACCAGTAGAGAGTTGGGGGCTGGCATTTCGGCTCGACTCGACGATACTCGGATCGCGGGAGATGATCCGGCGCAGCGTCGTTTTGTTCGCGTTGGGCTGCTCTACAAGCCGCACGCGTATTGAATTGTAGTCGTATAAGCTACATCGGATGTCAATTACCGATCGCTAAATAAACTGTGTGTTATAGTGAACAAGTCTTTCAGTCTGCACACGCCCACCCTTCTAAGGCCCAGCGCACACCAGGAGAGGCGCGGCGAAGATACTGAGAACGTATCAATTAAAACTAAACCTTAAATATTTTGACAAACGGCGGTCTCGCGCCGGCTCTCGTGGCAGCTTCGACGCGCCGCGCGCTACCGCGCTACTCGATTTTGGCATGCCGTTTTCAACCGTATGTCAAAATGTTTAAGGTTTAGTTTTAATTGATACGTTCTCAGTATCTTCGCCGCGCCTCTCCTGGTGTGCGCTGGGCCTAAGATACGTAAAAATTTATTAAAAATATGTCGCCCTTCTGTAGGGCCTACTATTTGGTATTCTTTGGTAGTACTATTAATATACTGTTTGTGATTGTCTGTCCGTCCGATGGTGTTTTATTGTGTGTTTATACGCCTTTGTAAAGGTTTATAAATGTATTTATAATAAAATTAATCAATATTATTTAGTAATTTTATTGTGACCAGTGAATCAAGTGAAACTGCCTTATGTAGTGAATTATAAGAAATTATTGTAATAAAACGCAATTTTACCACGAAAATATATGTTTTATTTGTTAAATCATAATCTACCTCCGATTAACACAGTTCAAAATGAACTAAACATCCGTTTTGAAATCATTAAAATAAGGACATGATCTGTTATAAAATGCAATAAAAGCGGTATGTATCAAAATGATATTATATCTTAGTCACGTCAAAGTGTCAAACAAAACGCGACATAGTGACATAAGAGTCATAGCTATTGAGTATATTAACCATTATACCTTATAGTTGGTCTTTGTAAAGCCTGACCAAAGAAATAAGAAACCTGCTCTGGGGGCACCACGTGTATATTTTTACGACTACGGCAACAATTTTCCTTATAAAATTAGTTCCATTGAAATTCCGCAATATGGCGAGGTTTCTTATTTCTTTGGTCGGGCTTTACTCAAAGACTAGATCATATACTCTTCTAAAGCTAGTCAGTCTTGTCAAAGTTTATGTTTTTAATTGTGTATTTTTACCTAAAGCCTGACGAGAAAATAAACCTGCTCCGAGGGCGCCACGATCTTTCTAGTTATCTTTGCAGTAAAGTTGTTCCATTGAATGGGCGAGGTTATTTTTGAAGTCAGGCTTAAGGGTCGCATCGCAGCAAATATATAAACTCAGGAATGGAACGTAACCGTATCACAGATTAATAAATAGTTACTAACGTAACAGATACATCACTCCATACAAAGGCGAAAATACCTACTCTATAATAGCCTACAAAATCTTAATAATAATACTTTCTGCTCAGAACTAAGTCTTAGTGATTATCCAATAAGGAGTCTATCTTCCGTAACCAGGCGTCAACTTACGTAAGAACGTAACCAACTACGGCTGGGCCGGCGACTCGGCTACGGCTAGACGCGCTGGTTGACGGTTGTGCCTCCTCCACACATAAACAGATTCATCGGCGGACGCGTCTGCACATGTGTAGAGGGGGTGATCTGGGCATCTGTAGTAGGTATTTAACGTCGCAGATCTATCCGCCAGTCTTTCGTTTGTTGTCGGTTTTTGTGGTACGGATCAAAGGGTTTCAGCCCGAGCGCTCGGCAGTCTGTCCACACATAGGACGACGCATCAGTGTTCATCGGGAAGCGAGTGAGTGCACGCGTTCTAGTATTTACCTACTTTTATTCCACTTTTTTTTAATATCTCTACGATAAATACTTAAATAATACCTGGTATTGCTGCGGCGGCAGCTACGGTCTGGACATCCATTCGCGTGCGTGCGTACGTTTTGCATCCGTCGTGAACCAACAAGGACTGATTGACCGACAGATGTGTGGGCAGCTCATGCAGATTCATCAGCAGATGCATCCGCTGATGTGTAGAGGAGGCATTAGGCAAGGCGATGACGTTACGTTTCCGATTATTTCCGACTAGTGTGCGTTGCAGTAGGAAGTTTCATACAAATAGATCTCTTTTTTTTAATTGACCTATGCTTGTGTCGATAAAGTACGACCAATCAAGCTTCACCGGACTTGCGGGGGAGTGGAACTCTACCCCGAAAAAAGTCATATACCAACGCGTCTAGGGGCGGCTCAAGGGAGCCTCGGACCTTGATCTAGCGCGTCGATACTGCAAAACATCGTGAAGGAGTCAAAACAAATAGATCTGAACGGCTGGAGTTGATACAGTGACGATCCCTTTCCAAGTTGATATGTGTGCTGTGTCCCTAATTGGTGACTGTACTGTCACACGAGCGTGTAATGGTTAAGCCGGCACTACACTTTCGACAAAACCCGAGAGCCGAAAGGGACGCGGTTATGCGTTAGAATGAAATGGAAATACACCGCGCTTACTCTTGCGCGCAACTGTTCAGAGATAACTGTTGAGAATTTTTCAAAGAGTATTAAGCTAACCCATATCCTTTTCTTTTCTCTCTCTTTCATACCATTTTTGAAATGTTAAGTTTTATTTTATTTTAACCTACTGGCATAAGCTTTATTTCATTGCGTCTGTTCTTAGAGCATCTTAGTCTTTAAGTTATTATTTAATTTCTACATGTGGAAACCTATTATTAATTATAAGACGTTAACCAGATGTGCACATGAGTTGTATGAAGCTGATGGTTTTCCGAACAATAAATAAGTAAATAACTGCGTCCCTCGTATTGGCCATGTGTCGTCTAGTTTTGTGGAGTGTAGTGCGTCTTCTACTCGGTGAGTTGGCTGTCGCTGTCCCTGGGCTCGCACTTGCACACCTGCGGCGGGCAGCGCGACACGTACAGCGGCGCACACACCGGCCCGCATATGCGCACCGCCTCGTGAGATTGCTTCGGGATCAGGCGACCTGACAAACGTATATAAATTTTTTGATAGCACAGATAATATAATACTAGTATCTTAAAGTTACATACAATAATTAAAGCCTGACCAAAGAAATAAGAAACCTCGTCATATTGCGGAATTTCAATAGAACTAATTTTAAAGGGGAAATTGTTGCCATAGTTGTAAAAATACACACGTACGTACGTACCCCAGAGCAGGTATCTTATTTCTTTGGTCAAATGACCAAAAATATTATCAACTAGCTGTCCGCCCACGGCTACGCCCGCGTTGTGTTTGACTTTTTCATGCATTTTCCCGTAGGAATGAGATATTTTCTCGCGGTAAAAACTATCTAAGATGTTGACCGGGGATATAAGGTACCACCATGCAAATTTAATTCAAATCCGTCCAACAGTTTCAGAGATTAGCCCCTACAAACAGATAAACTAAGTAACAAAAAATTTGATAAACATTTGGATATGCTCTATATGACTTCTTACGTCCCCCTGACTCGGTTTTTAGCATCTTTTTCCTATGTACAGATTTTCGACCTCTACAGTTTTATGTTTAGTTATGTTTGCTCATAGCAGCCACCCGCAAGTTTTTCTTCGGTCGTCCCGTGATCATGATGCATAAAACTGCATCCAAATACCGGGCACTCATACGAAACAAATACCAGGGTAAATATCCCGTTTTAAATCTTAATAGTTTATTAATATATTTTTTAAATGGTTTACCTGGCTGGTACATAAGATCCACGACGTAGTTAGCGCGTAGCAAACCCGCGGGATACTTCTCTATGTTGTCTGGGTCATCGTCCTGTATCAAAAACGTTATCTTATTTGGTGTCAATAAAATATGTATTATTGTTCATTGATAATAGTCAATTATCTTAATAAATAGTTCATTGATAAGAGAATAATCAATTTATCATGCAAGAGCGTCAGCGTCTGCGGTTAGCGTCTTTCGAGCGTCATCTTCGTTCCAGCGTCAACATAGCGTCAACGCGTCGTCGATGGCGAACACAACATTCTTTTGTTTTACACGCCTTGCTGCCTTCGTATGCGCGACGAGGAAGCGCGAAAAACGCTAGTGTGGGGGGTCAGTAAATGGGCATGGGCTGGACACCTCTGTCGCTGAGAATATGAGAGATGGACCAAGTGAGTATTGGATTGGAGGCCACGTTTAGGCAGAAGTGTGGGCAGATCAGCTAGATCAGTGGTTCTTAATCTTATAGGCGTGAGGGACCATTTTACCAAATTTCTGTTTTGCCGGGAAGGCTACGCTTGATCGGCTTATATGAAGAGCCGCGCGGAACGCAAGGCGTGCGTGCAATTAGGTGGCGCGGTCATATGGTGGGCCGATTTAATAATAATAAACTTATTGGTTTTTTGTTACGGGCATGCATATTTTTTGTAATATTATAAAATTCATTACAATTAGGATAGTAATATGTGTGTATGTGGATTATTGTGGATCGGATTTTCAAAAGGTAAGCCGATGGGAATCGGCTTATATGGACCCTTTGCCACTGGTAGGTTGTGTATGGTGTGGAGGTTACTGAGTGTAGGTTGTGTATGGTGTAGAGGTTACCGGGTGTAGTTCAGGCACGGCGACCTCGCACCACGCATGCGCGCTGGTGCCGCGGTACAGCGCGCACGGCAGGCCGATGCGGTCCGCCAGCACCTTGCAATACAAATGTTTCCTTACAAAATTACAGTAAAACGACGTTTCCTTGAATTGGACCATTCCAGGGAAAAATCGAGTTTTGTCGCTTAGGTGACACGTAATTGTAGCAAAAATCGTCATTGCTGTGTTCATAGTAAATACAAGCAAAATAATCTTTCATCTATCTTCTATTTATCTATACTATAATAAGACTAAAGAATCGGCGTGTCTCGATTTGTTTTTCAAAAAACTGATTGTAGGTGATAAAGGGAGTGTTTGTACACGCTAATCTCTAGAACCGTTGGACAATGAAATTTAAAATTGCACTTAAATATATCAGTGTTCAGTACGTGATTTTTTTAGATGCGTGTAATCTCGCTGTTAGCTTTTGAACCGTTTCCACACCTAGATAGTTAAATAATTAATATTTATAAAAATCAAAGGGTAAATTTGAACATACATATTATATTGTACGAGGAAATGCTAAAAGTACATTAAAATACCTTATACAAAACAGCCCTTTCCAAAGCGCCGCCGCATTTGACGAACCCGAGTCCTACGACACGCGACCGAAGATCCAACTGGAAATAAAAATAGCACACGTTAAAAAACCACACTTTTGCATAACACCCCTCTATTTTGTCGGGGGCTAAAAAAACTTGTTAAATGAGTGCGGTATGGAGCACTATCCAGTGTGGCGAAGATATAGGAGATTCTGAAAAACAGCACTGCGTGCTGAGAATCTTACCTCATTGTTAACAAATAAAGTTCTTTATTATTTATTATTATTACTAGCGACCCGCCCCGGCTTCGCACAGGAAAATTGTTATTATGGGTTATCCTTAAGTATATTATGCATGTACAATAAACCTTTCTCTTGAATCACTATCTATTAAAAAAAACGCATCAAAATCCGTTGCGTAGTTTTAAAGATTTAAGCATACATAGTAGTAGGGTACTTAGTGCAAATGAATGTATGGGAAACATGTAAAATTGGACCAGTGGATGAAACTTGGCATGGTGTTAGAATAGGTGGACTTGAGTAGAAATCCACCGGGACCCATGACTGGTACCCCCTCTGAAGCCGGGGGGAGGGGGGTGAAGTTGGATTTTGCCGCCCTTTTTGTTGACACTTATATCTCAAAAACCGTATGTACCATAACAAGTTTGGTATCATTTTCAGATAACTCGTTAACGTAGAATTCATTTTTGGAATTATAAAATAGGGTTGCCATACAAAAAAACTAAATTATAGGACAAAATTCGCAAAACACGAATGAAAATTTTCCACATAAACGTCGTTTACTTTTCCCATGGGAATGGTGTCGATACAAAAAAAATATGGTCGGGTAGCAACATTCACAGGCTTTACATATATATAACTTTTATGGCACTTTCTTGATAAAAAATGGGTTAAAAAAAATAAAATTGCATGCGCGGCAGACAAAGGTATATACTTGAAACTAGCTGCAAGACCAAACTAGTCCCAAAACAGTGGTATTAAGGGGTGATAATGTATGGCAGAAATGTTGTAAATGTTGTGGGTGTTACAAAACCTTCCAAACAAATGAAAGATGTAGAACATCAGGTCAGAATGGAAAGTTAGAGCGGCCGGAACAAACGGTAGGAGATTAAGAGGTGGCGCCGTAGTAAAACTTATTGGAAACCTTGGTCAGACTTTAAAACGAAAAAAAAAGACCAAAATGGCTGACTTCAAAACCTGGCAAACGCTGGCAACCCAGTAAATATAGCAAAGCGGGGGCAGATAATATTTCTATCGATTAGTAATAGAACCAAGAACCCATTTCGTTTTCTTGGCTACTGGTTTATTTTAACCTCTGTTTAATTTCTGCTTAGATTCCACGTCTTTGGGGCAAAAGCTTAAGCAGTTGCACTGTTGAAACTCAGAAAGCCTTGAGATGATCTCAAAAGTTACCTGCCGATATCTTTAGTGTGTCATACTAACCAATTGCTGCAAATACTATGCTAGTCAGCATCATCCATCAGGCAGATGGATCAGCCACCGTAAGGCTAACTAAGCGTAAGCAAGAGTTCGAGGTAGAAGACCATAATAAGGGTTGAAAATTGGGGAAGTTGGTAAACAGTTGGGAAGTAGGGTCGTTTGCGATTTCAAGCAATCGTTTTATGTGCATTTTTCCCTTCTAATCGAATTAACTCAGCGAGACCAGTACTTTGCCACACATGAAGCGCTATCCGTGGTCTCTAGAAAGATCCTTACGCATGCAGGTGGTAGGGTAGGCTCGACAAGTCATAGGAGCGTCATCGTTGAAAAAGACACATCACGCTGGCAAGCCCCATCCGAGCTGTAGCTTCACCGGAACGTGTCTGTTTCGGCTGACTTGAGTCCGGAGTATGTTCAAAGATATCAATTTGGCCAAGGCAGATCATGTCCAAGCGTACTTAAACCACGGAATGTATGACACTGGCGCTGTGGGGTATCTCGTCTATTCTATTTAATCGTTTTACTTACTTACTTATCTATAGACATTAAATGTGTTGAGGAATCAGCACGTGGTGACCTAGGGGATGTTTGCTGTCGGTCTCTTCATTAGCCATGCCCAGAGAGCTGGTCACGTCTCTACGAACCTTCTGTTTAAAGCCAGAGACTTTTATTTAGAGCCAAATTTAGCCCCATAACTGCGTTTGTGCTCACAGAATCCAAACCGAAGCTGCTAGTATAATTGCCTGCTGTAAAAAAGTGATCCGGTTCGACCAATCGATGAACTGGTGGCACAGTAGGTTGTTGCGAGTACTCATTTTCTTCTTGGTGCTTAAGCAGCGTTGCCTATAAAAGAACGATTTATCCAAGGTAACAACAAGGTATCTTTTATCAAGATTGCTGGATTGCCGAAGGTGCAACAAAGGATCGTCAAATGTTCCGGCTTCAAGACATTTTGTTAGCAACTAAGTAATTACAGTACATAAGTTAAATTCCTAACCACAGCTTCAAAGGCCTGCGCTTGGTAAGTTAATACCATATACACGTCGCAGATCTCTTTCAATCAGAGGTATGTGCTGTGGGAGGTTCAAGATTTGGCTCAGATTCAGCTGAGCAGGGCTTTTCTGTTCAGATTGCAGCTCATTCAGAGAAGACTTTTAGACTGCGAGGATGTCAGCATCCTTTGTCAGCCAAGCATTATTTTCAGTATTTTTTAAGTATGAATGACACAGTACCGACTGTTACCGACCGACAATAGCTTTTTTGAGGTCATGAAATGGTTGTCTGAGTTTCAGCAGTGATTCTATATTTACTAGTCAACAGAAATGTTGTCTGCACCTGCTAAGCTACATTTGTTGGATCGCCAGTGTTTGCCAGGTTTTGAAGTCAGCCATCTTGATCTTTTTTTTTTTGTTTAAAGTCTGACCAAGGTTTCCAATAAGTTTTACTACGGCGCCACCTCATAATCTCCTACCGTTTGTTCCGGCCGCTCTAACTTTCCATTCTGACCTGATGTTCTACATCTCTTATTTGTTTGGAAGGTTTTGTAACACCCACAACATTTACAACATGTCTGCCATACATTATCACCCCTTAATACCACTGTTTTGGGACTAATTTGGTCTTGCAGCTAGTTCCATGTATATAGGTACCTTTGTTTGCCGCGCATGCAATTTTATTTTTTTTGACCCATATTTTATCAAGTAAGTGCCATAAAAGTTATATATTTGTAAAGCCTGTGAATGTTGCTACCCGACCATATTTTTTTTGTATCGATACCATTCCCATGGGAAAAGTAAACGACGTTTATGTGGAAAAATTTCATTCGTGTTTTGCGATTTTTGTCCTATAATTTAGTTTTTTTGTATGGCAACCCTATTTTATAATTCCAAAAATGAATTCTACGTTAACGAGTTATCTGAAAATGATACCAAACATGTCATAGTACATACGGTTTTAGATATATAAGCGTCAACAAGAAGGGCGGCAAAACCCACCTTCACCCCCCTCCCCCCGGCTTCAGAGGGGGTACCAGTCATGGGTCCCGGTGGATTTCTACTCAGGACTACCTATTCTACAACCATGCAAAGTTTCATTAACTGGTCCAATTTCAACTATTTTTTGCACTAAATACTCTACTATAGGGACATAGAAAGCGACTTTGTTTTATACTATGTAGTGATTATTATTACGACCATGAGTTCAGCGAGCGCGGTCTCGACGCTGGGCAGCGAGCAGTCGCGCTCCTGCGTGAGGCCGCTCATCTCGGCCGCGACAAACTCCCCGAGCAGTTCCGCGCGCCGCTTTAGGGACGTCGACACTTCCGTGCACTTCTCGCGGTATCTACAAACGCAATTTCAAATCTGAGTGCCGAGTACGAGTTTTGCAACCAAAGTAAACGCGCTCGAAATCGAGAGCGTAAACGCGATTTTGTATGTATGGAATTGAAACTACGCCATCTGTAGACAGTTAGCTGAACTAAAATTTCTCCATACTAAATGCACGTTTACGTCGTCGTTATCGAGCGCGTTTCGTGAGTAAAAAACTCGCACTTGGCACTCTGTTGTAATTATTATTACCTTTCTTACTGTGGTTGTATTTCCACTCTTTTGAAACGTTAATGTTTTATCTTCGGTTTCTTATAATCAATGTGTAGAGTCCTCCGCAAGCCCACAAGGCCGGTGAAGCTTGATAGGTACTTCAATTTTGTGACACCAACGTAGGTTAGTTAAAAAAAGAGTAACAGGTAAACCAAGCACATCCCCAAAATGAAGTTTAAAAAAATTAAATGTTTATTTCAATCCATCCGGAATCGTAAAATGATCCTCCTCCTCCTTAGGCAGGTATTTCACTGGCGACAACGACAAAAGACGAAAGGGACGCAGTTATGCGCAAGAGTGAGCGCGGTGTATCTGTATCTCATTCTAACGCATAACTGCGTCCCTTTCGTCTTTTGTCTTCGTCGCCAGTGAAATAAATGACTTCGTCGTTCGTGAAATGATAGAAGGCGATTTTACCACTTTTGCGTTTGAGAAAATGTGATATGCGCACACATCGATTTAAAAAAAGTAAATCAGTATTTCTTACCTGACTTCATAATGTGCGTCTGCTATCTGAAGATAGTGTAATGATTTTGCTCTGAAACAATATGAAAAGAACAATAAATACCTAGTGCTTTGCCTCGGTCATACCTATAAAAAATATTGTTTTATTATCATCAGCCGACGTTAAATAACTACCACAGATGCCCAGATCACCCCCTCTACACATGTGCAGACGCGTCCGCCGATGAATCTGTTTATGTGTGGAGGAGGCACAACCGTCAACCAGCGCGTCTAGCCGTAGCCGAGTCGCCGGCCCAGCCGTAGTTGGTTACGTTCTTACGTAAGTTGACGCCTGGTTACGGAAGATAGACTCCTTATTGGATCAGGCCCGGCGCACTCCGCGCCAGAGGTCCAGAATGTACCTACGCCGGGCGGTCCCGATTTCGCGGCCATTTAGAAGGAAAAACGCGCGCGCTTGTGAACACGCTATTATTTAGTCTGTGGTAATACGGACTCTCGCGGCGCGGTCTTAAGGTGCATTTTGTTTTAATACGAGCGCAACGACAAACGGTAGGCTATTATAGCCAGGGTCACGTTCGACGCGTTCAATGTAATTTGAACGTTAGTGGCGTGGTAGCTAGAATTAAATTCGCACGTTTGCTATCAGAGAGTGCGCCTTCTGTACCTAGTACTATTATTTATTCTGTGCTACCAGCTAGATGTAGAGCGCTACATCTAGCTGGTTTTTTTTAAGATATCGTGATATAAATATACTGACGGGTCCCCGAACCATATCCTCAGCCGCAACAGGTAGTCCCACAGATTGATATCGTCCGGTATGTTGGACACGATGCGCGCAGAACAGTATTGTCATAGTTTTAAGATTACATTAGGAATTAGGTCTAAGATTGGATTAGGCGCACTGACCCGCATCAATTCTATCCATGTTGTCAGTCTCCGTTTAAGTTGTTGAAATCTGTCTTGAAGAAATCTGTCTTTTGTGTTTCTGTTTGTGTGCAATCACTACATAGTATAAAATAAAGTCGCTTTCTCCGTCCCTATGTCCCTATGTCCCTTTGTACGCTTAAATCTTTAAAACTACGCAACGGATTTTGATGCGGTTTTTTTTAATAGATAGAGTGATTCAAGAGGAAGGTTTATATGTATAATACATGCATAATATACTGAAGGATAACCCACAATAACCATTTTCCCGTGCGGAGACGGGGCGGGTCGCTAGTCTTATATATAAAAATGAATTGCTGTTCGTTAGTCTCGCTAAAACTCGAGAACGGCTGAACCGATTTGGCTAATTTTGGTCTTGAAATATTCGTGGAAATCCAGGGAAGGTTTAAAAGGTAAAAAAAAATGGAAAAAAAAACTACGCGGGCGTATAGCCGCGGGCGGACAGCTAGTAAAAAATATTTTCATTTCATTCATTTCATTTTCAAGATCGCTCTTTTTTTTTTTAATTTCAAACTGTCAGAAAATCTACCATTCAAAAAAAGAACCAGCTAGATGCAGAGCGATACTGACGGGTCTCCGAACCATATCCTCAGTCGCAGCAGGTAGTCCCTGAGATTGATGTCGTCCGGTATGTTGGACACGATGCGCGCGCGGCTCGAGCGGGACGGCGCGAGCTTCAGCCGAGACTCCGACGTTGCGTCTGGAACAACACATTCAAACAACATATTTTTAGAAAGTTTTTCACACCGTTTTTAACCCCCGACGAAAAAGAGGGGAGTTATAAGTTTGACTTGTGTGTCTGTAGCATTGTAGCTCCTAAACGGATGCGCTGATTTTGATCTAGTTTTTTTTGTTTGCAAGGTGTAACAATTGAGAGTGTTGTTAGCTATGATCCAAGATAATATCTTCAGCCATTTGAAGATCATCAGCTCTTTTCTAGTTGTTGAAAGGTTCAAGTAACGGTTTTGTGTTGGGGGTTATTTATTTTTTTAATTTAGTGTTATTGTTTTTTTTTATGTTTTGTCGTAGCTGGGCAAACACCTTCTCTTCGTTACGCCATGGACCAATATATACTTGAGAGGACTGTGACTTGTACTACTGCAATGAGTGTTCGTGTAATTAGTACTAAAAAAAGGATAGATGTCACTACCATTCATAAATTAATTAATCATTGTGAAATTATGTGAAATTAAAAATTACACGGTGTCTCTCGACCAATCTAATAAAAAAAACTTTTAGTTCCTATTTATGTAAAGAAAAAAAACAATTATAGTCATTTACTAGTGTATTTTTAATATAATCTCGGGCGAGGAACTAGGCGCCATGTAGTATTAATACGGGATTTAAGCTTTTCCGAAGCACGTTTTTTTCTGGGGCATTGACAGTTCTCTCGAGTAAATTGGTCCATGGTTGCGCCATGTATCTCAGTCAAGAGCATCTGTGCATCAATCCACGACCATTTTCTGGTGTGAATTCAGTGGCTAGTTTTCCCCATTCTTCCAACAACCTGGATTGTAAACAATGGTACTGTGGAGTTTGCATAATTGAATATGCAACTTCTTTGCTTTAGGACTGGCTGTTTTGCCATTTATTTAGTAAAACTAAAACTATATTCGTTTTGAATACTGAATTGACTTTACGATTGATTTAGTATTCTTGGGATATTCTTGAAGTATTATCTTAGGTTGAAGAATTGCAGAAACTGAATAAATCAGTATAATAAATGATGAGTGTCTTCTAATTTATCTTGGAATAGACTAGTGTACTCACAGTAGAAACCCTCCTAGCTGTGTTTTTTGTGTCTAAATTTTTGTTCTGTATTTATGTTGGATGTGTACCTTCTTTCTGATTAAACGTTTTTCTATCTATCTATCTATCCTACAACAACAATGGTACTCACAGGGCGAGCGTATGTCGATGGAGGACCTGTTGAAGGGCGATGCGTAGAACATGACCAGCAGCACGGGGCTCACGTGCGGCGGCGGGCTCGCCAGCAGCTCCTTCATCGTGGGGAACGAGGAGCCCAGCCGCTTCAACACGTAGAAACCCTCCTACAACAACAATGGTACTCACAGGGCGAGCGTATGTCGATGGAGGACCTGTTGAAGGGCGATGCGTAGAACATGACCAGCAGCACGGGGCTCACGTGCGGCGGCGGGCTCGCCAGCAGCTCCTTCATCGTGGGGAACGAGGAGCCCAGCCGCTTCAACACGTAGAAACCCTCCTACAACAACAATGGTACTCACAGGGCGAGCGTATGTCGATGGAGGACCTGTTGAAGGGCGATGCGTAGAACATGACCAGCAGCACGGGGCTCACGTGCGGCGGCGGGCTCGCCAGCAGCTCCTTCATCGTGGGGAACGAGGAGCCCAGCCGCTTCAACACGTAGAAACCCTCCTACAACAACAATGGTACTCACAGGGCGAGCGTATGTCGATGGAGGACCTGTTGAAGGGCGATGCGTAGAACATGACCAGCAGCACGGGGCTCACGTGCGGCGGCGGGCTCGCCAGCAGCTCCTTCATCGTGGGGAACGAGGAGCCCAGCCGCTTCAACACGTAGAAACCCTCCTACAACAACAATGGTACTCACAGGGCGAGCGTATGTCGATGGAGGACCTGTTGAAGGGCGATGCGTAGAACATGACCAGCAGCACGGGGCTCACGTGCGGCGGCGGGCTCGCCAGCAGCTCCTTCATCGTGGGGAACGAGGAGCCCAGCCGCTTCAACACGTAGAAACCCTCCTACAACAACAATGGTACTCACAGGGCGAGCGTATGTCGATGGAGGACCTGTTGAAGGGCGATGCGTAGAACATGACCAGCAGCACGGGGCTCACGTGCGGCGGCGGGCTCGCCAGCAGCTCCTTCATCGTGGGGAACGAGGAGCCCAGCCGCTTCAACACGTAGAAACCCTCCTACAACAACAATGGTACTCACAGGGCGAGCGTATGTCGATGGAGGACCTGTTGAAGGGCGATGCGTAGAACATGACCAGCAGCACGGGGCTCACGTGCGGCGGCGGGCTCGCCAGCAGCTCCTTCATCGTGGGGAACGAGGAGCCCAGCCGCTTCAACACGTAGAAACCCTCCTACAACAACAACATCATCATTATTTCAACCGAAAAACGTCCACTGCTGGACAAAGGCCTCCCCCAAAGATCTCCACGACGATCGGTCCTGCGCTGGCTGCATCAAGCGGCTTGCGGCTTCCTGCGACCCTCACCAGATCGTCGGTCCACCTTGTGGGGGGCCTGCCCACGCTTCGTCTTCCGGCGCGCGGTCGCCATCCAAGAACCTTTTTGCCCCAACGGCCGTCGGTTCTATGCGCAATGTGCCCAGCCCACTGCCACTTAAGTTTAGCGATTCTTCGAGCTATGTCGGTGACTCTGGTTCGCCTGCGGATCTCCTCATTTCTGATTCGATCACGCAAGGAAACTCCAAGCATAGCCCTCTCCATCGCTCTTTGGGAGACTTTGAGCCTTCTTATGAGGCCCATCGTTAGCGACCACGTCTCAGATCCGTAAGTCATCACTGGCATGACCTCCCTCGAAGTTGGATCTAGCTAACCCAAGATAGACGTAATGGTCTGCACTCTACAACTTCAAGAGCGGAGTCCTCAACTTTTATTGGAGCGGGTACTACATGGGCGTTCGACATGACTTTTGTATATGACAATTATTGATAGTAACCAGTGTGAAGTCGTTGATGCCGAGGCGGCCGGTGTATGCGAACTTGGCGGCCGGGTGGTAGCGGAACATGGCCTCTATAGCGGGCTCCCACGCCGGCACGTTGTACCGCGCTTGTTTGTTCTCCACCATGCTGACACAAACACACAAACAAACAATTGCAAATATGTTGCAAGTGCTCTAGGAGACTGAAGAAATAAATAAAATAAATAAATATGTAGGACATCTCACACACGGCCATCTGACCCCAAACTAGGCAGAGCCTGTACTATGGGTATCAGGGAGCTGATATACATACATATATAAATATACAACATCCAGACACAGGGCAAACACAAGCGCTCATCACACGAATGTTTGCCCTGGGCGAGATTCGAACCTGCGATATTGTACTTCGTAGGCAGGTATACTACCAACTAGGCTACTAGGCCGACATAAAAGACTGCTTATTGCCTACACAGAGCGCTCACATTCAAACCGATGCGGCCAGTTGGTATGGAGATAACTTTCTTGGTCTTCTGTGATTGCTAGCAACATGGGAATTATGTGATAAATGGTGACGTCATACTAGTGCACAGTCCCCAGCTCTAGATAAGTGTCAGCGCCGTCCTCCGTGACGCTCGCCACGATGAGCAGGCACAGCGCCGTGCGCAGGCCCACGTGCTCGATCGGCAGGTAGTGAGACACTATCTGCAGACACACACAACAACATTAATAACATATTAAAAATAGCTCCCCTTACCAAATCAATCTGCAAAAAACTAAAGAGTTAACGGAAATGTTGTTAGAAACAATAAAATAAATAAACACACACACACATACATCAAATTATATTACACCTTATTTACATTTTATTTATTTGCTTTTGAACTTTCTTTTGTTATCACTTGTGTCAGCTGCGTCTGAAAACAATAAAATCAAATTGTCCCAAGGAAGAGGCTGATTTCTTACAACACAGGGTATTCTAGTGTGAGAATCAGTGAAAATTGTATAAACATACCCAATGTTTCTTGAATAAATACTTTTTACTTTTACTTTACTTTACTTTTACACACCTGCTACAATACACACATACTCGTACATACATACAGTCATGCCCCTTTCCAGGAGGGGTAGGCAAAGACCACTTCCCAATATCCCACTCATTTGAAAAACATCATGGTAAACCCTGACCAACACAAAATAAACATAAAAGTCTTGAACTGTAAAGCCCGACCAGAAATATAAAAAAACCTCGCCATATTGCGGAAATTCAAAGGAACTAATTTTTATAATGGAAATTGTTGCCATAAACATAAAAATATACACGTGGAACAAAGAGGAGGTTTTTTTATTTCTTTGGTTAGGCTTCTTACTAACAGAATAACAGCGCTGTGACGCGATTAGCGCCACAGTATTATGCTGAGTTAGGGCCTATTTAAGGGTGCGGTACTTACTGTTGCTTTGTTCTCTTAATTACTTATAATAATTCTGTTGGTTTTATCATGTATGTACTGTACTTTCTAAATAAACGTTTTATTATTATTATCTTATAAAATTACCCTTGATTGATACGATTATACAAAGAAGTCACTGTCATCTTCTTTCGATCTTTGGTCATTATTATCATCATTTCAGCCTGCAGACGTCCGCTGCTGGCTGGCGTCAGGGGCCACGTGAGTAGGGCCGTTAACTTCTATTAAGAACAGTCTCCTGCAAAGAAAACGGACTCCCTGCCGTAAACGGCGGTAGGGGGGTCCGTTTTCTTTGCATGAGACCGTACGTTTATTCGACGCTCTTACGGTGAAGGAAATGTCGTGAGGTAACCTGCACACACCTGCGAAGTAATTCAAAGGTTGTGTGTGAAGTTGACCAACCCGCACTGGGCCAGCGTGGTCGACTGAGGCCTATTCACCCTGATTTCAGGGTAGGCTCGAGCCCTTCGGTGGAGACATGTATCAGATGTTAACAACGAGTATTTTCTATGGGAGTGTCAATATTTTTTAAATCTATTTGCTAATCAATATTATTCTGAGCTTCAAAAAAAAATACACATTTTCTTACCTCTTCTCCTTTACGATTGGAGAACATTGTCTTAGCGGATTCGTCGTACATGAGATTAGTGAGCACGGTACAGGCTAAAATCTTCAGCTGGGTATCTATTTTCTGTAACAAGAACACAATAAATATAAGAAAATTAAATAAATTAAGGTGTATGAGATACTCAGCTTACCATTATTAGAAAACTAGAGAAGTCACGTAAATTTTATTTCCCCTATGTGTGTCCCGTCACAAAACTTTGAAATCATATTTCATCTTTAAATTTCATTGCTTTTAAATACCTCAGTCTTCACATTGTCGAAAAGACGAGCTTCTCTTTTAAATCTGGATATTAGCCAGCAATCCGTTAGTAACTATCAGTAAAACAGTAAATAACTTAAAATTTAAAAACCCCCGCCACAAAACCGTTAATCCTTTCAACAACTAGAAAAGAGCTCAAAATCTTCAAATGGCTGAAGATATTTTCTTGGATCATAGCTAAGAACACTCTCGATTGTGACACCTTGCAAACAAAAAAAAACTAGATCAAAATCGGCGCATCCGTTTAGGAGCTACGCCACAGACAGACAAACAGACAGACAGGCAGGCAGACAGACAGACACACACGTCAAACTTATAACACAGAAAAGTCCTTGGCAGCCAGGTCTTTGGGCTTAGCTGGTCCTTAGACAATAACGTAACTAACCTGCAAAGTGGAGAGGACCTCTTGAATAAATTCGTTGTTGAGCATGGCTTTCAAGGCCACCATATGGTTCTGTAAGTTAACGTAGCACTGCATGGCTAATCTCTGCGCTTCCAACGGCGCTGTGCCTGCAATCACAAAAATACACCTAGAGGAAAAAAAATCACACAAAAATAACATATTACGTACCAGCTTTGTTTCTATTCGTAAAATTTTGTTTTCATTGTTCTGTAGGGAATATCGCTATCTTTCGTGATATCTCGTTCACACATCTAAAGTTAAGTTTAGTATAAATAAAGGAGGGCTCCTATTTAAAATTATCGCGCTAAGACCCGTAAACAATCGTAATAACAAGGTTGTAATTAGGAGTTTACACATGTGTGGCAGGCGGTCCTAAGCTTCGATCAAATATTATAGTAGTACTAACCCGTACAGAAAGGACACTCACCGCCCCGGGCTGAGTTCCCGAGTCCCCCACGCCCCGAACCCCGCAGGCGACGCGGACTCTGACAGGGGTGTTCAGGGGTGTCTTATATATGTCACCGTAAAATTGTGAATACCGTTAGATTACAATTTAACTCGCGTGATTGTAAACTGTCGAAAGATTGTGAACCAAACGTACTGAATACAATTGAACGCATTTATTTTTAGTAATTTGTAATCTATCGAAGTGAAAATGTTAAATCACAATCTGTCGCACGTTAAATTGTCAACTGTCCAAAGGCTTTTCCTGATTGGTCGGTCTTACAGTAGGCCGTTTATTATTCAAACTACTATTCATCGATTAATCATGGATTTGTTTTACTTCCACAATAATTTCATGGAACTTATTCTAAAGCAGTAAGTTATTTTCAACACGAAATTAATTGAAATTCTCTTAAACACAGATTGTTTACATTAGATAATAAACGAAATAACAAACAAATATGGCGGCGCAGAGCATGATCAACCAATTAGCGCGCGAGATGCGTTCCATCCTATGCCGTTTCACAATTTGATGGTTTAATTTCGATAGATTACAATCTACCGACAAATAATCAGTTAAATTGTAATCAATCAGTATGTTTGGTTCACAATATTTCGAAAGTTTACAATCTCGCTAGATATATTGTAATCTAACGGTATTTACAATCTTACGGTGACATATATACATCGTTTCAGAGTTTGACTTGTAATTGATATTCAGTTGTTATTCAAAAGCAGTAGGTTGTCAATACGCGCTTGCTGTATGGAGTGTCCGACCTGTGACGACGCGCTAAATCTAGAACCTGTTATAAATCAATGTACCTGCGTCACAGTTTGAGAGTGAAAGCGAAATTAACTTACCCTTCCTAATGGCGATCAGTAGGCTTACTACGTTAGAAGCGACAAGCTCGAGAAGCTGTCAAACGCGACAAAGTGACATTAAAGCCATAGTAGTTCTGTCAATATGTCGCGTTTGACAGCTTCTCGGGCTTGTCGCTTCGTACGTAGTAAGCCTACTGCGCGTTGATGCGGATGTTGAACCACGCCGCCGTCTCATACCTGGACCAACGGACGTGTCTCACTAAAGCGAAGTGAACTCACCCTTCCTAATGACGCCCCTGAGCAGGTTGAAGTTTCTGGGGTCGACGATGAGCGCGGCGGAGCGCTCCAGCATGCGGCCCAGGATCGAGATGGCGATCAGCGCGTTGATGCGGATGTTGAACCACGCCGCCGTCTCATACCTGGACCAACGGACGTGTCTCACTAAAGCGAAGTGAACTCACCCTTCCTAATGACGCCCCTGAGCAGGTTGAAGTTCCTGGGGTCGACGATGAGCGCGGCGGAGCGCTCCAGCATGCGGCCCAGGATCGAGATGGCGATCAGCGCGTTGATGCGGATGTTGAACCACGCCGCCGTCTCATACCTGGACCAACGGACGTGTCTCACTAAAGCGAAGTGAACTCACCCTTCCTAATGACGCCCCTGAGCAGGTTGAAGTTCCTGGGGTCGACGATGAGCGCGGCGGAGCGCTCCAGCATGCGGCCCAGGATCGAGATGGCGATCAGCGCGTTGATGCGGATGTTGAACCACGCCGCCGTCTCATACCTGGACCAACGGACGTGTCTCACTAAAGCGAAGTGAACTCACCCTTCCTAATGACGCCCCTGAGCAGGTTGAAGTTCCTGGGGTCGACGATGAGCGCGGCGGAGCGCTCCAGCATGCGGCCCAGGATCGAGATGGCGATCAGCGCGTTGATGCGGATGTTGAACCACGCCGCCGTCTCATACCTGGACCAACGGACGTGTCTCACTAAAGCGAAGTGAACTCACCCTTCCTAATGACGCCCCTGAGCAGGTTGAAGTTCCTGGGGTCGACGATGAGCGCGGCGGAGCGCTCCAGCATGCGGCCCAGGATCGAGATGGCGATCAGCGCGTTGATGCGGATGTTGAACCACGCCGCCGTCTCATACCTGGACCAACGGACGTGTCTCACTAAAGCGAAGTGAACTCACCCTTCCTAATGACGCCCCTGAGCAGGTTGAAGTTCCTGGGGTCGACGATGAGCGCGGCGGAGCGCTCCAGCATGCGGCCCAGGATCGAGATGGCGATCAGCGCGTTGATGCGGATGTTGAACCACGCCGCCGTCTCGTCGCCCGTTATACCTGGACCACAAGTGGAAAGTCTCACAAAGTAATATTTGTTCGACGAGTCCCCAACGGGATTCGAAACCGGAACCTCCGTAACGTCAGACGAGTATTGGACCACTCGACCACAGAGGCTGTTAGCTTCTGTCACACACAGCAAACAGTAGCTGCGATTGCATTCGCCGCGACTAAAAATGAACACGGTTAGTTAGGAATTAGCAGCGAATAGCCCTGTCACACTAAGCGAATACTCGCTGCGAGTGTCAATTCGCAGCGATTAATCGCTGTGTGTGACCAGGGCTTTACTGACAGATGGCCGTGTGCTTAGATATCACCACATATATTACTTTTTTTATACGCGAGGCGCCAGAGCAGGTGCTTTATTTTTGCGGAGGTGGACCGACGATCTGGTGAGGGTCTCGGGAAGCCGCTGGATGCGGGCAGCGCAGGACCGATCATTGTGGAGATCACAGGGGGAGGCCTTTGGACGTCTACAGGCTGAGATGATGATGATGATGGCTTACCCAAGAGAGCGTCAATGATGTTGGTCTCAGACATGCGCACGGCGGACGGATACAGCTTGCACATGTTGGCGACGCCTATCGCGGTGTCGGCTAGTAGCTCCATATTGGTAGACAGCAGGTGGTGGCAGAACACTAGGTCGGTGCCCGTCTCGAATAACGCCTAAGGAAGTTACATCACAGTCAAACCACTAAGTTATCTTCTTACGTATGAACAAAAAAAATGTGGTAGGCATAGAGCACGCCTTATCAAGTATGCACGGTAAGCACGGGTATGTACAGTCCGAATATCTTCAGCGCGTTCGTTTAGTAGGAAATGGTTATCGGAGCTGATTGTTTTTCCCGGTGAAAAAGGGAATAAGGTGGCGGCAGTATGAACTAAATAAGAGCGTCGGTGGCCAAGTGGCTAAGGCCGTTGACTTCCATTCGGAAGTTCGCGGGTTCGAACCTATTTTCGAATTCATATGTACGTTTATTCAATACTCTTCTCGTCCAAATGCAATGCTCGTTCTTTGAAAATATTTCGTATTTTTTGGCAAATGATAGCACTGGTATTTCATTTGGTCTTATAAAATACGAGAAGTCGAAAGTCAAAGACGTTTAACCTAGAATAGGTATGCTTATTCATTCTTACCCTCAAAATGTATACTCTATAGATGCTTTCACAGATGCATAAGAGGAAGCTAAACTTACATTCCTCCCGTTCACAGAGTACGACATTTTGCAAAGCACAGCAATGCAGTGTGGCTTCATAGGTGGCAAGGCCATCTCCAAGTAAGCCAGAAGTCTGTTAACGCATCCAGCTTGATACACGTAGAGCGAATTGTCTTCTGTCTCCACGTATGTCTTCAGCACTCCCAGAACTTGAGTGTGCATGTCTCGGAATTCGTACGACTGAAAATGTGAGTGATTAATTTGCAATTTTTAACCCCCGACGAAAAAGAGGAGTGTTATAAGTTTGACGTGTCTTTCTGTCTGTCTGTGGCATCGTAGCTCCTAAACGGATGCTCCGATTTTGATCTAGTTTTTTTGTTTGCAAGGTGTCACAATCGAGAGTGTTCTTAGCTATGATCCGAAAAAATATCTTCAGCCATTTGAAGACTATCACCTCTTTACTAGTTGTTGATAGGATCAAGTAACGGTTTTCTGTCGGGGGTTATTCAAAATAATTTACATTTTCGATGACATTACCATTAAGAAAAACACTTCTGTTCAATAAAAGATCCCCCTACAAGCAATCCTACAGCTCTGTGGGATTGCTTGTGGCATTGGCTCGTTTCTATTAGTGGAGTTCATTATATATACAGATTTTAACTACAAAATACTTAACTAGGTACCTACATCAATGAAAAATATTTGCAATTTATAAATTTTCAACCGTCAAAAATGTTTTGATATTGTATCCACTTACCTCCAAAATATCGCACAAGTCTAAGATCCCAGTGGAAGCTTTGAAAGTCTTCTGTATGTTAACGTCTTTGTATCGGCCGACCAGTTGGTTAACTGTACGCAGAGCGAGGGTTTGAATAGCCAAGTACTTGCTCTGCATTAGGGCGAGAAGAGGCGGCCATTGGAACTGCGGATTCTTCGTTAACTCTGCAGCGCATATTGGCTCTTCAAGGACGTTGCTTAGAGTCTAAAATACAAGAGAGATGTTATCCTGAATGTCAAGGCAGATATAACAAGGCCTATTAAGTTTTAAGGATTTTACGCTGACGAAATTTATCTAGATCCTAAAGCATTCTTGCATCATTACTTGTCAGATTTATTAGCAAGCAATATAAAGCCTGACCAAAGAAATAAAAAACCTACTCTGGTGGCGCCACGTGAATATTTTTATATTTGTGGCAACAATTTCCATCATAAAATTAGTTCCATTGAAATTCCGCAATATGGCGAGGTCTTTTATATCTTTGGTCGGGCTATAAATAAAATCGTTACATCCGTTTCTGACAGTAGTAGATATAGTTTTCATGCTAATATAACTAGGTAATTGTATAATCAAAACAGTATTTGTTTACTGTGTAGTAGTACATGCTAGAAACTGTCAAATACCTGTAAACAGTTCTTCTGGACATCAGGGTCGAGGCTGTTTTTCATCCGGTTAAACAGGGGAACTATGATATTTGCAGATATTAGCTGCTCGCAACCCAGAGGTTCCCTCGTCAACTCTGCTAACAATAGAGAACTGAACTCCAACACGAATACGTCTTCAACCTGTTGATTAATAATGGTATAGTTACAAATATAACGGCTCTGCAAATAGCTCATAGATTTGCAAAAAATAACTCAATTGGAAGTTTTACATTGCTTGTAGATTCGTTCGTTAATACGGTTACGTATTACAATCTCTAAAGTTCATATATCTAACTTTGTAATGCCTACGGACGAAAGGCCTAAAATTTAAAACACCTATTGGACGAAAGGCCTAAAGTGTAAAACACCTATGGACAGAAGATCTAATTTTAAAACAACTAAGCATTGTTTGGTCTAAACTTTATAAGACCTACGTTTCCAACGCCTAAAGTTAAATATCATAAACGAAAGACTTTGAAAGAGTTAATTTTAAAGCAAAGTGGTTGTGAATAATTAAAATTACCAATACACACACACACACACTAAAAATGAAAAAAATAAATATTTTATCGACTTAATAACTGACAGCTGATAATTCTGGGGGCTTAAAAGCGCCATTTAAGAAAAGTGAACTGCGAAAGGATTTATAAATTGAATTCTAAGAGAACCGCGAGCCGATTCGTATTTAACGTAAAATGGTCAATTCTTATTACATTTCACTTAGAATTCAGCTTTCTGGTGAATCACCGAACATTCTTGTTTTTAAAATATTGGTACTTGTTTTTTTTTTGTTGTGAAAAGGTAAATAATATAAAAATAAATAAACTATAGGTAATAATAAAAAATAAAGCCCCCCTTTATATTAATTTTACTTCATTAATTAATAATATTTAAAAAGATTATAGTAAAGCACCCCTTCTTATTTTTTTGTAATAAAATAATAGAAATGAAGAAGGGGGCATTTTTAAACATATTTTTTCCAAATTTAATATAATATTAAAAAATAAAAAAGGGTGGCATTTTTTTTATTTTTCTTTTAGTTTTTTATTATTTTTCTAATAAAAAAAATAAAAAAGGGGGGCAATTTATTTCATTTTTATAAAATTTCCAAATTAAAATTAACATTAAATCATAATATAAAGGGGGGCATTTAATTTTAATTTTTGATCACAATAAATGAAAAATATTAATAAAACAATGAAAAAGGGGGGCAAATAAAAATATTAATAAAAAAAATAAAAAAGGGCGCCAATTTTTTTTTATAGAATTCGATACTAAAAATAATGTTAAACAAAAAAGGGGGACATTTTTTCTTATTTATTTTTTAATAATTTTTAATTAAAAGTATTAATAAAAAAAAAAGGAGGGGCATTATATATTTTCTTTTCATTTAATTTTTATAAAATATCCATATCCATAATATCCACAATGATTATGCATGGAAGAAAAAACAATTTCATTATTGTTGAAGGAGAATTGCGATTAGTAAAAAAGACTTTATTTCCCACATAAGTTTAGGTAAATTACACCTATGACATAAACTTTATGATTAAAACGCATTACATACCTATTGTTTTATTTAAAATACCCGGTCGCCTACTTATAGTTAACGACTATTAGATATTATAATATTAAGCTTTTCGTCCATTAGATTACTTAAACTTAGACATTATAAATTTAGGTATAACAATAGTTAGCTATAACGACTATTATTAAAATTAGGCCTTCTGACCATAGGTGTTTTGAAATTTAGGCCTTTCGTCCGTAGGCATTACGACGTTAGATATATGAACTTTAGAGATTGTAATACGTAACCGTTAATACAACCACCTTCGGTAGCTGGACCGAAATGGTTAAGGGAAGATACGATGTGGGCAGAAACCCCACAATATAGTATACCGTTGATCTGATGAAAGTCGTGAAATGCCACGATCCTTAAGGACCTCAGTTACTAATTTCTGTTCGTAGCTTCACCCTAATCATACCAAAAGGAAGTTTTTGAAAAATACCTTAGCTAGTAAGGTAGCTATTCTCCTTAGATTATTCGAATCTTCCAGAACTTGCTCTGGTCCTCTTGGCAGTTGGCATAACTGAGCCAAAGCTTTGCACGCGAACCTTTTGATGTTGGTCTCTGGGTGGTCTATATGAGGCAGGATGTATTGAATGGCGTCTAGACTGAACAGCAATTGACGATTTGTTATGTCTTGAGCGGCGAACTTGGTTATGGCTCGAAGAGTCTGTAATTACATTTGGTGTCTAATTTGCTCTGAAATTTAACAAAATCTGAAATGACTTTGAAAGTGAACAGATAACATACTTTAGCAGAAAGTACCTAACCATTAGCGTTACAAACAACAGGAGATAACGAGATTCACAACCCCACGACACCATTTCAATTATGAAACTAATTCATTTAGGCAAGCTCGCCTGGAGATTTATCTTTGATCTGGATCTTTCGAGAGAGCATAACTCCTACTACCACCAAAACAGTAATGCATTTAAAACCAAAGAAGTCCTTAGACGGGAATTTGGTGCGGAATTTGGCAACACGACCTTTTCAAGGGCCAGGCCTTAGTGAACAAATTAATGTGCCTAGAAGTTATTGTATGATACATTACCTGGCAAAGTATTTCTGGCTCCTTAGAGTCCAAGAGCAAGACAGCCGTATTAGCTGTCTCAGGGGATATCGTGTAAGGGTGGAAGGTGAGATCCTTTTTGTCGGCTGAGCGGTTTTCTCGCTCCTTTTGCAGCAGCGGTTTTGCCATGATTTTTGTTTACATATAAAACGTAGCAAATTGCGAATTTTTTTTTGTCTCCGCTGTCCAGATTTTCAAATTGTATTATTAGGTAATATTACTTCTAATCATTCGAAAAACCACAGATATGTAGTGGATATGCAGATAGCATATGATTAAAAATAAGCAAACGAAAAAGCTTTGTATTTACACTTTATACTTGTCAATGGAGATATTAGAGATCCGTTATTCACAGTGTAAATAAAATAGTTCAAGACAAGGTTTGTTGACAAAGGTAAGCTATTTTTATTACTAAAATCAAAACTATAATAAAATGATTCATTAAAATAGGTTCCACGACTTATAACATCCTTGGTTCCATGAAAAGTATTGGCCGCCAATAATTCCAAGATCAAAACTGAAATACGTTGACGTTATTTGGCAGTTGACAGCATGAAATCTTCAAATGCAACTGCCAAGTTAGCAATGCGTATTTTTAGTATATTTTTAATTTTTAACCTGTAATCCGTATGCGTAGGAGAAACGTTTTTGTGCGCACCATTGGAGTGCTGGCTAGGAAGTTCAGGGCCTTGCAGGAAATATGGATTCTTCCGTGGTGGGGTAGTGGGGGGTTGGCATCGGCTCCTCTCTACGCGCTGGACACTGTTGTGTTAGTGGTCAAGTTGTGCTCGACTTGTATAATGGCTGTGCTCAAGATACTGGTGCCACCAGCTCTGAAAAGCTTACATGGGGAAACCGTGCTGGTAGGTAAACAATGCGGATGAAGAAAATTGAATACTTACTTGATTCGGGATAGATACCTACATATTTCATGTGGCGATTGGTGTATTGTATTATTCTTCAGACAGTTCATAATACGAAATCTTTGATAATGTGAGTGAGGCGTCCACCACTGGAAACACTGTGCAATTTAAAATATGAAACTGCACAGCACGACTTCCTTTCCAAGGAAAGACTTAGTCCAGGGGCTAACTGTTATAGGCTATAGTAGTATTAACACGGCACCACAATAGCATAGGTACTGCTTCCAATCTCTTTGGTCAGGATAAGTGAATGAACCATGGACACGACGAAGAGGGGTGATTACATGCATTGTTTGTTTATCCAGATAACGGGTGCTGCTCACGGTATCGGTCGTGAGTTGGCTTTGCAGTTCGCGGAGCTCGGAGCGACGGTCGTGTGCTGGGACAGTGACGCGCGAAGCAACAACGCTGTCGTTCAGGAGATCAGGGGGAAAGATGGCGAGGTAAGAGTTTACTAATCACAAATTGTAACAACCATTTACTTTTTCTGAAAGTTGATGCTCTTATAGTAGGAATTTTGCGTACTCTAAACAGTCAGATAGGTACACACAGGTGTTGTGTAATAGGATTTCGTAGTACCCGCACCGTTACAGTAGATCCTCTCGGGTCACAGAGATCTTTGGTTATAGTTTTATTTGAGACGTGATATCTCCTGGGATGTTTCTGACACAAGCTTTTAGGTTAATTAAAAAAAACATGAACAATTTTTCAATTATTAGTCGTAATCTTCGCTGTAATTTTGTGGTGGGTATTCCGATTGATCGATGAAAGCCAAAAGGATTGATTTGTTTGGATTAAGTGTGTCGATATAATGCCAATGGTTAAGAAAAATAATTTGAATGTTCCTTTCGTGCAGTGTTTCGGTTACACAGTAGACGTGACAGTCCGAGAGCAGGTCATGGGGCTGGCAGCGATGATGAGGAGGCAGCTCACCGAAATCACGATGATAGTGAGCAACGCTGGCGCTCTAACGATAGCCCCCCTGCCGCATCTACGCCCGGAAGTCATCACCAAACTCGTTGAGATCAACTTGTTGGCGCATTTTTGGGTGAGGGCTTTTATTCCCTTTTGTTAGTTTTCTTTCATCCACTTACATAGGATTACCTACATTACACGCTTGTTCTGCTACTGGTCAAAAGGTCTAGCTTTAAGCTCACGATAACAGCTTCCCAAATGTAAGACTTTAACGTATTGGTCGATAGAAAACCTTCGTTATATCATATTTAGAATGTGTTGGCGTTAATCCGTCACGGGATTGCGTGATTATTAATTCTACATACCGTTTGCCATAATCTCAAAACCCGATGCTTGGAAATTAGACCGGAGATTAAGGAGAAAGCGCAAGTTACTTTCATTCTTTTCAGCTGATTCAAGCTTTTCTACCGAGTATGATCGAAAGGCGGCGCGGGCATATCATCGCTATCAACTCCAGTGCGGGTTTGGTTCCCAGTTCTGACATGGCCGCTTACTGCGCAGCTAAGTTCGGGCTTCGAGGTAAATTACAACTTTTCTTTCTTTCTTTTTTACATGCATTTTCTGAGTATACGTACTTGGGCCACCTGTCGGCAGTTCGCGATTTAAATTCAGGTCAAGCCTAGAGAGGCTATTTGCTATATGCGATCAATACATTCGAATTTTATAAATATGTTTATATCAAAACATCCAAGTGTCCTGTTATCTAGTGTCCTTTCTTCTTCACTCTTCTCTTTTCTGGCGTTGTACGATTTTTGGAAAATATCTTCGTTTAGACGTATTGAAAATCGTAGGCGAAAAAATATGTTTCTCCATCACCAATTTTCCAGGTCTAATGGACTCTATAACAGAAGAGCTTCGTCTCGACACGTGGACGAAGAACATAAACATTACGTCGGTGTATCTCGCGACAGTATCCACCGGCCTGTACCCCACTCCTTCGCATCGGTTCACGTCTATGTACAGCGAGATCACGGCAAAAGATGCTGCTGCTATTATTATAGATGGTAAATATTTCTTGTACACTACATAAGTATAGGTAGATGACTTGACAGCATTGCTTATTGACTTAGCTGATGGGTGTTAAACTTCCAAAGGTAAAAAAAATATTCTGAATATTGAATTTGATGACGCAGAGTTGCGCGTACGTGCTTATCTGATTTTGCGGTCCATTGGAGATTTCCATGTAAATAAGTTCCAAAGCCTGTGCTCATTTGGGTGTGAAGCAACGCGTTTTGAATACCTGTGCTATTATTGCTACGCCGCCACTATTAAACTGCTGCAAAACAAGAATAACGGAGTCTTCCATGCATTTGAATAAATAAACAAAAAACGGCTGCTCAAAGAATCCGCGCCTTTTCAAGGCAAGAGGGAGCTTGGCTATTCAGTATTTTTATTGGTACTGTTTGTTTTTTCAGGAATCAGGAAAAATCAGAAGAATATTAGTATACCATCATACATGACCACTCTCATTGAACTCAACAACCTTATGCCTTACAGGATAAGGATTATTTTCACAGACTTCTTCAATTTTGGACATAGAGGATGGTTCTGTTTCTGTTAAGACTAATAATTATAGTATGATCCATTGGATGATTTAATTTAAATGTATAACTGTAAAGGATTGGGTGATTTTGTATGCCTGTCCCCTTCTAACGCCAATAGACTAAATGTATGATAGTAAGGCCTGACCAAAAAAATTAAAAGCCTGACCAAATTGCGGAATTTCAATAGAACTAATAAATTATAAAATATACAAATGGCGTCCCCAGAGCAGGTTTTTCATTTTTCTGGTCAGGCTCTAAATTTGTTTAGCACAGATTCTGAAGGCGCATATGACCCAATTCCATAATTACTTTGCAATAGGAAAAATTTGTAGCAGATTTTTTGAAATTGTGTTTATTAGCATTAGTTGTTTATAGGAGAACACTGTCTTTGTGTATGCTTTTACATTAATACTCATGTATTTGTAGTGAGCCTTAGTATTATTAATAAAGGGAATAATTATTTGTATAAAAAATGTTTTATTATTGTAGCAACAATTGATTTCGTTATTTCAGGAAAATGCTATTTGATACTTTTACACTCTCAACAACAGTGTTTTTCATTCTGTGGGTCAAGAAAAGGACAAATCTTTTAAAAAAGTGTTTTCTCAATCAAATCAAAAACATGTTTGCAACATCTGAGTAAAATAAAAAAATATCTTACATACAAGAATGCACCTCCAACTTGTAGTTGCTTACGTTCTCACCACATTTCTCACAAATAACGGTCTCAATATGTCCTAGCACATGTTCGTCTCTAGACTTTCCATCACTGAATGCTTTCTCACATATATTGCACTTGTGTTCTGGCTTATGTTGGGCAACATGACGTAGTAAAGTACCTCGGGTCGTGAAGCTCTTGCCACAGGAGTCGCAGAGATGACTGTCTTGTGGTTTCGGTGTCAAGACGTGATTTTCTACATGGAAATATATGTCTTTTCTATTTGGTGATGTGTAGTGGCAGACTTTACATCTGGAAATAAGTTGTTCGGTATTAATCAACAATATAAAACAGTTCTAATATATATTTAAATACTATATTTATATATAAATGCTAGCTTTGCACCCCGCAGCTTCAATCACGATAAAAATCTTTTCTTACTGCACTCTTTCTTCTAGTCCATGGAGAAATCAACATGATATAACTACATCAAAATAATAATAAACATTTTAAAGTGAATCTAGAGTCATGATGTTGTATTTTAGACAATTTACACTATCTTTATAATGTATGTGTGTTATTCTTATGTAGAAACCATATTATTGTAAATGTTATTAAATTTAGTTTTTGTGTGAAAGAGTAACAAAAATCCATGCATCCATACATCCATCCATCCTCACAAACTTTCATGTTTATAATATTAGTAGGATTTACAATTTTTTTACTCATATTGGATTGGACTTTTTATTTATAAATCTGTAATACAGGTCTTTTTCTTACCTATATAATGAACCATCACTGCCATGAATTTCTTTTCTATGTTTAGAGAAAGCATCAGCCCCTATAACTAGCTGGCCACAAATATCACAAACCTTCTTTTCCGTTTGCAAGACATGTTCTTTAGCATGTTTGTAAAGCTGAAACCGTTCTAAAAATGTCTCTTTACATTGCTTACATCGGTACAAGTAGCCAATACGTGCAGTATTATCTAATTGACATTTGTCTTGTTTTTGATGTTGGGCTATTTTTTCTTTTGTTGGGAATTTTTTACCACAATCACACAATAGTTGTCTGTTGTGAATTACTAAATGCTGCTGCATTTTGACTTTTGAATCAAACAGTGTATCACAATGTATGCAGGTCCGTAATGCATGATCACATATGCTGATGTGTTGAGACATTTTATTGAGACTATCAAACTTTGTCTTGCAGGCAAAGCAAGATAATGTGTTTTTGTCTTTTGTTTGACATGGTTTCTTTGGCTCAATTTCTTTCATGATAATTTCTTTAACAATTTCCACATCAGAATCTAATACATCTATCTCCATCTTAATACAGCTTTTAGGTTTCACAATATCCTTTTTCTTTGGACTTGGCTGTTTTGTTTTACCTACATTAGTAGCTTTTATCGCAGCATCTACAGAATGCTCTTGATTTCTATCAAGCATGTTTGCTATAGTGGGTATATCTTCCTTTCCAAGATTATTCAAGTATTCCTCGATATTTTCAGTGTTATTTAAGAACTCTAAGAGCGAATCAGAGTTATATTCAGAGTCAGGCAAAGGTTGTATAGGCAACTTGTGTTCCGACGACTTTTTCGCCTGGTTCTCCACATTATATTCTAGCCAGTCCAGCGAACAGCGAGCGTTCAGTTGGAAATTATAAAATTCATTCAGCTGACCAACACAAGTTGTGCAAATACTCTTGGGCAAAAAGTCGTTACCTGAAACGGTCATAGCGAGGCAGGATTTCATTTGTAGTTGGATTGTTGGATCGTCGAGGATAGAGACGTGATCCTGCTCCTCGTCGAGGCATATGCGGCAACAGTCTTTCGTGTTATCGCTCATTTTAAATTTTTCACAACAAAACAAAACTCGCACACTAACCCTGTTTGTTTTGACAGATAGTGATGTGATTGATGTATAAATAATCAGTAAACCGATTTTCGGTTGAGCGTTTGGGGCGGGTGAATGGTTAAGTATCGATTTACTCACATAAAATACTAGTTAGAGAAACGAGATTTTTTTTCCTGTAGCAAATTAAGAAAAATAAATAACCTAGGCAATAAATACAGAAGTATTTGGATTATCAAAAAAACATTCAAACTAATCGATTAAATTTTCCTACAATTAATCTCAGTCAGACAGAACTTAGTAAGAGTAGTCAGGCAGGAGCTCTATTTCTCAAACGTTCGCGTCGCTAAGATCGCTCGATTTCTACTGATTTACGCTCGTCTAACGAAAAACGACATTTTTGGATCGTTCGATTGCAACGAGTGGTCACAAGCACTCGTTGCAGCAAGCGAGTGATAGATTAAACGCCAAGCAATAACGTCTATAATCCAACAATGACGTTCTCGCTCGATTGACATTCGGATCACACACACACAGACACCCCCGACATGAAAGAGACGCCTATACGATCGACACGGGAGTGTGAGCGAGAGCGACAATCCGCAAAGTGGGAGCGACCATAGATTTACGTTCCGTTTTAGTTTCGGAAACTACCGGTTTTTGTTTTATCTGCGTAAAATGAACAAAACACCATATCGAAGGCGAGTGACTCAGAAATACAGAAAAACAGCGTCCTTCGACTTGGAAGTCGACTGTGACTTATGTCGCATACGCCAACGCCAAGTCATACGAACGTTTGAGAAATAGAGCTCCAGGTCAGAAGTGTCAGAACCATGTACAATCTGACAAAAAAAGTCAGTCTACTCTACAATAAATCTCCCTGTTCTCATTATTTATTTTACTAGCGTCATGTCATCTATGGAAATACTAAAGAACATAAAGAACACTAGTTTTTTTTTTAATTTCAAACTCAGAAAATCTCCCAATAACATTCTTCATATTTCACTATTTTAATTCGAAGCGCAAAAAGTTGTTTATGTACTATTATTTACTATATTTAATCTCAGCGAAAAATTAAAATAAATTTTATTGAGCTTGGGTAGGGATCAAGTAGGGATTTGAAGGGAGGGAGTATTATAATTATTTTTCATATCGATTCTTTTTCGATTTAATCGATGTAAGGATCATCACTTATCTCAATTTGACAACTTTGACCTCGCTTCCGCAATGCGCTTGTGTTACACAATCTTAGCGCTATCATTTACAAAGAGTATATTCTCAGCAGGTATTTGATAGAGCGTTGTTTCTTTTACACTGTGCGTTAATGACTTAATCTGTGCTAAACAAGCGCAATTCTGCGTCAAGAAAGAAACTGGGGCGAGGCGAAGCGATTAAATTCATCAAAATTATAAACAAACAAGTATTTCAAGGCTATTTACTGGAATATTCAGTTCAGTGATCATAGAAGTAATCGTGCATGACAGGCGATATATAATACCTTCGTTCGGAGGCGGCATGTCCTTTGGTTTGGACGGGTCGGCCACTGCGTAGAACATTTAGTTCAATTTTGGCTCAAACCATGGGTTCGAAGGAGGAAGACAGCCCGACTCTGGAAGCCCAAGAGTCGCTCTTGTACTCCGCTAGGCATGGAGAGATCAAAGTGGTCAAGGCGCTGTTGGAAGCCCGGAAGGAAGGGAAGTTAACTTTGAATATCAATTGCAAAGGTATGTTTTGTTTTCATTTAGTAACTGAATTTAAACCCAGATATAAACCAGTCACTTGATGGAACCACATATATATCAGAGAGTCAACTTCGGGGTAGAATGCATTGATTATTAGTTGAGTGATAGTAATCTTTGGATGTTTTTATAACATACCTTTATCCACAAACAAACTTTCCAAACAAAGTGCCCTATATAATGTAGTTTAGCAACACATATTAGTTGATGTAAAATCTGTTCTTCCATGTTTTGTAAATCATTGCTGATATTGATAATTATTTGTATTTTTCAGGCAAAAGCAAAAGCAACTTAGGCTGGACACCTCTGCAGCTGGCCACTTATTTTGGTCATGTTGAAGTAGTGGAGGCGTTATTAGATGCCGGAGCGGACGTAGACGAAGTAAATGATATTGGAGACACAGCCTTACATAAAGCATCTTTCATTGGCAATGAGGTTAGAGTGTGCTTATCCTATGTTGAAGATTGTTTGAAAGAATCAATAAGACTAACATATTTATTTATTTTAAAATTAAGTTCTTCAACTTTTTAAATTCTAAATTTTTCTTTTACCAGTAGTCAGCTCACAATCATGAAATATAAATTTAAGTTTCATCAATGCACAATCCTCTTTATTATATGCCATATGATACCATTTAGTCCCTTTGTTTGGTATTAAACAAAATAAAACCTATCAGTTGGTATTGAAGACGAGGTTATCTTCGACGTCTACCACATTTAGTCACTTTTTCGACATTTAAATGCCTATGAAACTGCTAGACATTTAAATATTGGAAAGGAACAGAAATATTATTTAACTTAGCAATGTTTATGAATAGACATGCATTTGTATTACAGGAGCTAGTAATCCTCCTACTGAACCACAAAGCAGACGTCCATATAATGAACGGAGAGGGCCGTACAGCGACTGACGTGTGCAAGACTAGAGATGTGCAGAGGCTGTTAGAGGCGGCGCAGCGGTCAGAGCGCTTGGAGCGAGAGAGACAGCTGCTGGATGCCGCTAGAGAAGGACGGCTAGAGGACGTGCAGGAACTGGTAACTGTTACATGAGTAGCATACAATACCAAATAGTAGTCCCTACAGAAGCTGCACTAGGCCAGGGGGGTTCCACTCGTGAGAATAGGTATGACGGGCGAAATATCGCCCCGGCCGATGAAAGGCAGGGCTAGCTACATCAGTACGCGAACATTCGCCGGGCGCGCGTGACGCGTCGTTATTACGCGCCGCTCCGCTCGCTCAAATTACGAAAATGACTTCACAACAATACGACAAATGCTGATGTGTTTATGGATGCAAAAATAAAAGGAAAAGGACTGGATCGGATGTCTTTTTTAGATCTCTTTTCTTGTCCTCATAATTTTCTCTGACAAACCTACAGTAACATTATGACGTATTTTCATAAACTAAAGTACTTACCTACCTACTGACGAGTAAATATAGTTTGCAAACATTATAATACGAGTAATACTATTACTTAGTAAATAGTAGTAGCATTGGTTTATTTGAACCATCATTTGTTTGAGTAAAAGGTAGGTACCTTATAGGTTAATAAATCAGATGTTTTATTTTCTCAAAGACGACAGCCCTAAAGGTGTTAGTAGAGTGGCAAAAGAGATAGCGCAACGCGAGAGAAAGAGATGCAGCAACTTCGTTTTTTCGCCTAGCGCCGTGCGATCTGAATTGCACTTTATTATAACGGAGATAGGGTTGCAATTTATTTGAATTATGTCGCCTAGTGGAGCTTCTGTAGGGACTACTATTTGGTATTCTGTGACTAGGCGACATAATTCATATACATATAAATTGCAACCTTAGCTCCGTTATAATAAAGTGCAATTCAGATCGCACGGCGCTAGGCGAAAAGAATAATAACCTTAGAGGAAATATGTCGCAATCGTGCGATAGCTAAACTAAACTATAACTAATTTCAATGTCTGCTCCAAATAAATAAAGTTTAGTAGAGTAGTATAGTAAAGTGTAGTATATTCTATTCTATAAATATTTAAAAAAAACTAGCCATTATCATAGCTAAATATCATTGAACTGGTTGTCTAACTAAACAATATCCGAGCAAAAATATCGAATAAAAATGTCTATGAAAGCCGAATTTCAGCCCACTGTGTAGCGGAGATAGGTACCTAACAGCAGTTAAATTGTAAAAATATCTATTCCAGCTGAACTCGGCGAACCCTCCGAACATAAACTGCGTGGATTCTCTCGGCAACACGTGCTTGCACTGCGCCGCGTACCGGGGCCACGCGCGGCTGGCGGTGCTGCTGCTGCAGAACGGCGTCGACACCACACTCAGGAATAATAACTGTCAGTATACCGTGGCGTGCATGCGTCCTACATGCTCGCCGCTTTCGTGCTGGCAGCCTCTTTCCGCGTTTCTGGCTATTTAAATGAGAAAAGCTTAGAGAGTATAAATAGAAAATTTTCTGGGAGGGATAGAGTACGCCTAATCGAGTATGGACCGTAAGCACGGATATGAACAGTCCGAATATCTTCAGCGCGTTCGTTTAGTATCAAATGGTTATCGGAGCTGATTATATTTCCCGGTGAAAATAAGAAAATTAATAGGAGAACATTTTGAAATGTGCAGTGATAAGTTGCAAACATGACTCGAGGAACAAATCAAAAAAGAAAAATGTTATTGATTTCACCGCCCATACCTAATCTGCCAAAATTTGCTTACGCTTGACATAAAGGCAGCGGAGCGATGCGCGTGCTCTATGTATACTATTCTCTAAGGGGAAAAGGAATACTTACATCGTTGGAATATGGCGGCTGCCACCACAGACGGCCGCAGCTCTCGCTGCGAGCTGGTCTTTGTAATGTTTCTTCATCAATAAATGATTTGGAAGTCCAGATCCTCGTTTGTGTGTCGAGGGAAATCTACCACAGGATAGTAGAGGGCGCTGAGGGCGTTACGATGATACACCGTGAATATTAACTGGTTGTTTATTCGCAACATCGTGCATAGGTTAAAACTAGACAATAATAATATACTTTTCATATAAAGTTCATTTAGTCACGTTTTTGTAGCAATGTTAATTTAATTTGCCTTATAATAATAATAATACTTCTTAACCGATTTCGGCCACGGCGATTTCTTCAACTGCCTTATGAACTGAGGTTGAAACCGGTATTTTGAAAACCCCTAAATATACTTCTCATCAAAAAAATCGAAACACTTCCGTTGTTTGTTTGTTTGCAAGGTGTTTCGATTTTTTTGATGAGAAGTATATATGCATTAAGCTCCTAAAATCTGCGTCGTTTTAAACAGGTTTCGGCGCTGGAAAAAAAACAGGTTAATTCCGCACGCATTGCGAGAGTGAGCGAGACAGGCGCGCCGCTCGCACATTTTCTCTCATTCAACTTATCATCAATTTTGGGCTGGGCGAACGAAATTTTCAGTTCTTTAACGGTAAATTACACGAAAACCGAAATCATTTCGCTCTTGGAGCAAAACCAGAATAAATATGGGTTCCAGTAGAGTAAAAACCGAAACGATAACGCTCTCTTGCGCAATGTATGGAGATGCGAAATACCTGGTTTGAAATTTTAACCAGGTATACGCGCCCTGCTTATAAACTCGTTGTGTACGCAGCCCAGCTAGCCATAGACCTGGCCAAAGACAACGAGCTCCGCGAAGTGTTGAGCGTCCGCCCCGTGCGGCGCCTGCAGCGCACCGCCGCGCGCTTCGAGGGGCCGCTGCTCAAGAGGGCGCGCTTCCTGGGCTGGAGGCCTGTCTGGGTAAGACCTTATTAAATTTTTAGAGATTTTAGTTGCTTGCTAAATGTTTTTATTCTATTCGAGAGTATTTCGAGTATGATATTTCGACGTGTACCAGATAACGTGTAATAGATAATAACAATGTAATATAATTATGAGTTTTCTATAGAATATTATATGTGTACAATGTATTTTGCAGCGCCCTTACAGGGTTCGTGTGTATTGTGTGTATCACTACCACGGAGGTCACTACATAGTATAAAACAAAGTCGCTTTCTCTGCCCCTATGTCCCTATGTATGCTTAAATCTTTAAAACTACGCAACGGATTTTGATGCGGTTTTTTATTAGATAGAGTGATTCAAGAGGAAGGTTTATATGTATAATACATGCATAATATACTTAAGGATAACCCACAATAACCATTTTCCCGTGCGGAGCCGGGGCGGGGGAAATATATTTCTGTCCACCTTAATTAATCACATAATGCAATGAAGAAATATGAATGTACTAGCTGTCTGCCCGCGGGTACGCCCGTGTTTATTTTTGAGTTTTCTGTGCACAACTGGACTTTTTTCGTGAGCGGGGGACAAAATATCCCTCAATGCCGCAGCTTCCAATTGCTGCTCAATAATCCTGCCCTTGCACATCAGGGTTTTGTTTGTAAAGGGGGCGAAGACCCCTCAACCCCCTGCCATCGAATTTCTACTCAATAGTTTTGCCCCTGTACAACTGGGCTTTTTATATTAGCTTTGCCCCCCTCAACCCCCCAGCACTCCATTTCTACTCAATAGTCTTGTTGACACCAAATATGTACAGAAATACAACATTACACATTGGGCTCAATTCTGCCGTGACCGCTAAAAGCTCTAAATTTCAGTTGTTGGTCTCTTTCATTCATATGGGAATCGAAAAGGATGGGGAGATGAATGAATTTAATTTTTAATGAATGATATTTAAAATAAGCAGCGCAGCTGTCAAATTTAGCTTAATTTAGTCGGGATGATTTTAAATTCCTGCTAAATTACGCGTAAAATCGATGTTTGACGTGTCTAAATGTAGGTTGGCAATCACCTGTCCCTTTTCGTTCTTAAGAACGTGAAAGAGACATAACAACTTAAATTTAGATATTTTAGCGGCCACGCACAATTGAGCTCATTGTAAGACAACCATTTAAATAGTTACAACAAATTCTAAAGAACATGTGGCTTTAAATAAATAGCAATGATTTGTCCCAGGCGGTGCTGCAGCGCGGCGTGCTGCTGTACTACGGGTCGCGCGCGGAGGCGGCGCGGGAGACGGGGCGGTGGCGCGCGCGCAAGTACCTCGACAACGCGCAGCACTCCGCGCCGCCCGCCGAGCCCGCGCTCATCGTGCTCAGCTTCAGCGACGGAGACACGCACCGCCTCGCCGTGGCCAGCCACCACAAGGACCCCGCACTCACCAGACAGGTCACTATACAACGCACAGCACTCCGCGCTCATCGTGCTCAGCTTCAGCGACGGAGACACGCACCGCCTCGCCGTGGCCAGCCACCACAAGGACCCCGCACTCACCAGACAGGTCACAAACATAAAACACGACCAGAGAAATAAAAAACCTCGCCATATTGCGGAATTTCAATGGAACTACTTTTATAAGTGAAATTATTGCCTCAGCCCCTACTATGTAAATAGCGACAGGCTCGAGAAGCTGCCCAACGCGACATAGGGACATTAGAGCCATAGTAGTTCTGTCAATATGTCGCGTTTGACAGCTTCCCGAGCCTGTCGCTTCTTACGTAGTAAGCCTAAAGAGAAATAAAAAACCTCGCCAAATTGCGGAATTTCAATGGAACAACTTTTATAAGTGAAATCTGGCCTCTTAAAAGGCTGGCTCTCGTCTCGCACTAATGAAGAATGAACTCTTAAACTTTAAAGAGGCGATACGAAAGGCGATGCGATATTAGTTTGAACAGAACTGGCAGGTTCGCGCAATGGGTGCTGTGAGCCCCTTATCACAGAATACCAAATAGTAGTCCCTACAGAAGCTGCACTAGGCGACATAATTCATTTAAATTGCAACCCTAGCTCCGTTATAATAAAGTGCAATTCAGATCGCACGGCGCTAGGCGAAAAGACGAAGTTGCGGCATCTCTCTCTCTCTCGCGTATTGCGCCACTCTACTAACACCTTTAGGGAATGGGGAATTGGTCCGCAGTCGGCCCGAGATCGCTAGGCCGGGCGGTAGGTAGTTATAGCGCGCAACTACATGGAGTGACGGAGGCCTGCCCTTATGGGGAGGAGGCCTAAAACACAGGACACGTTTTGTAACGTGTCATACGGTTGTTGCAGTCGTGGCTGACGGCTCTAGACGAACACATCGCGTTCTCGGGCCACTACCTGTGGGCCGGCGCGACCCCGGACTCCGCTAAGGAGGCTACCGAAGACGCGGACGATGACTGCAAACCTTTAGGTAACTATACTAATAGGTCTACCAGAATCTGATGACAAAAATAAGTTAAAAATAGCGATTTTCATATGGAAACAAAAAAAAAATCATCTGTTTACTGAAATTTCCAGAAATTGTTTCTGGTTTGGCTTCAAATTTCCTTTAAAACGTGGTGAAAATGTCGAAGAAACCTTGCTAGCTTCAATTTTTTTTTCCCTTTTTTGCCATCTGATTCTGGTAAACCTAAGTATATCTACAATTATACCGCCGCCATAGCGCAAAAGCTAAGAACACAACCATTTTTACTCAAAGTCGTTCTCTCAGTATAAATTATCAGTTTTTTTTTTTAATGTGTCAGATGCGCCGTTTTTCTTATGACGCTGTATATGCGTCATTTACATTTTGAACAGCAAAATTATCATTTCATTCATGTCATTACAAAAATCCCTACTAGAGTTTTGAGTAAAAATACGTATAGGGTGATGATTTGATGTATATTTCCCTCCAGGCTCGATGCAAGACGCTTTGACAGCGGCGACGAACCATTTGGCTGTGTTGGAAACACAACTGCGCGAGTGTGCGGCGATCCTAGCCGCGCTAGAAAGAAGCCCCGCCACCGCTCCCGCCGGGGTCTCCTTGCACCACTCCGCTTACATGGTATGTGAAATTCTTAATATAACGAGCAATAATGCTGATGATAGATCTTAAGTGTGTTGGTTTAAAAGCATTTTGTATTATATGTCTTTGAATCGCACAAAACGCTGTGTTTCTTTCTTTATTTTAGATATAACATTTGTCCAATTTGTTCTCAAATGCAAACGCGTACTTCAGTAAACACTGAATGTGCAGAGATTATAAACATAAACTACTCTACAACCCAAAATAAAGTAAAAAAGAAAAGCAAAAAATCATGTGATGTTATTCATCCACTTTAGTATCTGTAACACAGTGATATGTGTATGTGTGTTGTAGCGGTTCCAGCACGCGTGCGGCACGGGACAAGACGCGCTGTCGTCGCTGCGACACGCCGCCGCGCTCGTCGCACAGGCGCGCGACAGCGACAGCGCACGGCTACAGAGAGAGGTACACACACACACACACACACATGCTCACATACACATACCAACACACACACACATATCAACACCAGGGCTTGAAACCGGTTTTTGAAGACCGTTAAATAAAGGTTTTTAACCTGGTATTTGCATTCCGCATAATCGAACAAAAACCGAAATCATTTCGCTCTTTGAGCAAATTCAGAAAAAATATGGGTTCCGGTGGAGCGAAACCGAAACGATAACGCTCTCTTGCGCAATATATGGAGATGCAAAATATCTGGTTAGATATTTTAACCAGGTTAACAAGCCCTGATCAACACAGACACTCATATACCAACCAACACTCACGCACGGCTTTAATTGCAGCGTTTCCTTTTGTCGTTTTGTGCAGTTTCTTCTGATAATTTTTCTCCACAGACGAACGACACCTTTGATCGAGCAACCATAGACAGCTCTTCTCCTTGGTACTTATTAATAGTGGATGTAGTAGGATATAGTCGTTATAGGAGCCATGTCGGAAGCCAAAGGCTGCGTCCCCACCATCTGTACGGCGCGGCACCGCCACCGTGCAACGTCACGCGTCACAATGTGGCGCCAATTATAGTAATAATAGGAGAATAATCCTATCGCGATCTATAGAATTATTCTCCTATTATTACTAGAATTGGCGCCCGCTGGCGTATACCGTCCGCGGCACCGTGCGTAGTGCCGCCGCGCCGTAGATGGGGACGCGCTGTAAGGTGGTTCTATAATTCCGACTCCAGGGTTTGTGAGGTAACCTTGAAACCCACACAATAAGCAAGCGAGCATTAAACGAATTTAGTATACTGTAAACATACTGGTGGTTCCACAGCTAGAGCGCAACAGAGTGCTGGAGGAGGCGTTGGCCGCGCTCGCGAGGACGCACCACGCTCTGGAAATGTCCGTCGCAGAGGAACTCACTAAGGTACGCACTCACTCTTATTCACATCATCTAAATTATACTTTGCTAAACAAGATCTTATATAGAATAGAATGTTATTGCACACCAGTAACAAACTACAACAAGAAATACAGTTCACAACTTTTATTTAGAAATAGATAAGCATGGCGCAGTTTGTCTGACGTCGATTTGATCTTGGAGTGACAGTAAATAAATTAAAGAATGAGAGAGTCAATGATTTAACATATTTTGCACATAGTTTAATTAAACAAAAGTTTAAGTAAACAATCTGTATTATAGGTATGTGTTGATAGTTGACGCGGTGCCGTGTTTTGCGTTGCGGGCGGAGAATACGGCTTCAAACACGCGTATAGTTTCAAAATGGTTATAACTTAATTTTACACGGTATCTCACTTAGTTTGAACGGAACAATAATTCATTTCATAATACTTTATTATTCTACAGAGTAAAAGAAAGAAAAAGTCGTCATCAATCAACGAGTCCAAAGAGAACTTCTTTGATGTTTACGAAGGTAAGTTTAAATGTGTTGATCTTTTACAATATTTAAAATATGTAGTTGTATTGAAATCACCTGTTATATTAATATATTTCTTTGAATTTAATCATCATATTCTTGTCATCAATCAATATACTAAAAAAAGACAGATAATTTCAAATTATTTTTGGTCCTATACATTATTTTGGCAGAAATATTCCAAACGTTATTCGTTCAATTTAACTAAATAATCGACTTAACCTCACATTTGGCCTGTTCAAATGTATCTTAAGTGTAATAATATTGACCACAAAAGCTTAAAAATATAGAATTACATAAATTATGGTATATCAGCTGTCTGACACCCATAGTAGGCTCTGCCTTGTTTGGGATCAGGGGCTCTAATCTTGAAATCAATATCGATCCCTATTTCAACCCAATGCAATACCATAGTCAATTTTAGGCCACTACTCTTAAAAATATGCCCACTAAGGGTTGACTAATGTCCGATTTCATTTAGTTCACTCAATATTCGCCAAATATGAAACCAAGGTGGCGCTAGTGTGTCATTCGAGAGTACGAAACGCCCGATCACAATGCCGACGGATCGGAATCGCCGTCAAGAGTAGCCCCTCAGATGGCTGTGTATGCCGTACAAACGAATATCGCATCGCCTCCTTTTTTGAGTTCATTCTTCATTAAATCCATAAATAAATAAATTAGTGCGAGACGAGAGCTAGCCTTGGTTTGAGCAAAGCTTAATAACTTCATTAGATTTTGACGTCGAAAAGTGATTTGTAAAATCTTACTTCGAATAAAAACTTTTTCAAAAATCTAAAACGGCGAATATCTAGACGGTGTTTTGTAGGATATATTGAAGCCATTAACTTTATTTATTATATCTCGCTAGTAGTTATTGATGGAACTATTGCTAAATGTTGACTTTTGACTTTTTTGTGAGATGTCCCGACGATATTATGATTGTTGTAGCGTCGGACTCGGACGACGACACGCTGGTGACGGCGGGTCTGTCCAGCCCCCTGGGCGCGCTCAGTCCGTGGGGCAGTAGCCCCGACCTGCAGCGGCGGACGCCCATCGGCAGCTTGGACGGTCAGTACACTTGTCACGCTGCTTGGCACGCTTATCACTCACCAGGCCCTTGGCACAGAAGACTAAGAACAGGAAGTTGTCTTCATGCCAACTGGCCGCATCGGTTTGAATGTGAGCGCGCCGTGTAGGCACGCGCCGTCACGCACACGCTTGCATTGAGCCCATACTGCCGCCCCCCCCCTTATTGTATGCTAGTGTGTGCGTGACAGCGCGTGCCTACACGGCGCGCGGCGCGGACGCACACATTTAAAGGCGCGCCGCGCGCCGTGCGTGTAGGCACGCGCTGTCACGCACACATTTAAAGCGAAAACGGCACGTTTGTGTGAAGATAACTTACCTAGTGGTTATACTGTAGTATTGGTTTGTAATAACCTGTGATAGATGGACTGTGTGCACTTGGAAGCACGTAGTAAAATTAGAAATATTAAATGATTTCGTTGGGCTTGTACGGAGCCTTGGTGGTACAATTGGTAGTGCTTGTGTATGGCCCAGATAGCCAAAGGAGATGCGGGTATCTTCATTTTCGCTTCGATTTATAAATGGCGAGTAGACTTGTCACTCACCAGGTCCTTGGCGAAGATTGAAGTTTGGAAAATGGGAATTCCGCAAACTATTGGTAAAATACACGAGAACAGGTTTATTTACATTTATTCACAGAAACAGGTATGAACTAAACTTAAAAATCATAAAATTATACACGTTTTAAAGAAATACGGCCGTCAAGGCCAGCAGTCTTCCATCCGCCTTCTACGACATCCAATGGGAAGACATGGAATGGTCTTTTCTAATACCGGTAGTTTAGTACATAAATAAATTTATCTAGCAATTAATACTCACCGTGAGATCGCCACCATGTGATACCGGCAATAGAATTTTATTTACTATATTTTTTATTCGAAGCGAAAAATGAAATTTATTGAGCTTGGGCAGCATCTCTTTGGCTATCCGGGCCGTACAGGCGCACTACCAATTGTGCCACCAAGTCTCCGTACAAGTCCAACGAAATTTACTAGTGCTTTAGAGTGCACACAGCTCCATCTATCACAGTTATTACAAACTATTATAGACACTCGTATAGAATTTAATTTTTTATTTTTTTACGTAGGCGATAGGACCCCAACAAACGAGGAGCTAATGGACCTCAGCCAGCGTCGGCTGTCGGGGTCATCGGCCTCCCCCACCTCCCTCCACACCGCGCTCAGCCCCGCCTCCTCGCGCGGCACGCTCGTCTCGCAGGGTGGCCACGTGTACAGGAACGCCAGGCCCTACAGGAAGAACACCAAACCCAGGTCAGTGTACCAGGAATACAGGAGATTTGGAGGAAGTCTTTACCCATCTACTGAGCTTAGCAAGCCCTACAGTGTACTAGGAATACAGCGGATTGGAGGAAGTCTTTACCCATCTACTGAACTGAGCAAGCCCTACCCAGGTCAGTGTACCAGGAATACAGGAGATTGGAGGAAAGCAAGCCCTACAGTGTACTAGGAATACAGGGGATTGGAGGAAGTCTTTAACCATCTACTACAGGGGATTGGAGGAAGTGTTTAGCCACATACTGGGCTTAGCAAGCCTTGCAGGAAGAACACCAAACCCAGGTCAGTGTACCAGGAATACAGGAGATTGGAGGAAGTCTTTACCCATCCACTGAGCTTAGCAAGCCCTGCAGGAAGTACGTAACCCAGGTCAGTGTACCAAGAATACAGGAGATTGGAGGAAGTCTTTAGCCATATACTGAGCTTAGCAAGCCCTACAGGAAGAATAAACCCAGGTCAGTGTACCAGGAATACAGGAGATTGGAGGAAGTCTTTAGCCATCTACTGAGCGGAGCAAGCCCTACAGGAAAAACACCAAACCCAGGTTAGTGTACCAGGAATACAGGAGATTGGAGGAAGTCTTTACTCATCTACTGAGCTTAGCAAGCCCTACAGGAAGTACGTAACCCATGTCAGTGTACCAAGAATACAGGAGATTAGAGGAAGTCTTTAGCCATCTATTGAGCGGAGCAAGCCCTACAGGAAGAACACCAAACCCAGGTTAGTGTACCAGGAATACAGGAGATTGGAGGAAGTCTTTAGCCACCCACTGGGTTTATCAAGCCCTACAGCACTGGGTTTATCAAGCCCTACAGGAAGAATAAACCCAGGCCAGTGTGCCAGGAATACAGGAGATTGGAGGAAGTCTTTAGCCACCCACTGGGTTTAGCAAGCCCTACAGGAAGAATAAACCCAGGTCAGTGTACCAGGGATACAGGAGATTGGAAAAAGTCTTTAGCCACCTACTAGGCTTGCGCCTTGCAGGAAGAACTGGTCAGCGGATACTGATCAGATGAGGTCTATATCAAAGTCTATTGTTTAGCAAACCCCACGAGGTTTCCTTAAAAAACTACATGACGGAAAACGCCCTACGCTTCTCTACAGTTCGTCTCGCGCGACCACAGTAGTAATACACCGTGCACTTTTAAGCGTCTTACAAACGAACCCCAATGTTTATGCCCGTGATATAGAATATATTGGCAATGTTACTTTTTTTTATTAAGAAAAATAATCTAGGATTTGTTTTAATAAATAATTATTCACCATTCATTTTGAAACACGCCGTATCGCGCACGGACTCGACGAAGACTCGAATGGGTGAATGACCGGGACGACGTGGTCACGTGGTTGCAACTATCAGCTGGGTTGTAGTTGTGAGGCAATAATGTTATCTACCTACTTACGAGGACTATCTAGGTACGAACAAATTAATCCCATTTTCCCTTCATACTTTTACGGGCTTAGGACCGTCGGAAACATTTTTAATTAATTATTATTCGCGTAAATTAGGTTGTAGCAAAGTAACAAAGTAAATTGTTTCAGGCGTATTTCAAAAATGGGAATCAACTGTTATTTACATTAATAACAAATCAAATTTACATGTGTTAGAGCTTTACCTGTAGGTTCTGAAGTAATTTGTTCACTAAATACACGACACGAGCACGGTTTACACTTACACGTTTCACATGGTTATTCACTGCGTATCGTAGGCGTACTATGGTCAGAGAGTCAGTCAACTTTTGTAAATACTTCATATTGCAGTAAACATTCATTACGGTCGCGGTCGCGAAAAATTGCAACAACGAGCGTGTGCGCACTTCCGCATTCCTGGTTCGACTGATTGATTGAATGAAGGGAGAACTTTTTTCAACGGGGGAGTGAAAGGGATGTAACCTAGCGCGTGATTGGTCATGAGTCCACGTGGACTAATATTGATTGGCGTGAGATATTTATCTTGACCAATGCGGAATACAATAATTGCGGCGCGCGCAACTTACACGGATTCTCACGCATGCGCAATTCGTTACTCAATTGTAAACATTATGTACAGGTTGATTCAACATTATTTTGCATTATTTTATTTTACGTCACGGTCTTATTATTTTATTGGTATAAAAAAAAGAACATTGCCAATATATTCTATATCACGGGTATATACATTAGGGTTCGTTTGTAAGACGGTTAAAAATGCATGGTGTATAAGTAACGGTGTATCACTAACGGTGATAGTAATACTCTTCATGTTAGAAATACTAATCATTCATTTTCTTACCCCGTTTATTTAACCAATAAATCCTCCTTATTTCGATTTATTTTCATCATATTTTTTAATTTAATTTTTGTGTTTTGTTTCAGTTCTCAATGGTCTCTTTAAGAAAATGGTTAATCGGTTAGTACTTAGATGATTGGTGATCTATCACTTAGTAAAAGCATTTAGTTTGCACAAAGTATTACAAAATATGATGCATTCTATTTATGCACTATTATACTTTATCATAATTATTTTAACAAATTGACGCACAATAATGTTTTATATATTTCTGTGATGGATTAAACGAATCTATTTCTGAAAGAAACGCTTTGATTTGTAATTTATATTCGTCTGTCATTTTCGTCTTTGAAAGAACAGAAAAGGATTTAAGGTTTTTAGAGCTGTCAGCTATCGATTTTGATCCTAATTGACGTGCTTATAAATAGGCAAAAATATATATTATTTTTTCCTAAGTAGACAGCTCTCATTTTATTTTAAAACTCATTAATTACGGTCCTGTGTAGCCGTCGCGTGAAGCATAGTTTGTGGTACGCCTTCAATGCAGAATATTGCACAGGGTCGCGGGTTTGAATCCCGTAAAGCATTGTGTGATAAGCTCTTGTGTCTGCCTTGTGTCTAGATGATGTATATTTATATAAGTAAGTATGTATCTTGATATAACATAATGATACATAATAAGTATGTATATCAGCTGTCTGACACCCATAGTACAGGCTCTGCTTAGTTTGGGGTCAGATGGCCGTGTGTGAGATGTCCCCACATATATCTATTGAAAACATTTTGTTGACCTTTTCTCCTTTTCTATTCTTAGATGAACGAAGAGGACGGATATATTTAAATTAAAAGCGTGATTGTAAGAAAAAGGTCCATTATGCAATAGTTGTAATTGCCATAATTTTGGGTAGGTATACATACACTTAATTACAATTAATTTTATGGGAATCTGGAGTACAATTAATTTTATAGTAATCTGTAATATCAATATGTAATATTTTTGTTTAAGTAAATGAATAAATTTGTGATATTTGAAAACATTTTGTGATATAAAGGGACCAAATAAAAATTCAATTCGTTCCACTTACCCTTAGTTGATTTAAATTAAAATGTGATTTGTGAATTCGAGTGATTTATTTACGTTGTGGAGTAAATTTTATTTTGTAAGTGAACATTTATGACTTATATTTAGTTTTACCTTATCGAATAAAGTTTTATTTTATAGTAATTATTATTTTATTTTCTCCATCCGTTTTAATTGCATATAAAATCATATAATATTTATGTATGATAAGCTTTCATTCACAACATTCATCATTAGCAACTTACCTTATGATCAATAACCTAGAACCAGGGAGTTTTTAGTTAAAAGTTAAAATGCCTAATTAATCCACCCACAAACAAAATTTCAAAATCTGTTCAACGGCTTTAGGTGCTCAGCTTAACAACAAACTTATTATTTCCGAGTCGATGCATACGACGAACGTGTTAACATAAATAATTTTGCATTTATATTATTATTGAGATGAATATATAATTACCTCTATAAAATCAAAGACATGTAAGCGATAAAAGACGAATGTTTCATTGAAAGCGAGAGAATCAGTCCCTCACCGGGCGCCAATGTTTAGCGGGGGAGCGGGGAGCGGGGAGCGACCAATAGAGGGGAGGGAAGCTATATCGTTGGCTCTCTACACAATAGGCTGATGGAGCACTGCGACTTTGTATTCATTTGTAAAATACGAGCAGCGTGATTTTTTATTTCTCCAAAAATTTGCATAGGGTTTTAGACTACTAACATATAACTAAAAATTTTACGCTGCTGCCCATTACCTTCGTTATATAGCTTAAGTGGCACGACACCGACAGTAAGAGTTAGTTAGGTTAATTGTAGTCCAATTTTATTCCTCTTCATTCCAGCGCCATCAGCGAGGATGTTTGTGCATTATCTCTCACACACACATACTATCGATCTCATGCTAACTCCATCTTGAAAATTACTCAAAAAGGCGAAGATAGTCTAACCAAAAATTCAAACGCTCGCCATGTAGTGAAAATTCGATGGAACTAACATAGCACTGGTGATAGCGATTGTCAGCAGAAACACAAAGCACGTTATCATCTTACTAATCAAGCTTCAATATAAACAATATCGCTACAACGTATCCGTCGGGTTTGTGCCTATTGTGTAGAAGAGTCGGTTATTCAGCGGAAACTGATTCGGTCGTCAGTTGCGTCTCAGCACCCATCGCGAGCACACGTGTCGTGTATACTTATCTCGCGCCGGTCCCGCACATTACACTGGACACTCGTGAGTGGTCACGATTACATAATTACTATCGCTGTTCGCTTCGTGATTTAATCCTAATCGCCGCCGTGATTTAATCATAGTAACCGCCGTGATTTAATCATAATTTGGGCATCACGCAAGAGGGCTTTAGAGGTTGCCCTTCGATTCTCACCATGACGACTATGTTTTGATTGAATTTATATGTTTTGCTCAGTAAAATTACGTGAGGAAATCTGCACTAACCTGCAAATAATTTCTTTGGTTTTGATTTTAAAATAGATAGATCAAAGTCTGATCCACTTCATTTAGATAATAATTAGATAAATAACAAATTAATTATTTATGATATGATATAATAATAACTATATTCATATTTAGGGATCTTATATGCATGCTATTGCAATGTGCATTCAATGTTCATAGCCACTGGCTTTGAGCTTTGGCTTTGCTTAAGCTACAAATAAATATAATCCCTACTTAAGTATAAGATAAGAGCTGTTATATGGAAATAATTATCCAACAGGTTCTTGTTTATGGGATTTAAAATATGATTTTAATCACCTTTGGTGGTATAAAAACATTTCGACACAGAAGTACTGCGTAGTTATTCGGTTGGTTTTTCTAAGTAGGTATTTAAGAAAACGGTTATATTATGACGGTGTGACTGAAATAGCTAAGATGTTTTCCTGTATAATAAAACAATGATTTATATGTAATGTAACTATTTACCTATTTACTGAAAATGCCCGTTTAGCAATATCTCTATTTATAATTCAGTGAACACTGTAGACCTCGCGGAGTTGACAAACCCCATTACTCTGTCATTTTGAAAAAAAAAAAAGCAACTGAATCGATAGATAAATAATTATTAAACCCACCTCTAAAGTTTTTTGAGAATCGGTTGCGACATATTACCAGTACCTAAATGTAGTGTGGAGTGGCGCGATAAGAGAGAGATTATCTCACATTTGTCTGTCAAAAAGCTGCGCACGCACGACAAAACTGTCTGAGACGCATGAAACCCTGATATTAGTCCCACTGTAGGAGAGAACAACCGGACAGATATATACTTTTTTTTTTTTAATTGACCTATGCTTGTGTCGAAAAGGTACGACCAATCAAGCTTCACCGGACTTGCGGGGGAGTGGAAGACTCTACCCCAAAAAAAAGTCATATACCAACGCGTCTAGGGGCGGCTCGAGGGAGCCTCGGACCACGGCCTAGCGCGTTGATATTGAAAAACATCGTGAAGGAGACGACGCCTGAGGGGCTCCGTCTCTGATTTTCAATTTTGATTTTGGTTCTGGCCGCGCCCCCGCCGGCGGGTGCGGGCGTTGTTACCTGAAGGGAAAGATATATACTACCGGCAGTACTATTATTTTCTTTTGTGCCCCATTTTAGATACTTATTATCACGGGAAATATCTCATTCCTACGGGAAATTGTGCACGGAAAAATAAAAAAGCAACGCGGGCGGGCAGCTTGTTACGTAATAAAAACCACTTAGTGAATATCTAAATGGTGCCATAATGGCATCGAGCCTTTTATATAGGTACCAATTCTGGCATAAATTCAACATCTACTTGTTAATTTTCAAGGATTAAATATTTATTTTAGCTAACGGTTCCGTAGCGTAGTTGGTTGAACACCTGTCTCTGAAACAACAAGACACGGATTCGAAGCCTGCCATACATTTACCTGTCCTGACTTACCTGTTCGTTATTACATTTTTTTTCTGTGTTCATTGATTAAGTTTTCTACTACATACAATATTGACTCCTGCTTTCTAACATGAAATAATTTAATACTTTCCTCAAAGCAACCTTTATGTGACATTTAATTTTTTCATAAACTTTATAAAGGTTAATTAGGTAACTTTTCTTTAATACAACAACGTGGGCGATCTTTTCCTCTACTAACAATAAACGGAAGTATACAGGGGCGAGCTTAAGGGGGTGGTTAATATCTCCAGTTAAATTCTTTTGACTTGTAACCTTTGGTTATACATTAAATTACGGAAATATAAAAAAAATATGAGTAAATCCGTTTTATTCAGCTTCTTAAAATGTTTGGTATTTATTCAAACTTACTACGGGCTACGGTGGTTCTACGGCGTAGCAATTACGTAGCATCGATTTTCTCACATAATTTGTGAATACAATACTTTACTGCTTTTGGTTTAGTTTTTTAGCTTGTGTGATCTATAGATTTAATGAGTAACTAAATCTATGATTTCAACCCACTGCTGGGCAAAGGGCTCCCCCAACTCTTTCCATTTCTATGTCTGAGTATGTTCTGATTGCAGCGGTTTTAAAAGATGACCGACGACGGTCGTCCCGCCATTTCTTTTGATTGTAAAAGAGTTTATAACCGTATATATCTCTATCATGAAACTCTAAAACGCTTTTCAACCATTTTTGTCATTCAAGTTTCTTACTTAAAATTCCTTATACAAATTAAATTATCGTCTTTGGTTTTCGTAAAGTATACGTCGACATTTTTCCCATCAAAATTGTTTTAATATCTGTCGCAAAATCAGGTAATAATTATTACGTATTTTTATAGAATCCAATTAACTTAGTACGACATTAATATTCCCAACAAAAATGGTTTATTAGTTGTTGGTGTTAGTGGAATGGCGTCGTCTCGTTTCGATAGAACAGCCGTCATGATTGCCAGCAACAGGCACGGATTGGGCCGGCTCTAGGGGTTATACAGGGCTGGATTAAGGCAGCTAAAACGAAAGTATCTAAATTATATTGTGTAGTATTGGGTCCGCATTTGACATTAGTGCAGTAATAAAGATTAACAATATTTTTGGATAATATTCAAGCTGTGCTCTCACTCAAAATCTTTTTTGCCTTTTAAATTAATAAAAGCTCTGCTGTCGTGTGTCGTTGACTTATTAGTCGCCTTTAGGAAACATTTCTATTACTATAATATAACTATGATCTATTGCTTGATTATTTTATATAAGACTGTTATTATTTCACACAAGCAATAGAAAATAAATACTGTCCACAAACACACATTTACAAGGTACCAGTTTTTTAAAGTAATTTTAAGAATATCTTTGTCTTTACAAATTCGTCAACTAACATTTGTTAAGGACATTAAAATTATAGTTTGCTTTTTTAACTTAACACAGGGTCATTATTATTAGGTTTATTGATATGAATAATTAAAGCCAAGTGGCTTAATGCTTTCATTTCCATAATGGTATTTTCCTTGAGGCACTTTAGGTCTAATTACCGGATGTCCAGTCGGTATTGTCTTTAGTTGATTTATTTTGAAACTAATTGGAAAGAAAATTAAAAACTATATTTTTTAATACAATTTTATAAATATGAGATGAGACGAACCTTAGTTTGAGCTCAGACTTGAATGTTGAATTCATAATTTTTTAAATAATACGGATCTTTATTTATTCAAATAATGCTTACTTCGTGTGGGTTTCGTTTGGGACCTCACAAACCCTGGTGTGGGAATTGTTGAGCCGCCTTAGGCTTCTAACATGGCTCAAATAATATAAACCTACGAGAAATTCGAGAAAGGAATAGATTTATTATATTTTTTCGCCAGCCTTTTTCAGTGTGGGATATTTTTGTGCGAGCGACATTTATATACGCAAAACCCTTTTAGAGCAACATGCCTAAACCTTATGCCGGGTTTCATAATATTCCCCCGGGTCGACTTAAGCTATAGTAGAAATCTGTTGACAAAAAAATTATGTAATAGAAATAACAAGCACTACTGTAGGGTTCCCTTGCCTTAAAAACAAAATAAACTGAATCATTGTAGGATCACTCGTGTTGATGACAAATAGTTTTGAAGTTATTTAAGGACATAGGCGATATTTTACCATTCCTCTTTATAAATTACTAGGCCTAGACTTAAATTTGGAAAAAACGATGAATATACATCTATGATCTATACCTATAGACTGCAGGATACCCTATAAGAAGTCTATGGTATTTAAAGTAATAAGGAATTTTCTATACTTGTGCTCCATAAAGATAAAATATCTGGCAAATGAATGACTACTGTTAGTCAGTGTTGCCATCTGTTCAGTAGATAAGATAAAAGATAGATTTCAGCCCAAATGGTTTTTTCGGGAATGAGGTATTTTCGAGCATTTTACTAACATCTACTATCTCGCAATTCTTTACAACACTTTACATACATCACATCACTTTACAGCAATCGTTTTATGGTATAAATGGAAGGCCCGCGTTGCTCTAACTAAGGTATAAATAGACTGACAGAGAGCCCAATACAAAATATTAAATAAAAATTGTTAAGCATTTATCATATCACTAGCGACCCGCCCCGGCTCCGCACGGGAAAATGGTTATTGTGGGTTATCCTTCAGTATATTATGCATGTATTATACATATAAACCTTCCTCTTGAATCACTCTATCTATTAAAAAAAACCGCATCAAAATCCGTTGCGTAGTTTTAAAGATTTAAGCGTACAAAGGGACATAGGGACATAGGGACATAGGGACATAGGGACGGAGAAAGCGACTTTATTTTATACTATGTAGTGAAGAGTCAACCCGTATTTCGTGTGTCAGGTTAATGGTTTTAAAACGGATATTATCAGTGATTCTAAGGTTTTCTTTAAAATGAGTCAGAACTAGCTTTCCGCCCGCGCTAACGGATTTTTTGAGAGAAACGAGGTTTTTCCCTCGGCAAAAAGTAGCCTATGTGTTATTCTGATGTATAAGCTATATTATTATAAAGTTTCATTAAAATCCATTTAATAGTTTTTGCGTGAAAGAGTAACTAACATAATATATCCATCCATCCATCCTCACAAATTTTCGCGTTCATAATATTAGTAGAATCTCGTAGCCTTTTTTTTTTTTTTTTTTTTAATTGACCTATGCTTGTGTCGAAAAGGTACGACCAATCAAGCTTCACCGGACTTGGCTCTCGTAGCCGCGACCTTTCGTAACCAACCCACGCTAAACGTATAAAATATAAAATCCCTTGGCTGAGACTTTTTAAAAAAGGAACGTAAAAGCAGTCGGTTCTGAAACGAGCACTCCCAACCGAGTGCCCCACTTGTACAAATACGAACCTGTAGGTAGATATGTATGTATAGAGAAGTAATTACTCTATGCATGGCGGCCGCTCGTAGCCAGCTACTACACATAGCTACGACTGCTACGAGTGGCTACGAGCGAGCTACGAGAGCGTAGAGAATGTTCAATGGTAATTCCAACGTTTTGAATTTGATATTCTCGAATTTGCATGAAAGTATATCATACTATGTATCATATTATTATCATACTTCATACTAATAGGTATTATAAAGAGGAAAGATTTGTATTTTTGTGTCTGGATGATGTATCGTACCTATTTATATCAGTTATCTGACACCCCACTATGGGTGTACAGGCTCTTCCTAGTTTGGGGTCTGATGGCTGTGTGTGACAATAATATTCTACATTTGATGAAAATAACAAGCAAATACGAATAAAATACAATTTTATAATTCACATCTCCAAAACATGTTTCCCCGTTTAAATCTAAATTACATTCTGCGGTACGAAAACGCGTAATTTATTCACTCAAAGAATATCGTGCTCAAAAATATCTCATTTGCCACTCATTTGCAACAGAGTGTTCGTTAAAAGGTTCATGTTTATGTAAACAAAGTTATTAGATGTCGTTTGATGGAAATCTACGTGACGGATTTTTTATTTACTTTTTTTTTTGATGTGGCACTAGATTTTATTTTCCTTTTGATTGTACTATTTACCTCCCAGAACTTTTTCTATTAATACTCTAAGCTATACATACTTTTAGAAATGTCATTGTTCTGTTTTTTTTTATTATCTGAGAATCTTCATCTTCTTCTTTTCGAGTTGACAGCAAACTCAGACAGTCTCTGGCCATAAACCAGCCACACGAATAGCGTCATCAGCCTTCGTCAAGTCCTCTTGAGTGCAGGCGACAGAGAAAATACATACAAAGAATGTTTTAATAGGATAATTAAAACAAAACGCAAGCATTTTTGCAATAGACTTTGGGCGTGAAAGCAGATATGGAAATGAGTCATTTGTTTTCGGATCCAAAGGCGTTTTTGAACGATATCACTTATTTTTATAGAAATAGAGTACATTATTGTACGTTTTGCAATGTTGGCAATGTACTATAGTTTGTTGATCCTAGCCGGTATTGAAATTGGCCACTATCCAGCTCTAACAAAGCCTTTTTGACCTTTGACCTTTAGAGGTCGACTAGAATAGACAATTTTATATTGTAGGTGAAGATTGATGTTTTGTGGCAGTAGTTTAGCTGTTTTATCATTTATTAATTTCTGTTCTGTGGCTGCCACCCAAGATTTTTTAGATCATCAACATAACGTGCAGTTTCCTGCAAAGAAAACGGACCCCCCTGTCGTAGGCGGCGGGTAGTCGCGCTTGCGACAAGGGGGTTCGTTTTCATTGAAGGAGACCGTACATCAAGATTAGATATACGTTACTTACTGTAAAGGCCTAACTAGTGCGAACTACGCGTAAAATCGATGTTTGACGTCTTTAAATTTAAGTTGACAATCTCCTGTACTGTCCTTTTTCGTTCTTAAAAACGACAAAAGGGAAATATGGTTTTTAAATTAAAGTTAGAGCGTATTATGTAAAATCGGGCCCAATATAAGTAAAAGTGATTTCGCAAATTGCTTTCTTCCTTACCCTCTGTCTCAGTCCAACCAATCGAGAGGATCAGCTGGTATTATCCACTAAGCCCAGTCAGGCCTTGATACACAAACAGCTGATTAAGGTGCCTTGGCCCAGAGCCAGAAGTTTGGACTGGAGGCTAGACTGGTCGATATTATGCGATGACGTAATGATATGAGATAATTCTGAGCTATGAATTTTGTGGCTAAAAGAGACAGCTCAGAAGATCGTAAAGAAAGTATTTTTAAATTGCTCTATGGCGTTACGAAAACAACCTGACCATTCAATTGTAGGTTAAGGAGACTATTAGATACTTCCATAAAATAAAATGTAGGACATCTCACACACGGCCATCTGGCCCTAGTCTAGGCTGAGCCAGTACTATGGATGTCAGACAGCTGATATACATACATATATAAATATACAACATCCAGTCACAAGGCAAACACAAGTGCTCATCACACGAATGTTTGCCCTGTGCGGGATTCAAACCCGCTACCCTGTGCTTTGTAGGCAGGCATACTACCAACTAAGCTACGAGGTCGTCAAGCAGGTAATTCCATTAGCAAGTTATTCCATCAGCGGTGAACTTTTTAGTTAGTATTCAAAAGATTTATAAATATATAAATTTTATCCTCTATTTCAGAATGTCCTTTGAAACTACCTACCTACCTATAAGTACTTCTACTTTACAGCAACAACCGATTTCGAATACAAAAATTCAAAATTCTTATTTGGCGAGCTTAAAATTTCAAATAGCCAGTTATACCGAACACAAAAAACATAAATTACCCCTCATTATTGGTAATCTCAGTGAATCTCACAATCTTGCTTGAATTTCGGCGGAACCTGAAATGAGGCTATCTTAATGATAAATATCATATTATTTAAGTTATAATGTCTGAGGATTATATTGATAAACGACTATTTTATTACCTAAACATGTTATGTTACATTTGGAACAGAATAATAATTTTAAATGCTTAAAATTTTAATTCTGAAAAAGTTGATAAATCCTCTAAAGCAATTAGAATTCTTTTACCACACTGCGCGAAGCAATAAGAAGGGTTATTCGATTATTCTAATGAAGGGTGTTGTGGTTTAAAAAAGGAAAATCCCAAAAGCTGAATAATCTTAATACCAATTTGTAATCTTTTTGTGGGAATTTAATAGAATAACGACTGGCAATTCAGTAACCTAACTCCTTACTCTATGCTTTTTCCTTGGTTTTTCCTAATATTATAAAAATTATATAAAATGTTATCTTGACTGTTTCTTTGTAGCTATTAGAGTCTATCTTGAATTCAAATATGAAATAAAGAAATATACTATAAAAAATCCGTAAAATATTTTCTTAATATAACTAGATTTGGCTTAAGGTCCGCATTTTATTTGTCCAATATTTTCTGTTTTTCCTACATTAATTGGACATAGGTACCCTGCGAGCGAGATAAAGGTAAACATTTTTCCACGAAACGAGAGCTTGTTTATACCGTGATACCCACATACATCTTTTAATATTTTATGCTGTTTCTACCTGTAAAAAGTGAAGTAACTTTTATACCCGTCATTTCATTATTACATTTTGCTATTCTTTTATAATAAATCAGAAACATTTATTTAAAAGAAAACACACATAAAACCACAAAAAGAAACCAATAATAAAATAGATTAATCCACTTTATTTCGGGCGCGAATATATTTTTGTTTAGAAACGGTGACTGTTAAGTGACTAATGCAACTTTTCACCGCAGGAAAAAACTTTATTTCACGGGAAATTTGGTTGAGGCGGGCAGAGCCGCGGAGCGAAAGCTAGTAATAAAATAAATCATGGACGCGTGTTGTCACATAATCTTGAATTATAAACACGCGGCGCCAAAATTAGGCTGGCTCACCTTAATTTTGTTAAATAAACACGAGGTTAATAACATATTTAACCAAAATTAACGTTAATTTTACATTACGCTCTTGCAATAGTTTCGTTTTGTAAAAAAAGTTATACTTATTCAATCATAAATAGATGGGTGGATGGCCCAAAGGATCTAGCAAATCTTAAGAAAGAGAGATGCTGCCATAAATCTTACACTTGGTAAGCGAGTTGGGGATGGGGATAGCAGTTGTTGTTAATTTAATTACACAATTTAACGTTGCTGTCTATTCCTTATGTTCGGGCGGAATAATTTGGGCGATCCTGTTTTAAGTCGTACTACAGCGCAGTGAACAAAATTAAATATGTTTAGTAAAAGTAAAAGTCAGTTATAACAATTAGTATACAATTTAGAGTATTAAAACTTACAGGCGGACTGCAAAAAATATTCAGTCCGGATAATGTTAAGCTCTCTATTATACATATTATTTGCACGCGCTAGTTTATTTACTGCTACGACAGACAGCTACAGCGGCTACGAGATAGATAGCTACGCGACTACGCCGTAGCGTAGCAGTTATCGTGTTAAGCCGCCGGTATTCCAGTTCCCAAGTAGATCTCCGCCCACGTTTCCGTTTGTGTCGACTTACTACCCACGTCGACCCACTTTCATCCAGGTAGTTCCACTAAATATTAAGTAAGTTATATAATGTTTTGCAGGTTTGTAAGATAATTTAAGTACGAACTTCGAGTTTCGGACTATCAACATTATTTTCTTTTCAACTTAATTATTTATGATTTATTAATACATGTTTATTTCTCCACTATGCACCTATGTACGACGTACTAGGTACCTACCCTATAGTATTTTTGTTTTGTCTTTTTAAACACAGCTTACTGAAACGTATTTTTTTTTTCACTTTACGAGTATACACATTCCTATTCTTCCGTACCGGAAGGCCCGCGTTGCTCTAGAATACTTACAAAATAATGGCAGATATGAGTAGGTACCTACATCAAAAAGGTTCAGTGATATTGGCGCCTACTCCATTACGCTTGCTTAGGCAAAGGGCGAGGATCTAACATTCCAAACCAAATATCTCATTCCTGGAAATTTATCGATGGTGACACGTGCCGCGTTTTGGGCATAGAAATGAACAGAAATGAATACGCTTTGGGTATTTATTGAAATCTATACATGTTTTTTACACCTTTAATATTATTTTAACAGCCCTCGTAATTTCCGCATTGTAAAATTTTGTAATGTTTACGTAGCATTGACACTGTGAACGGAGAGGCGCGGTTTTATACAGAAAATAATAAATGATAACCTCAATTTACCTATACTATAAGTGCTCATTTCTTTTACGTTGAAATTTATTATTTACTTGCTAGGTTTCTGCCCCGCGGCTCCGCCCTCGTTAACAGTTATTCCCGTGAGAATGAGGAGTTTTACCGCGAAAAAGGTAGTTTCGGAGTCTATTCAATGAAAACAAACAATCAAATGTTTCCATTTGTATGTATTTAAATCTTTACAACTACGCAACGGATTTTGATGCGGTTTCTTTTAATAGATAGAGTGGATTCAAGAGGAAAGATTATAATATGTATAATACATGCATAATTATTCTTAGGGATAACCCACAATAACTATTTTCCTGTGCGAAACCGGGTCGGGTCGGCGTGTTTACTAAATGTACCTTGTGGAGATGCCAGTGACGTCACGAACTTGTCTATCTTCGGGTACAGTTAGGAGGAACAACTTACAAAGTGTCTACTACTAAATATACCTCTGCAAGACACGCCGACTCGACCTACATCGGGTATAGATAGTAGCACCATTTAAAAATAAATCGTTACTAAACATACCCTGCTCAGATTACAAGAGCCTGCTTGGCTTTGATCGGGTATAGTTAGGACTGCACTTCTTTTATTGGTAGCTACTATCTATACCCGAACATAATTCGTTTCTTTCGTTACTATAATCGTCTCTGTCGCGCACCGGCTTCGCGTGCTATTTTTTTCCTTCTTTATTTGTTTGTTTACTATGAATGACATTGACTTAGTTTCGATAGCTACCGTGTAGGTTAACGACATTACACGTTTTTTTCTTCAAGTTTATTGGTTTGAATGTTTGCCCTGGCAGGGATTCGAACCCGCGACCCTGAGCTTCGAATTCAATTCAATTATTTATTTGCAATCATAATATGGTATCTTAAGGTCTAAATTATATAACTTTTGGGGTAGAGTCTTCCGCTCCCCCGCAAGTCCGGTGAAGCTTGATTGGTCGTATCTTTTCGACACAAGCTCATGTCAATTTAAAAAAATTGTTTCACATATGAGGCCCTTTTGAGAGCACAGCAACGAAGGCAGACATACTACCAACTAGGCTACGGGGCCGTCCATTACATCATATATCATATCACTAACCACATATAGTGTTTAAGTAAAAATTAACAATTAATTACTAAACATACCCCTTTATGGCATTCTAAGTCGGGTGCACTTAGTAGTTCAAATATTTTACCATGCTGTTTATTCTCGACTAAAATCCTATAGATAGGGGGAGAGGATACACTTTGTAGACATACGATGCTGGCATTCAAAATACTATTCACTCCTAAGCATACCCGATTATGAAATCACAACTTGGGTATACTTAGTAAGTAGTTAAAATATTTTGGAAGCGCTGCTGTACTAAGTATACCCGACCAAAACTCTACAGGGAATCTCCACAAGGTACATTTGTAAACACTTGGCGCGCATCATTCACTCCTAAATATACCCGATCATGACACCCCAACTCGGGTATATTTAGTAGTTCGAACATTTTGAAAGCGCCATGCTAAATATACCCGACCAAAACCCCACGGGGAGTCTCCACAAGGTACATTTAGTAAACACGCGTCGGGTCGCTATTATTAGTATAGATTTCTTTATCTCTGTGAAAAAGTTGTAGTCAATGACATTATACCTTAGCATATTCTACTCTATTGTATTCTTAAATTAAATCATAGGTGTTTTATGTTTTAATGTGGTTTTCATACTAAAATCAGTGAAAACTCGTTCCGTCATCTTTAGGTACGATTAACGTTGATTGATGAAGCTGCTAAGCAACTCCAGACCCCCTTAATCAGTCAATCGCAATCAATCTTCTTACTTAAGTTCTGTTCAAAATAAACTAAGTTGAAGAAAGTTGATCTAACAGAATGCTTAAATTGATAAACATTTAGATTTATTATCATGAAGCGAACGAATTGCGAAATAAGTAAGGATTTCGATTACATTAAGACAAGCTATAATTTGCAACTAACATTTAGTTTTTTAATAAAAATTATGACAGATATGACAGATACACTTTGCTTGAGAATAAGAACAGTATTTTATTAAGAACAAAATGGAAATTAAATAGCGAACATTTAACTACCTAACACTCGTTACATACAAGTGACTGTTGAACATTCGTGCGCTTTCGTGAACTTTCGTGGTCGTTCGGGAATCTTCGCCAGTGTTCGGGTGTACTGTGATTGGCCGAGTGCTCTGATTGGTCGAGCGCTCGGAAGGCGGGCAGCGAGACTGGCGCAGTTGTAAGATGGAAGATAACGCTGACGGGCCTAAGAAATTCAGGTATGTTTTGCTATAATTTAAACGTTTTTAAAAATAAATCAAGTACCTAGGTGTAGACAGCATTAAGTAGGTAAGGTATGCACATCATCAAACTGAAATACAACAAAAAATGCGTCTTTTGTTTCTAAAAATATGCAGTTTGATATATAATTTAATTATATAGGTGCTACATCAGCATTAATTAATAAAAAGATATATATTAATTTTCAGTCAACACCTGGCTGGGACTCGAGACAATAATTTTATTTTTTTCTTAATGCTAAATATGGTTTAAATAAGGGTAAAGAACACTAGTTGAATTTTCTATGACATTTATCATGCAAATATTATTAATTGTAGACAAGCGGTTTACGTGTACTACATTTTTGTAGTAAAACCAACCATCCTAGTGTAAAACCAAAAGTTTTCCTCACAAGAAAAAAACCATAATCAGTGTAACCGACACGGCAGTAATAGGTCAAATCAAAGACAAAACAAAGGCAAGATCACGCGATCAAAACAGCTAATAAAATCCAGTTTAGCAAACCAACCTAAATAAATATTGATTCACTACTTACAAAAAATGTAATCCGGATTCAATAAAATACCCAATTCGCCTAGACCGAAGCCATTGAAGGTCCTTTTACACAAAGCAATCCCCGATTACGTGAAGTACGTATTCCAATCATGATTTATCCTTCGGGATTGCCGAGATTGGGAATCATATTTTTAAAATTGGATTTTAATTGAATTCTGATTTGATTGTCCGCCGCCCTTGATTCCAACCTTGACCTGGTTGAAGGGAGCGCTAGGGCGAGGTTTGGGCTCGGTACATCGGCTTTCATTGTAAAAACTCGGGGTGTCAAAGAATGAATACTTTTTATTTTTTCGCGTGTGACTTCTATAGTAATGATTCAGTTAATCATTCCGTGTCTTATACTATAGAATAAGGATAGATACGTATTAATAGAAATTGTTTGTTAAAGTTTTATAGTCTAGCTTACCTATTTATTATCTGCAACGAGCGTGGTAATTTTCAGCTAACTCAACTCTCCTTTTGAGTGTTAACGATCGACAACTGAATACCTAATTTAGAGAATAGTCAGTTGTGTTCACCTGCATAACTAAAAAAAATGCGATCTCCATCCTGAATGCTAAACGTGACTTTGCCTATAGGAACAACTTAAAATGATCGTACCCTTAATCTCTATAGCTCCCATCAGTAAATTATTTTAAGCTTCTGTAATAATAATAATGTTTTATTCATAGCCAACAAATACAAACAATTGTACAGCCTTAATTAAAAAATAAACATGTTAAATAATAATAATAATAATAAATAATAAATTCATTTATTTCAGGCAATATTTACATAAAGATGTTAAAAACAAATCGTAGGGCTCTGTCTCCCAAAAGTCGAAAAAGCTTCCTAAAATGCGTAATACCCCCCACGGACGTGCCCTCTCAAGCGAGACGCAACTTGTGGCGTGCTCGAACTAACACCATTCCCAGATCCATATCTTCCGATCTCTGAGAGCCTCCCGGCTGGACATGGACTTCCATGGCCAATCTGGAAGTCTTTAAAGAGACTTCGGACTCAGGTTGGCCGCAGTAAGGAAAATATGTTCAGGTGGGGATTCTCGGAGAACCCAAATTTGGAGTGTGTGTGTGGGACGGTGCGTGCAGTCTATGGCCCACCTAGTGTCCTGCCCTGCTTGCCTGCCTAAATATGCCTACCTGCTTGCAGCAGAACCTGATGGATGCCACAGATAATGCAGTCGAAATAGCTAGGTTCTGGGCCAAAATTATCTAAACAATTTGACATCGACACGATAAGAAAAAGACTAGGAAAGGACCTGTATCTTGATTCCATCGTGGCAACAAACTACAGATTTGAACAATATAAAAAAAAAAACCCATTTTCTATTACATAGCAAATATTCCACTTGCGATTTGTTTTGAACATGAAAGTGATATATTTGCATATTATGTAGGTACACATAAAATAATCCCTATAGGGAATCGTTTGAGTGACAAAATCCAGGAAAGCCTCGAGGAAATAGATAATATTTGTTTTGCCTGAGGCTCGGCACAGAGACGAAAAAGAACTTTATTTGTTAAAGAAGAAAAAGCGGTCGTAAAAATTTTACAGAATTTTATAGTTATAGTTTCTGTATCTTTGTCTCCTCAATGTTTGTCATCATAATTTCAGTCTACATTTATATTCAAATCCCTGCCATGTGACTTTGGTACTTTTTAAAGTATACTTTTATTTGGCACTAAGGCCCTGTACGCACTAAACGGTTAGCGGTTCACACTCACACGCAGAACACTTAATGACGTCATATAAGAAGCTAAAAAGCTTTGCTCAAACCAAGGCCGGGTCTTAGGGTGCTTCTACAAGCAGCTCGCGCATGTTGAGTCAAATTTGACTTCATTTGGACACGCGAAGTACATACGAGTACCTACACTGGCCGCGTCGAATTAAATCTGTATATATGTGACCTACACTTAATTATTTGAGGAATGCCATGACATATTTTACCATTTTTGTGATTCCAAAAGAAGTCAATTCAATGAACATGCGCGAGCTACTTGCACCGTGTAGAAGCACTCTTAGCGGCTTACGTATTGACTTCGTACAGTCCGGTACACACATCTATTGATGTGCCGTTTCCGGTAATATTCCCACCGTTTCCGGAAAATTTCCGTTCCCAGGAATATTCCTAACAAAATTTGCTGTTCTAGCTGGCAAGATGTGGTAGACCGGGTTAGTGATTTCCGGTTAGGTACCTAATGAATCTAATGATCCGACCGTTTGGTCCGTTTTCGTAATGACCGACCCTACAGAACTCACTGACTCTTCCCAGTTAGCCTCAAATGGAGATTAGCATTCTTAGTGTGAATATTCCCGGGAACGGCACATCATTACACACATCACGATGACATGTCTATTAATACTGAATGCATGATTTGCCGACGCTGCGTTGGGCGTACTCGCCACTCGACGCGTGTATTTTGCTATGCAGCGGGTTCACGCACGTCGTGATCACGCCTGACGCAGCGTACGCGGTACGCCCTAAAGCGGGCACTACACGCTCGACGAAACCCGAGAGTCGAAAGGGACGCGGTTATTGCGCATAACTGCTTCCCTCGTACGTATTGGCCATGTTTCGACCAGTTTTGTGGAGAGTGTAGTGCGGCTTTAAGTCTCTAGGTAGGGAGACACTTGAGTCACACGTTATACGCCTCTACACTATAAATTACTAGAATAGTCTTCCTGGAATCAGATAGAAATATTTACTTAATCGGATCAATGTCAAAGAAAAAAGGAATTCTAAAGATGGTCATGAATTTATTACCTCTGTTAAGTGAAAATCTCCTCAAACAAAGTTCTCCAATTTCCCTCTCGCCTGTTTTCCCGGGTGTTCCCAACTGTTCCCCCTGGGTCAAGGTTGCGGTTATTGATCTGTTTGGGGCCCGTTTTTGGGTTGGGGCACCATTGTTTGACTAGGTCGACCAGAACAATAAGGCGCGTGATGTGGCATAACAGTTGTTTGAAGAGAATACAATATAACCCTACATCAATTCATATGAAGATTATGAACCTGTACTTTCATACTGTTTTTGGATTTCTTGTTTTCATACAAAACTTTGCTAGTCGTAGACATGGTACAGCAGTGAGCACATGCGACTGGATATGTTGACCTAAGTGGTAAGGGTGAATTTCGTAGTGCGATTGTCCAACCGCATGTGAGTACAATTTTCTTATCTAAACTATTATTTATTGCCACATAGGTAAGCATTGCTATGATAAAAAAAAAATTCTAACATCTTAACAAAAATGGAGGAATGAGTGAAATAATAACTTATTTTTTTGCGTCTTTTTTTCTGTAATATTGCTAAAACAGCATCATTTACAAGAATAACAATTAAACAAAGTATTTTTGTAATCTTTCATTTCTTAAAGTTACTTTTCGTAAAGTTACTTCTTTTCTTCCACATAAATTATGAATCAGGCTTCAATCTCGAAATTGTTATTTATTTGGACAAAAATACCTGGAAAGAATTAGGTTGAGTGATTTATTGTGTTGTTTACTGGAAACACCCAGCCGGTGGATAACCATTAATAACTTGAATTACATTACTGATGGATAAAACTAAGAAAATCTTTGTACACGAAAATCAAGAAGCTACGAGTATACTAAAAAAATGAGCTTTTGTTTCCCACTAGTCGGGTTATTATATACTTCTTGTTTCATCCAAGACAGAACTTCTGTGCAATGGGTTAGTATTTTATTATATGGGTTGGTATTTTGTGGTCAATTGACCATACAAAATCACCTTGTGATGGCCCAAAAAGGTGTTCAGATTGGCAAAATAGCAGTAAAACTCGGGATATCTAGTCAAAATACAGTCAGTCAGTCTAGTCATAATGTTTCTGGCTAGAATAAACAAACATCCGTACAGCTTAAAGAATCTAAATAAACATTATTTTTGACTGCAAAAGAAGCAAAGTTACCGCTCTTGAATCCTTACAGACGCTTTCGTATATTTACATTTTAAATTGATGCTAATAATGGGCAAGAAAATCGTGGACGTCAACTGGCTGAAATGATGATGATGATGAATGGGCAAGAAAAAACAGGTAGCTGTAATTTCTTATTTCTAAGATATATTTTTTTTATTGTTGGGCTTTAAAGTCGGTGCAATTCTTTCGCAGCAAAAAATACTATTTGTATTTATTTTTATTTCAGAAGCATTCATAGAAAAAAAGTACATAAGTAAAAAAAGGAAGTCTAAAATTAACTTAATATTGACATAAATTAAGCATAAATAATTTTCTGCTACTAATGATCATACGATTTTTCTTTAATTTTCCACTTTTTAAAACGTGACAAGACAATAAATAGTATGGTATAGTAAGTATGGAAACTCTAAATACTATTAATATAGACAGCGAATAATGTAATATTTTTAATTCTATCCCAACTCCATTTGATGTCCTCAATGCTGAGACCAGTGTTTGCTTTTAACTGAAAATAGAGTCAGGTATATCTATTGATGAAAAATGTTCAAAAAAAACATGCCTGGTTTATTGTAATTAAATAACGAGACTTCGTGTCCTTTGTGCAATTTTAAGTTTACCTATCACAGTGATTGATAGGGTGGAATAATAAATTGAGTTTGAAAAATTCATCGAATTTGTAAAAGAGTGAATAAATCACTGATAATTTAGTATTTTCACATTTAAAGTTGAAATATAGGTATTCTAAATCGATCATCCCAATTTAGATGGTAACAATTAACCTTTTGGCGAGGCATTCTCGATATACAAAATACTTTATGGTTGTATTAACTAGCTTTCTCCGCGGCCGTCGCGTCGCGTCGTCGTAGCATTTTGCTACGAATCTCGTAGCACCTCGTAGCTCTTGTAGTTCACGTAGAGGTGTATAATTTATAACAATAATCTTTTTACTCAACATCTTTCACGCAAATGTTATTATAATTATAATCGGATCTACGGAAAAAAGGATGTAGCTATAGAAAAGAACGAGAAAAACTATTATTATGACTTTTTCTTATTTCCGAATGAGACTGGCCCTGGCTGGTTGTCGTTTTGTTGCAAATCGACGGTAGCGAGAGCTTTTGTTCAGGATCACATTGTTCAAAACACTCATTATTACCCGACAAATTACGACTTCCTCTCTACTTTTGTTACGTGATTGCTTGAATCAATCTTTTATGTGCTTTTGTTTCGTTCAACGTGTTTAGCGTACCTACTCGTAAAACCAGTAAATAGAATAGATTATTTCATTGCTAATAAAAAAACTATACGAAAAAAAAAAACAGAAAACTAGTGTACAAGTAAAAAACTAAAATCTCCTCAAATATAAACAGCTATCCGATATCTTTGTACGTCAGCCTTAAAACATTTTTATCACTACATAGTATAAAATAAAGTCGCTTTCTCTGTCCCTATGTCCCTCCCTTTGTACGCTTAAATCTTTAAAACTACGCAACGGATTTTGATGCGGATTTTTTTAAATAGATAGAGTGATTCAAGAGGAAGGTTTATATGTATAATACATGCATAATAAACTGAAGGATAACCCACAATAACCATTATCCCGTGCGGAGCCGGGGCGGGTCGCTAGTTATTTACTAAAATGGCTTCTTATGACAATAATAAAAGAAAAACTGGTACGTAGACCACCAGTCAGTAGGATTTTCTTCGTGAGGATAGAGAATTTCTCTAAAGTAAGATAGATTTTAAACATGGCAAACAAAATAGGGTCGTATTATAAAAAAATAAAAATAAAACAACGACAATGAAAGCAGATAATGGACATCTCTGTTATACTTATCTAATAGCTAGGACAATGACACTACACTACACTTCAGGAAATTAAATTCACATTCGAACAGCGGCGGAAATCTAAGCTTGGTTCCTTCCTGCACATAAAAGTATAACGTTGACGACTCGACACTCGAATGACAACCAGTCTAACCAAATAATGTAATGTGCAATAAAAATTAGAAATTGGAAAAGGCAATAATCAAAAATACACAAGGCAGTTCAAATATTGTGAAGTCTTCAAGTATCAAAATTGATTTTTGTTAAAATAGATGAGAAGCGGCTCAGATAAAAGAGCTAAGAAAACATAAATTGAGAAATAAATAGAAGGCTTTTTTGTGAAATACCCGGAACTTTCTTTTCGTTAAAATTATCTTTCCAAGAATGAACAAAAGTAGTACCTTTTTTCTCTTGGTTTGAATAATCATCTTGCTATAAAGAAAATATGTTTTTTTATATCGTAAATTATCTTTTTTGATGAATTTGCTGTCTGCCCTGCGGTTTCGCCTGCATCACGCAAGCCTTGTCTTGGACAATGACAAACACATGGATAAAATAATTGTCCAATTGGGTGCAGCATGCATCATGCGTACATAAACTTTTCACTTCATTTTTAATTAAATAGATATTAAGAGGTCGTAAAAGCAACGAAAAACTCGTTTGATTATGACTCGATTCCGCAGATATTATAGTAGAAACCAGTATCATTTTTCAAAAATATACAAAAAGATGCGAAAAAAGTTACTTCAAGCTTAGGTAGGTGATATTTTGGTCGCAACATACATCTACCCTTGGCAGACTCAATTGATGTAGTCTATCATCAGTTGAATCCTTGTACCTCTTTCTACCTACATTTTCCCTTTCATTTCTCCTGCTATTGTCTTCGCAGGAGAAAGCGAGAAGAAAAGATGATATTTATTCCGACCGAAATGCGACAAATTCCATTATTGTACAGTAAATTAGACCCGAAAGGAACGTGTTTGATAAATTCAAGCATTTCGAAGATAAAAAGGAACATAAGACGTGCCTCGTGTCTCGCACATTTAGTCAATAATTTTGTACCAAAAATACAGTAGAAGGTTTTCTACAATTTCTACTTGAATCTTACCGGATTTCGATAAAAAATACAATCGTTTAAGAATGATAATAACTTTAGGTGTAACGTTTGGTTGTAACTTCTGCGCTTTGCCTTCAAATCACATTAAATTACCCATCATAATTGAATAAGATAGTCTTACAACTTTTTTTTTATTTGGGGCCTTAGCGATGGTTGCTTGTTAGAAATTATTACTTAGCTTATTGGTGGCCTTTATTTTTCTTTTGAGAGCGTCGTTGCCCAAGTGGCTAGGGCCGTTGACTTCCATTCGAAAGTTCGCGGGTTCGAACCTCGGCACGTACCAATGTGTTTTCGAATTCATATGTACGTTTATTCGACGCTCTTACGGTGAAAGAAAACATCGTGAGGAAACCTGCACACACTTGCGAAGTAATTCAAGGGTTGTGTGTGAAGTTGACCAACCCGCACTGGGCCAGCGTGGTCGACTAAGGCCTAATCACCCTGATTTCAGGGTAGGCTACAGCCCCTCCGTGGGGACATTATGAGCTGTTAATGACTTTGCTTTTTGGTAAATAAATGGTTAATACTGTATATGTCCTAGTGTGTAATACCAGTTTGAAATACATTATATTATAGTTCGTTTTTGCGTATCTTAATAAAATATTTTTCATCTTTTGATTTGACTATAATCCCTTTTCTCCAACATTACGCTCACGGCCTTCTGGGATCGACGAAGGTACTTACTTTACATACAAGCGTATCAAATACTTACTGGATTGATCTCTCTTCTGGGAATTTGGGAATTCTCTGCGATTTTCTTGTTCTTGAGTTTGAAGCAGTTTTGCAAAAAGTTCTCTTACTTTTTCAACAGATACCGTCTGTTAACTAATTATAATGTTATACATCTATTGTATTGGGCTCGCGATCAATAGCCAAGGTCTTCTTTATTTTCGCTTCGATTTAAAAATTTCGAAATATGGTGTTTGACGTGCTTTTTTTTTTTTAGTTTAGACAGTGCTATTTAGTTTAATTGTTCTCAGCACGGCAATGTTTAGTAGCAAAGAATATTGAATAGTAGTTCCTATTTAAGAAAAATTTAAACTGTCATGTCTTCACTGGTTTCAAAATCGTGACGTATATTCCTTACTAGCTGTAGCTGTAGCCCGCGGCTATGCACGCGTAATTTTTCGACTTTTCCGTGGTTATGCGATATTTTTCCGAGGTCAAAAGTAGCCTACCCTATGTCACTCTCCAGTCTTCAATCTATCTCTGTGCAAAAAACAGGTCAATTCGGTGCTTCACTGTGTCTCTATTTGGTATGCAGTGTAGGTAGTAGCGAAGGGGAGAACCCTTGTTCATCCTCTCAATTTACCGGGAGAACACAGCCACTGGGACAGTTTGCACTAGACCTAGATCGATACTTCCGTTCCGCACTCGACTGTACCGGGTAACATTTGAAACTATAGGTACAATACATGGTCCAAGAAAAGAAGGTCTTGCAATTAGACCACGTGACTGACACTAGCCTACGTCATTTCTACGTTATTGTTATTTTGCCTATTCATCCTTGTCGAATGCGTGTAATAGAAAAGGATGAACAGCGCAAAATGACGTAGGCTTGTGTCAGTCACGTGGTCTAATTGTAACACCTTGTTTTCTTGGACCATGGGTACAAAATACTGTTTTAAACTCCCGACAAAAAGAGGGGTGTTATAAGTTTGACGTATGTGTCTGTCTGTCTGTGGCATCGTAGCTCCTAAACGGATGCGCCAAACTAGGCAGAGCCTGTACTATGGGTGTCAGATAGCTGATATACTCATACATACATATATCAATATACGACATCCAGACACAGGGCAAACACAAGTACCCATCAGACAAATGTTTGCCCTGATCAGGATTCAAACCCGCGACCCTGTGCTTCGTAGGCAGACGTACTACAAAAAAAAGCACATTTTGCTTTGCTGAACTCGCCACTAAATGTAACTTTATTTGACTTAACTAAGTGATAAAAAGTGTCTAAAAGTTAAAAATAAATCATTTCATTTCATTTCACTACCAACTAGGTTACAGGCCGACAAAGGAAAAAAGATAGACAGATGGACGGACGAAAGCGCTTCATGCGCAAGCTCTAAGCTAGTCTATAATAAACCTGACATACTCTTATTACAACCACAATACCATACATTAAATTTAAAAAAAACTCCACCACAAAACCGTTACTTGATCCTTTCAACTAGATACTAGAAAAAAGCTGATAATCTAATCTTCAAATGGCTGAAGATTTTTCTTGGATCATAGCTAAGAACACTCTCGATTGTAAACAAAAAAACTAGATCAAAATCGGCACATCCGTTTAGGAGCTACGATCCCTCTCTACTCCAGGTGCCACAGACAGACAGACAGACACACACGTCAAACTCTCTTTTATGTCGGGGGTTAAAAAAGTGATCACAAATTCCATTTTGACGTGAAATAAACCAACCGCTCAATATTAATGAATAAATTCCCTCGCAGATGCTGGGCGATGAGTATTTATGAAAGTGGGTCTCGCAGGGTCGCAGGGAGCGTCCTTTAAGGGTTTGGGTAACCTTGACCCAAACTCGGCTGATATCGATAAACAACACACTATGTGAACTGAACTAAGCTACCTAAAGGTCCCGGATGCTAGAGAGCTCAATGGATAATAATGTAGCAAGATATCAAGTGAGATCTGTTATTTTTGGAATCTGTAGCCGAGTACCTACTTTTTATATATAAACAATTTTAAACATAAAAGTTTTGATTACATTCCTTTTATTTTGGTTTATTTTTCTACACATTATCACTTATTCTTCTAACTGTCACCGTAATTTTTTGTCTTGTACGTTAAGTCGATGCTGCGTGATTAAATAACAAACTTTCTATCTCACCAACATCCAATTATCTGAACTTTGACATTCATATAATTCGGAAAATTTCAATTAAAATGTTAATCAGCTACACACTAGCTGGCTAAGAAGTCTTATAATAGTGTGTAGGTGAATATAATAATGCCTTAAGAGACCCCCCACACTAGGGTTTTTCGAGCGTCGTCGTCCTACGACGCGCATACAATCATAGGCAGCAAAGCGAGTGAAACAAAAGACGGACGCGGATGATTGTATCCGCGACGCACGACGACGCTCGAAAAACGCTAGTGTGGGGGGGGTCTCTAGCTTTACAAGTTCGTTAATTTGTTTCTAGAGCGCTTTGTTTGTACACAGCGAGCTCGTGCGAAAGCCATTAACGTAATTATAACACTAAATTAGAGACGAGATCCCTTCGCAGCAAACACGCGAGAACAAAAAGCTTTGATGATAGAGAAAAAATAATTTATTAACTAACTTGACTCCCACGACAACCTGCACCTATTCATACCTAAGTACCTACTAAAGCCCACCATGGCGACTTGCTACCTCGGCGATTACAGTGGAGGCCAAGGTAAACCCATTTCTTGGAGATCTTTGGAAACACCTTTGTCCAATAGTGGGCGTTTTCTATGCAAATTCTGATGATAACGCAAAGAAACGAATATACCGATCTGTTTGTCTGTTTAGGCACCAAGTAACGAGTTTCCAGCCTGTCGCCTTTATGCGGCAGTAAACCTGACAACACCCAATGGGAAGATGTGTAATGCAATGTCTCTATTTTATAACCGCCTTTATATAGTTCCCGTCGGGGACTTAACAAAGGCACCAGTGAAATGTTGCTGTCCAGTATATCAAAAATAAATATTGAGGAAAATAATTGTTTTATACCCATTAACAGCAAATACAAAGAATGGGTAGGTTACAAAATAGCATAGCTAAGTAAAGAATAAGAAAAAAAAACGAATGGGTATAAAAATATTCGAAATGTCGAAACAATATTTTGCCAACAACAAACTTCTTGAAGAAAGTATGTAGAAATTTAAAATAAAATATTCTTGCTGTCTAATTTAGTTCTCATAAAAAAGAGAGTAGACAGGTACGGTCGAGTGAAAAGTAAACTGAACACATGCACCGCGATTCTCTCCCTTATTCATCGGACATAAGGACGGTCAAAGTCCAAAGTGTTTAGCTTACCGTGCTCTAGACTGTACTTACCTATCTAAGACGGCCTTATTTCTCGGTATAATTGGATTTATCCGCTCCATTTTTGCTTTTACCTGACGTAATAGCTTCCTACCAAGATTCTCTGAACTGTCTCACTTCGTATTTCACCCTGAATATAGGTGCGGGTAATTTAGTTACCACTGATACCAGACAAGGTTGCGTAGCATGAGGTTTCACGAGTGACACGACATAATTTAGCGTGTACCTATATAATAATATGCTCTCATCTTAGTGGAGCTCAATAAGGCGAATTTCTCATAGCATGTTGATAGGTACAACAGAATATACTCCAATACATAATTAAATATGATATTTAATGTCTTGTTTTTTTAAATTTTAATTAGGTGTCACAATGCATCATGCTACTGGGTATAACTCTGGGGATAAAAGTATATTTTATTATTGTATAGACTGATTCCAAAGTAAAATTCACTTCTGAATGTCCAATCACCTCGATAATTGCAACTATGAAAAGTATATTCTTGAAAAAGTAGGTGTCATACATACGGCTAAGAAAGAGGAGTGTCTGTGTACAGCTAAGTCCTTGAAATGTTTTTAAAATGTCACAAACAATTGTATTGCAAATCACCCGTATCCAGTTTGAGCTGGCTGGAAGGTGCAACCCAGGAATATTGATTTGTTTCTGCGACCTTCGGACTGGAGCTTTGCCTGGAGCCTTCGAACTCAGTGCAGCATTGCCTGGGATATTTTAACATTCAAAATACGTTATCCCAATATTCGTAGAACTCAATGTACTTATTCGACACAAGCTCCTTAACGTTTACTTTAAAATAATATCTTTAATCCTAAAGTTGAAGGAGAACTATAGTTTTTTTTAATAATACGTAATAGTAATAATACTGAAATGATATAAGTGAGTTGTGGAGATGTTTGAGGCCTTTATCCAGCAGTGGACGTCTTTTGGATGAAATGATAATGAAATAAAATAATTTTATTTATTTTAACTTTTGGACATTTAACATCTCTTAGTTCTTTAAGTCGAAAAAGAGGCGCAAGTAATAAAAATGACTTATGGATATATAAACGGAGTTAAATGCAATAAAATTAAATTATTTGGATTCAATTAGCATTTGACTCATTAAGCCTCCCTCGCTGACAAACCCTCCCCAAAGATAATGTAAGTAGAATTGACATGGCGCTGCTTGAACATCTTAAAGTATCTCACGACACTAGTAGACCCAGGAGCAGGTGCCAAAACGCGACATAGTGACATAAGAGTTATAGCAGTTCTGTCATTATATTTCCCTTTTCGAGCTTTTTACATTACTCCTTCAAACCAGGTGGCGCGAAGTCATGATATACTTACTTCTATGACAAAGTACCGGACAAGAATATATCTCACATTTAATTGTCAAAAAGTTGCCATATGAAATTCCTCCAGTAGGATGAGATACGTATACACGTTAAACCTATGTATATCACGCGTAAGGTTTCATGCTAAGGTAATCGTCGCCGGTCTTGTATGGGTCACGCTACGTCTTGAAAGATCACTATTTGTATGACCAGCAGAAGGTAGAAACCTTTCTAGGTGATAAATTGACAACAACATCCGCAAATTGAATGTAGACCTTTCTAAATTGAAGACGGTAAGTCACCAAGGCGTATCCACTTTATCAAGCAAATAATACTGTACGAAAACGTCGGAAAAGGTTGGTATATTTTGATATATTTCTTCCTTTTTTGGTAAGAATAAGAAATGATGCCTACATTTTAATTTATTTGGCACAACTACACATTTTGTATTAACCATGGTATTGTATAACAAATACATAGGTACAATGGCTTATATCAAAAGCTGGTTCATGAAACGGTTATGTAGGTAATCTATGTTAAAACTATTACCTGCTAGAAAACATGCTAATACCAGACTATACCGCATTGCAGTTATCGTAAAGTTTAGCATAGTAAAATTTTCTAGTTAGATTGTAGACCGTACTAAGCCTTTTATGAATAAATTGCCTAAGTAAAACTTCTTAGAATTGTTCTTTTCCTTAAATACCCAATTTCTCAAGTGATTTGTCGGATCTTTTTAAAATATATTTAAGAGCTATCTAAGAATATAAAATATAATATTTAACAAAAGTTGATATACTGTACAGTGTACGTGGCTCGTACATATAACATAAGTTAGAGTCAGATTAAGCAAAGATAATCCACCATATCGTGTGCTCTACTTTTTTAACCTCGTACTTATTACACTTGTTACCGTACTCATAATTAATTATTTTAAAAAAACTTAAGTATTATATATTTAACTTCAACCTATTGTGTCTTATCTTTCATATCTATAAATATTTCAACACAAAAATGAAAAAATTCCGGCGGCGGCGCGGCGCGGGACAATCCAAAAGATGTATCTCTTCACCTATATTTTGGAAATAATACAATACAATACAAATATTCTTTATTGACACCAAACATAAATATAAACAAATACAGAAAAACAGAACAAAACAGAAGAGTCATAAGGCGGCCTTATTGCTAAGGTAGCAATTTCTACCAGGCAACCTTTGGGTATGGAAAGAGCGTAGACAGGTAAAAGTTATGCGGGTTGGTGGTTTATACAGAGTAAGTTTTTTTATCAGCTGCAGATATTACTACCCAGCTGCGCCACAATAAATGAATATACACGATTTTTCGACTCCCATACTTACATTATGTATGTCTGTCGGTGGCGTAGTTGCAGAGTATTACCTATAGATTTTGGCCGGGGCGGATACCTAACTATGAATCAGTCTGTACCTATTTATTTTGAGTCTGTCTCATTCTAATGCAACATACCATTGATTCATTATTTTAATTCATTTTAAGAGTCATCCCTCTAAGGGTTGTTCCTGTGAAGGTCGCGAAGGGTGCTGCACTTGGCCTGGATTTATGGGTCGATACCTTCCCGTCCCTTCCCGCTTTCCTGCTCCCTTACCACATTCCCCGTCTTCAAGGTCGACCATTGTAAAGGCAGTCTGCTGTGTGAAGACATTATTAAATAGTTTAGTCTTGTTTGTGTCGTGTTGAAGTGTGGATAATCAATATGGATATAGTATAATACTAGCTTCGCGCCCCGCGGCACCGCCCGCATAACAGACTTTCCCGTGGGAATAAGGGATTTTACTACGGTAGGTAAAAGGTAGTCTATGTGTTATTCTGATGTAAAAGCTATATTATTGTTAAGTTTTATTAAAATCTATTTAGTGGTTTTTGCGTGAAAGACTAATAAACATTGCGCAAACTTTCTTGTTTATAATACTGCCGTCACAGATTACTAAATATATTTTTTATTTATACAGGGCGTCCCACAGCTATGCCACATGGAGGGAAAGTACTTTAAATATTGTAAGTAGAACATTTTACTGAAAGAAGACTTTATTTTATTTCTAAAAACTATTAAAACTGCATTCATACATTTTTTAATAATTACATGGTTGAACCGGGAATCGAACCCGTTATACGAGAAAAAAAGATATCCTGTAGTTTTATCATACCGATCGAAAGGCTTCATCATAAGGGTTATTTTTTGCTAAATAACATAGTGTCAGAAATAAAAGGAAGACTATGTATTTTAACATTTTTAATACAAAATTTATCAATTTTATTAATTGCTATGACCCCCACGCTGTTAAATACAAAGTCGCACTCTTTTGATTATTTCACTCCCTGTCTTTAAAACTACGCGACGGGTTTTGGTTTTTATAGATAGAGTGATTCAAGAGGAAGGTTTATATGTATAATACATGCATAATATACTAAAGGATAACCCACAATAACCATTTTCCCGTGCGGAGCCGGGGCGGGTCGCTAGTAACCCCATGCATAAAAAAAATCTCGGCGACCACATCAAATGTTAAAATTCATGATCTTTCTTTTATTTCTGACACTATGTTATTTAGCAAAAAATAATCCTTATGAAGGAGCCTTTCGATTGGTATGATAAAACTACAGAGTGTTTTTTTTTCCTCATGTAGCGGGTTCGATTCCCATTCAACCATGTAATTATTAAAAAATGTATGAATGCAGTTTTAATAGTTTTTAGAAATAAATTATTTTTTCTTTCAGTAAAATGTTCTACCTACAATATTTAAGGTACTTTCCCTCCATGTGGCATAGCCGTGGGACGCCCTGTATATGCAATAGTTAGTATTAAATTGTTAAACATTGCGCCGGGTTTATTCTATACGAGTACATACTGCAAACAGATTATTTAATTTCTATACAGTGTAAAATAATTTATTTTGAATATAGCCAATTTATTTGCCGGGTGGGGTGACAAATGCGACCCTGTAACAGTCAAACAATATAAACTGTTCAATCGTAAAATAACCATACAGAGTGATTTATTAGTTTGTTTACACCAACCGATTTTATTAGTACTGTTATTCGCGTAGTAAATTCGCGTTTTCTTTTCATTTGAGGATTTATCGTAAACTTCTGTTCAATTCAGCCAATGATGAAATGCTCCATTGCTTCATTTATTGCCTCCGATATATTTTCCACGAGATGTTGAATTCGCACTGCAAAATTCACCTCTACCGCTACGGAATACGGGCGCTCTCAAGATCAATATGTCCAGCCGCATGTGCTGGCTACTGTACTTACCTACTTACATACATAATACATATATTCTTAGTTTAATTTTTTAGGCGTAAAAGTATTACAAGACCAAAGTTGTTTATGTCGTCTTTGTGTACTCACTCAATCATTTCAACCTACATGAACATAATATAATATCCTTCTTCAACAGCTCATTAATAAAGATTTTTTATTTACATAATATTGAAGATTCTGTCATTTTATTTACTCCACTTTCAAGCTGAAACATTCTGAATTTGAAATGCATGCATGTTATGCATTTGCTTTATTCTGAATTTGAAATGCATATGTGAGCTTTCAGGACAGATATTTTGCTTGGAAAACTTTATAAAGCGCAACTGAGATAGTAGCGCTCTGGAGCTGAAACTCATAAAAACTGCGATAAAACGTCTCTCGACTGAAATTTTCGAGCAGAACCAACAAGAAACTTAACGGCTAGCCGAAAATGTCGGCGTATTATGAATTCATATTGTTCATAAGTTTGTTGCGATACACACATTATTCTTAATTTTGTGCAATTTTACTATTTTCCAGCTTTTCATTTTTTAGTTCCCGCTTACCTATACCGTGTGAGTGTCATACATATAATATAGGGCCCATTAAGGCACCCACACTTGTGTTCTCTTGTATTTCTAAAAAATTACCAACCCTGGCAAGCATACTCTAGTAGGAATCGACTATACTATTGCAGTTTTTATACAATCACTACATAGTATAAAACAAAGTCGCTTTCTCTGTCCCTATGTCCCTCCCTATGTCCCTCCCTTTGTACGCTTAAATCTTTAAAACTACGCAACGGATTTTGATGCTTTTTTTTTTAATAGATAGAGGGATTCAAGAGGAAGTTTTATATGTATAATACATGCATAATATACTTAAGAATAATCCACAATAACCATTTTCCCGTGCGGAGCCGGGGCGGGTCGCTAGTTCATTATAATTAAGGTACTTTTTCAACAGGGTTTTTGTTGACCCTCCCATCTATAGCCCTTTCCTTTAGGAAATCACCTGAGGAGCGTTTTAGGCAGAACTAATGCAATCTATAACCGAAGTAGGCCAGACTACTAGGGTACCAGGATACCAGGAGACCAGCAAGAATTAACAGCTTTAGCGCTTGTGCAGACACGGCGGGAATGCAAATCGCGCGGTTCACGCCGCTGCTGTTTGGATATTATTATGTTCAGACAGTCGTCGGGGAGGTTCGTGAGCGTTTTGGAATAGCATATAAGTTTGAAAATCGCCTGATTCTATTGTCTAGCGGTTTGGCTGTGGTAATTGTTCGTTACGTCTGAACGAACACATTGATACTCGTAGAAATAAGACCAGCACGATTCCCGCGCGGTTCTCGCCGTGTCCGAACAGACACTTGACCCTACCTTTCCCTTGTCCCCAGGACATCACTGCCAGTTGCCCAGTTCAGCCGCGGCGACTTCTCCCTCTGGTCCGTGTTGAAGAACTGCGTGGGGAAAGAGCTCTCCAAGATCACGATGCCGGTGGTGTTCAACGAGCCGCTGTCCTTCCTCCAGAGGATGCTGGAGTATTTGGAGTACGCCCATCTCCTCCGCATGGCGTCCGAGCAAACTGATCCTGTCGCAAGGATGGAGTATATTGCTGGTAAGCTTACGAGGTTTTTGGATTGCAACGCGCGAAAAACTAGAGACATAAGACATAAAGACACGCTCTAGAAAAAACTAGAGGAATTGTCTTAAAGTGACATAAAGATCAAACTACTATAACTCTTATACGTCACAGAGTCACTATGTCGCATTGGACACCTTGTCGAACTACTTGCATGTCACCTGTTGGACCTACTCTGTTAAGATCTGCAAAACCATTTTTCACAGTCCACTCACGGTAAAATATTGATCCTTGTCTGTTCATGGTTTGGTAGGTTGCTAATATACCTACCAATTAGCAGTTATACAATATTTTTTTATTGCACAAGAATACTTAGCTCATAATCTGCTGATCTTTGAAGAACAAAGGTTACACATTCATATCCTTACTAATCCACTCTTAGTATAAATTGGACAGTATATCTATTTGCATTCACACATTCATTCAATAGATTCATTATTAATGTATGCCATGCAATGAACATTCCCATGCAATCCCATTGGCGACTGCGATCAAACTATTCAGCGAACTGACTCAATTAGCATGTAGTGCTTCAACGTGGTTTGTAGTTAGTGGGTAAGTTGATTATTCAAACTGGGAGAGAGCTAGTTTGTCGAGGGCTGTAGGGTAGAGTATAGTATTTAATATGTAGTTTTATGACAAGTTTTAATACTAAATAATGTTGGTAAGAAATCAATCAATATTACGTACTATCTTAACATACTAGTATTCATCGATTTATATACATCTATGTAATGATGTCTCGTGCAACACCTTCACCAATTCTACGATGAGAAAAATGCAAAGATATCCATCCGGCAGTGTCATTCTGAATATAAAAGATATTTATTTATTAATATCCTACATTTGACAGTGAATTAAATTCTTTGTGGTAAAAATAAGTATAATAATAAATGGTGCTGGCTATTATGATTTCTTAATTCGGACATGGACTCTTTGTTTACTTAATAATCCATTATATCCTTTCGACTTTTTTTTAAATTGACCTATGCTTGAGTCGGAAAAGTACGACTGATCAAGCTTCATCGGACTTGAAATCCATTCGACATTACGATACTCGTAGTACATTTCACTATGTATTTATTTATATTTCAGCGTTCGCAGTGAGTGCTTTGGCATCTAACTGGGAGCGTCTCGGGAAGCCCTTCAACCCGCTGCTCGGCGAGACTTACGAGCTAGAGAGGCCCGAGTTCAGGGCGGTCTGCGAACAGGTCAGTGGGGCGAATACAGACATTCTAGAGAAAGTGTTAAATGTAACATAGTAACAAGACTACTACCTATGAATCTTAAAAGGCTCTTTTTTTTTAATTGACCTATGCTTGTGTCGAAAAGATACGACCAATCAAGCTTCACCGGACTTGCGGGGGATCGGAAGACTCTACCCCAAAAAAAAGTCATATACCAACGCGTCTAGGGGCGGCTCAAGGGAGCCTCGGACCACGGCCTAGCGCGTTGATATTGAAAAACATCGTGAAGGAGACGGCGGCGCCTGAGAGACTCCGTCTCTGATTTTCAATTTTGATTTTGGGTTAAAAGGCTCGAAAAATATTTCTTCTCTACACGCTCTCTAAAATCTTTCATAGACGAAAGTAGCGATGTCTCCTATTCTGAAGATATGATGATACTCGTAAACATGAATTACATTTTTCTCTTCACGAAGTTAACACACCAAAGGAGAGGTTGAACAAACACAATAGGAGCCCATTATTCTTTGTCATACTACGTCACGACGTGGATTGATGAAGTGGACAGGTGGCGCTTTCTCGTCCTAAATACGCGTTATTTGTATGAAAGCCTAGCAGGTAAATATACCTAATAGCTATTTACTTACGGTGCTAATGATGACTTTTACTAGACGGAAAATCAATATATTAATGGTAGGTCGTTTGAAGCCTTCAGGCATTTTAGGTCTAATTACCGGAATTACAGCTCCTTTCTAGTAATTTAAAGGATCAAGGAAAGGTTTTGTGGCGGGGTTTTTTTATTTAATAAAAAAAAAATGTGGGACATCTCACACACGGCCATCTGACCCCAAACTAGGCAGTAGGCAGAGCCTGTACTATGGGTGTCAGACAGCTGATATACATACATAATAAATGTACAACTTCCAGACACAAGGCAAACACAAGTGCTCATCACACGAATGTTTGCCCTGGGCGGGATTCGAACCCACGACCTTATGCTTCGAATGCAGATGTACTACCAACTAGGCTACGAGGCCGTTAATGGTAGGTCATTTGAAGCCTTCAGGCACTTTAGGCCTAATTACCATAATTACCGGAATAACAGCTCCTTTCTAGTATGTTATGTATTACTATTTAGGAAAATAAATTACTTTTTGTCTTGTCTTTTGTCTTGTCTTGTCTAGTAATTTAAAGGATCAAAGAACGGTTTTATGGCGGGGTTTTTATTTATTCAACGTTTTAAACAAGTGTTTTTCTAGAGACCTGTGTACGGTTCATTAACGTACAATTCTAGTATGCTTACGCTCTACTTTTTACATGTAGAAGCCGCGGATTATTATAGTTCAGTAGTTTACGAACATCTGGTCAAAACGCACGGGTCACGAGAACTCAGCAACATAAGCGATACACAGCCACGAGCCGCTGCTGTAACACTTTTTTCTTAAATATAATATTTTATAATATTTAACGATCGTGTGGTAAAGAACTGACGCCCAGGGCTGAACCATACAACCTGTGTCCCCCAGGTGTCGCACCACCCCCCAGTGTCCGCGTTCCACGCCGACAGCCCCCACTTCGTGTTCCACGGCTCCGTGCACCCCAAGCTCAAGTTCTGCGGCAAGAGCGTCGAGATACAGCCCAAGGGCCACGTCACTGTCGAGCTGCCCAGGTAAATACTGTGGCATTGGCCATGCCATCTCTTTTGCTTATCATCACCCTGCTGAGATAACCGCATAATAGACAACTTTTGACTTATTCCTTTTTTACAAATTGGGCAAAATACCTTGCATTTTACGCATTTGTTTTAAAGCTCTAACAAACTTATATTAAAAAAGAGCTCTCGCAATACTTATTCTACTATGTTGTTCCAATTCTAGGCCACACGGCACCAAACTAGCTTCCCCTCAAATAGATTTTTGGTATGATAAATTAAGTAGGTAAATGGAAAAATTAAATGATTACGAGAATTTGAGTCAGCCAAAGAGCTAGTAGGTACCTACACAAATTATAATAAAAATGGGAGGCTGGTATATAATCTACAGTATGTTGGTAACTGAATACGTACGAGCATATTTTCTTTAATAAGGATTTAAGAAAAGCTGTTCATTTATTAAACAAAGACCAATTTAATTTGTCCTAAATTTTGAACAGCTCCGTATACATTAAACGTCTTGATTCTTGTCTTTAACATTACCAAAATGTAGGCAAATTACGATTTGTACCATTCAAAGTACACGAAGCGCACAATTAACTTTATTATGAAACTCGTTCCAACCTGAAGTCCTTTGTTTTGTACTTCCCGAAAACATGAAAACAAAAGGTGTTTTGTACCAGAAATTTCTGCGCCGCTGTGCACGAATCTTTCACCTCGAGAAATGTTATTTGCTCAGAAAATATTTACTTTCGTTTGATCTAGTTGCTAACGAAAATTGTTATTTATTTTTCCCATAAGTATCAGTGGAGGAGAGATATATAAGTACCTACTAGGTACGATGTATTTGTTATGAGTACTAAATTAACACTGTTCTTTCGATGATCATAATTACTTATATACATATTTGTTTACGTCTCCGAAACTTATTCAACACACGTACGAAGTCGCGGCCAAAAGCTATTTGATAAAAGTGTGAATTCTCAGAAACTTCCTCCAAAATAAAATAGTTAACCGTTAAAATAGGTAAGTAGTTTGGTGTGGGCAGGCCCCCCACGAGGTGGACAGACGATCTGGTGAGGGTCGCGGGAAGCCGCTGGATGCGGGCAGCGCAGGACCGATCATTGTGGAGATCCTTGGGGAAGGCTTTTGTCCAGCAGTGGACGTCTTTCGGCTGAGATGATGATGATGACCATCGCCCTTTTTCCCCCTCCCAGATGGGGCGAAGCGTACACCTGGAGCAACGTGAACTGCTGCGTGCACAACGTGATCGTGGGCAAGCTGTGGATCGAGCAGTACGGAGCCATGGAGGTGACCTGCCACGGGGGCGCGGGGCTCAGAGCCAGCCTCGCCTTCAAACCCGCGGGCTTCAACAACCGAGACCTGCACAGGGTTGACGGCTTCATTACTGACCCTAAGTAAGTATACAATATACATGATCTTTTAGATATAGCTTCTTCGGCAAGTTCTTCGCACAAAATGAGGCTATGATGAATGATGCTATGGAAAAGTTAAGCTCAAAAGTCTGCTATTATTCATATCTGCTGGGTTTAACAAACCAGATCTGCACAGGGTTGACGGCTTTATTACTGACCCTAAGTAAGTATACATGATCCTTTAGATATAGCTTCTTCGTCAAGTTCTTCGCACAAAATGAGGCTAAGAGGATCTATGATGAATGATGCTATGGAAAAGTTAAGCTTAAAATTCTGCAATTTTATACATAATCTGCTATGTTCAACAAACCAGAACTGCACAGGTTTGGCGGTTTCATTATAATGATCCTAAGTGTGTATGATGGTATGGAGATCACCTATCATAAAAAGACTGGGCTCAAAAAACTGTTACTTACTGAGCCTATTGTGCAGGATATAGGTATAATCATCTATTATGAATGAAAAGTTTCATAGCTAAAAAATTAAGACATTAGGTAACTATGTGGGTTTCGACGATTACCTACCTCTCTTCACTCATATACTGAAGAAGCAACCACTCTTACTGGTTATTTCTCTATCACTATCCGCTATCACTCATGCACATTCATGCTCAAAACTATCATCACATTTCAGCAAGAAACGTCTCAAATACCTGTACGGGAAGTGGACGCAGTGCATCAAATGCTGCAGCGCGGCGCAGTACGACCAGTGGGCCAAGGAGCAAGGCCAGGAGACCAGCTCGCAGACCCCCGCACACACCCCCAAGAAGGTCCTCGCCAAGCTCAACAGCTTCAAAGTCGGGGCCCTCAGGTCTATGTCTATTCAAGACGTGAGTACATGTTAACTTATCCCCAGTTTCCGCTTAAGTAATTTCATCATAGGCTACTCAAGTTGATTCAGACAACCGTTTGCTGACCTTCTCCTCGCATCGTGCTCATCATTATTGTAGATCGCGATTCTACCCTCATGGTAACAGTTTGTCTTGCTCAAGAGTCCACCATCTTTGTCTGATGTGGAAAACCTTTAGAGAGACAATTATTTTCTAAAAAATTTGACATTTCTTTGACTCGCTGGTTTTTATCAGATCTTTACTTCTACTCTACAGCCCGAAGAACCAGGAGACTCTTCAGATGACGTTCCCAAGGCAGATGAGTCATTCAACATTGAAATACCAGGATCCATCACTTTGTGGGAAGCAAGGCCCCGCCCAGAAAATAGTGCACAGGTAACTAACTATAACAATTTTTTTCAACTTTTCTGCAACAACGTTCATTTTTAAATTTCTGGGACTCAGATTCTAGCAATTTGAGCGTACAAAGCTTAAAAAACTAAAGAACGTTTTCTGAAAAGAATCCTCTTATGATCGATCAGCTTTGACTCATAGATAATTTTCAGAGATCTGTTATAAACCCAGTTTATTTACGTAGTAAGTAGGGTGTCCCAATTCATCCTATTTTCATTTCATTCCGTCAGGTAGAACGTCTACGCCTCCCTTTTATTGTAGTCTTGAATGAACAATAATCTTAAAATCCTAGCAAGTTCTTAACAACGTTCTACTTCGCGTCCCTTCCAGTATTACCAATTCACGGAGTTTGCCATGTCGCTGAACGAGATGGAGCGCGATATGAAGGGACAGCTGTGTCCCACTGACAGCAGACTGAGACCTGACGTCAGGCTGCTGGAGCAGGGCGAGATCGACGCCGCGGCCACCGAGAAGACCAGGCTCGAGGAGAAGCAGCGGACCACTAGGAAGAGCATGAAGAAGTCTTCGGAGCCCTGGGAGCCTAGGTAACAGCACTATTGCTACTTGGTCCAGTGTGATACGATATCAAGGAAAGATGATTGATAAAGACAATAATTGCATTAATTTCATTTCATTTCATTATCTACCTATACATACCAATATTATAAATCGAGGATTGTTTGTTTGTTTGCATTGAATAAGCTCAGAAAGTACTGAGCGAGCAGAGCGAGTGAATGCAGAATCTCCAATAACACCCTTCCACCTTCTAACCGATTTTAATGAAACTTGGTATAAAGATAGAATAGAACTTGGAGAGAACATAGGCTACCTTTTTCCGCGGGAAAATGTCTCATTCCCACGGAAAAACTGTTAGCGCTAGTGGAACGATACGGAAAGCTAGTTGGAAAAATAAAAACATCACTAGCTCCAGAACGACAAAACAGTAAAAAATATAAGATGAAACAAAGCTATTTTTCGTCTCGATCGAAAATAGATGGCTCGCGGTTCGATCGATCGAATCTAATTTGCCTTTACAAAAATTGGCTTTTTGAATATTTTTATTTTTTTTTAAGCATTGTTGCAAGCAAGCAGATGCATTGTTGAGCATTTTCTGTGTTAAGTATATCAAGTCTTAAATTAAATAGAAATAATATTTATTTGCAAAAAGCTAGGTATGTAAATTTCTATAGCGAAGTAAATCTCTCTATTCGACTCGTACTCAATAAACAAATTTGATTCACAGGTGGTTTAGCCAAGGAACCAATCCGTACACCAAGCAAGAGGATTGGCTGTACAACGGTGGCTATTGGGACCGTAACTACCAACATCTTAAAGACGTCGACATATTTTAAACAGCTGATAGACATCTCAAAGGGAACGACTATTTTTCTTGTAGAAGAGAAAATGTATACCTACTATTATATTTTTCTTGTAGCCGACGATATGTCGAGGAGTATTATTGATATTAGACGTGAAAATAAAAAGATTTAAGACAAATGTGGCTCGGAAGATACGAATCTGTACTGGTTGTAATTGATTATACGAAAAAATAAACTGAAGTTTGAATTTATAATTTAAATTCAACTGTCTATAATGCTATGAATAAATATCAAACAAGATTCCCTGTAGTTTGCAATGATATACCTACGCAAAGATTAAGAGGAACTTTAATATATATGTGTTAAGTAAAAGATCCTTGTTGGTTTGTCTGTACACTACTACAACGTATGCTACGTTTTTGCGAAGAGAATATTGATATAAAAATCGGTCTGTGGTAAACATCAAACGTAGTTATTTTGTTAACATCCAAGAAAAAACATAGAGCAAGGAAAGCAGAATCTAATAAAAATCTAACGTGTAAAATTTTAATTAGATGTAAAAGGGTTTGTGGTAGGTACTTAAAAATGTAGAGGACCAGAAATTGGAAATATAACGAATGAGATAATAATATTTTTGTGGGAAGCAGTAATAAATAAATGTAGACGTGGTTTGAAATATATAAACTTTGGAAGGAAGAGTAAGATAAAAACAACAATATAATATACTCATATAATAATAAGTATGTAAAAAAATTGAGATGTACAGTTTCTTTCAGTATTATTTATCAATTTTTTTTTTCGATATCATAGAAAGAATCTATTTAGAAAATTTTACGTTCATGTTTAACATTAAGTTTATATCAAGCTTGTTTAACAATTTATATAAGATGCATACCTAAGCAAAGTCAAATTCGAAAACACTTCTAAATATTTACGATTCATTCTATTTATTTTCACTTTACATTCAAAGACCGAAACACTCATTGAATTTTTTGTGATTATTTTAAGGATACTGGTAAAGTCGTTCCGTGGACGTTCCGTCCCGATGCGTTCCGTCTAAAAGCGATGGGACGAAACGGCGGCACCAAAATGTTGAAATCCCCAATTCGTCTCAAATGTGCAGTAAGTAATCGTGTGTGTGTGACGATTCGGGAACGATTTCATTGAACATGAGCTTTTTTATCTCAGTGTGCGTTACTGTCTATGATCCTAATAGACACACAAAATTCAAGTCAATTACTAATAATATTAGATTAAATTCGATGTTTTTGTAGGTAGTCAACAAGCATTAGTCGATCCGTTTCTCAAAACTATATTTTTCAGGTACAATTTGATGTTCATGAACTTAGTAAGTCTCAAATATTGTAATTATATCTAACGTATGCGTGTAAGACAATAGTGTATAAAATAAATGTTTTATTTTCTTTTTTCAAATAGGAACGCTTTCATTTTCATCATGTCGACTACGTAATCTACATCAAATTGCACTTGTAATTTATAAATTTTAACTTTGTGAACCTTGGATCAGTAATACAGTTTTTAAATGTTTGTAATTATTAATTTTACCGATAAAAAGAGACAACTAGAAAGTTGTAACAATCTAGTAATGCTTATAGAATTATTGGTAATATTTAATTAAAAAAGCAATAATCTATAAAAATTAAACAGTCCCCAGCTTAACTAAAGAGTCTCCCTTAAAAGGGAGGTGTTGTTATAATTTCTATGATCGATAATGGTTTAACGATAAAAAAGCTGATTCATGTGACCTCCAAGGAAACTCAGATTTAAAAAAATTGGTGCAAATACGTGGCACATTCTATAACACTTAAATTTAAATACGTACAATAAAGGATGCATGTATTTATAAACACTAGGTATAAGAACGTTAGTTACGAATTAATTTACAAGAGAGTTAAGTAGCGATTTAGATGATTTGCATTTTTGTAGAAGAAATATATTATTCGTTTGAGTATTTAGGATAATTATATAATACAGTGTTAATAATATAAATATATAAGCGTGTTTGCATACTTCTTTTATAAAAGCATGAAATGCAAAAATATTTATTTTAAAGAAATACCTATATTATATGCAAAGCTTTTGAAATATATCTGTAATTATCATATGGCAGTGTATTTCTGCCGTTAAATTGTATATACTCAGCCATTATCCTAAACTACGAGTATTTATTATTAGTCAGATGTTTCTATTTCAAAATCACAAGCTTCCCTAGTTAATGGTTTCATTTAAGTAGTAATCATTTTGTTTTAGTTGTAATTCTATTTTTTTGTCATATTCAATTCATGTGATGAAGTATAACTTTACTTTGTCATTTTTATTCTTGTAATATACTATCGAATACGACACATTCTTACCTAGTCATTAAATTTATGAAAGATTTAAGTAAAAAAATCATGTATCATTAAGCTTTAACTGTGGATAGGTAGGTAACATGTTCAAATATTAAGTGTTGTGGAGTAGTGGAATTAAATGAATCTTCCCTGATCTATAATCATAAACTTATGTGGTAGAAGATATTAGTACCTATGACCTGTCTCAACTAAACGTGCAAACGATTACCAGGTTTATTTGCAGCCAAGGGCGCACAAATTCCAAACAGTGCGAAAGAAAATTAGACAATCGAAGCGGCTTAAATACCTTTGTATTGCAAAGTTGTTTATCAAAAAAATCAAAATTCAAAATCATTAAGCGTTTATTCGAAGTAAGATTTTACACAAATCACTTTTCGACGTCGAGGCAAGTTCACGATTTGGCTGTCTTCTGTGGAGAAGAACATCCTTAGATGTTCGCGGTTGGTCTAATAAGTGTTAAGGCAAAGTTGTTTTTGCTACCGCTCTACGACCACAATGTGTTATAAAAGGAGTACAACAAGTGCAAATAAGTCAGTAATTGTTTGCACGTTTACTTGAGACAGGTATTAATAATAAAATATTTTGTTATGTGAAGTCAAACTGCTCAACTTGTACCATTTGTTATAAAAAAATCTGAAACTTAACTTGTGAGATATTGTAGTTTGTATGCAAAAACACTTACAAGAGTACGAAAAAAAATATTTCTAGAACAATGGAACTAAAATAGTCATCACCATTTAACCACAACTTATTTAATTTAAGCCCCACCAGAAAAATATAAAAACCTATGTATGGCAACATGTTGCAGGAATTCGAATAACTTTTAATTTACAAGTTACTACCACAAACATTAAATAAATAAAACATAATAATAACGCCCCCGTAGCAGGATTTTTATTTTTCTGTAGACCACAGAATACCTAGTTCTTTTAATAATGAAAAATCGTATGTACATTTGATTTTCATGTTTGAAAGGATGAAATATGATTTTAATAGGTAACGTATATAAAATTTAAATTAGACTCATTAGAAATGCTCTAAGCCAAATATTGGTCTAACTCCTTTGTTAGAAACTGTAACTATACAGAATATATACTATAAATTAGTTAAGTACTCTAAATGTCAGTATAATAGATTGACGATCTCATGAATTGAAGTTTCATTTCAGTATTTTCAGTAGCCAGCAACGACTGGACATGTTGACCTTAAGAATGCCTTTATTCCGTAGTAACAGGGGCGAAACTTGTAGTGCAATGGTCCAGCCGCGTGTGCTGGCTACTGTACCTATATCTTTTCTAAAAATTTGTGATGACGATGTACCTAATCAGTAAAAATATGTTTCAACGTTTGAAAAAATATATACATGCATATAATATTTATGGAGAAGAGTAAATAAAACATAACGATGAAAATATTCAAAACTTTATTCATTCTTATAAAATAAACAATATCACTCACTATCACAAGTATAAACTACCTATTATTAGAACTTACACTAGAAATATATATCAAAACCATGGTCTAAGAAAACATGGTCTTGCATTAGAACCACGTGACGTGACACAAGCCTGCGTCATCACGTTGTTCATCCGCGTGATCGCGTCATCCACGCGAATGCGTGTTGGTCCGAATGCAAGACCTTGTTTCCTTAGACCATGATCAAAACTATGTATATTATAATATATACTTATATTATAACAGATTGTGATTTTTCTCTATATGTATAAAGGTATAAATTTCGAATATATAAATAACAATATTTATCCACTACATTGCCGTCAAGTAGTAGTAAGTAATAAGTATATTTAAATAATAAATCCTATTTCTATTTAATGGCACACCAGGCACTGGACTCAAATATATTATTTAGACAAATATGCACATACAGTAATAATAACTCCATTTTAGTCCATCACAATATCGTATTAACAATAATTATTATCTCAAAGAAGAAACTATCAAACATTAGACTATAAACATTTTTTTATAAAATTATTGTTTTTCTATGTTAAAATTTAAAATAGGAATGTATAATCATAAATGGGTGGACAATGGACAGCTATAACAGAAGAGAGATAAAAATAATAAAATAAAATTCAGAAAAGATAAAAATAATATGAATGTTGTTCTTGTTCTTATTTAGCATTATAATTTTATCTTAGTCAGGCAAGAAAACATTTTTTTTCGTAACATAGTCAGAAATAACTTTACCATCCTTTTTGATACACCTTAGATAATAAATTTTGTTTTGTCTATCATAACTTTACAACAAATTGTTTAACGTTTTTTAACGCCACTTTAGTCGTAACTTTAGCGTAACCAACTACATATAATAATTAAAATAAAAGTTGTTTTGATTAATTCCCCAATTCATAAACTAAAAATAATATTGTCCTCATTTTTCCATTAATACACACACAAGGGTGGTAAAGGCGAGACAAGGGCCCTGTTTAACAAAACTTTATTTTACAAGTACTTACATTAAAGTTCTTTGCTAAGCTAATTAACTGTAAGTCCTTCTACTTTTATGCTACTGACTTCATATTGTAAGTCAAATACTACCAGAAACATGTAGTCATTTTTTTATACTCTAAGCAAGCATGTAGTTTTGAAAAACGGGGTCAAGAAATTTGAGTGGACAATTTCTTATCCTTCAGTTACAAACTTAGATAGAACTTAGATGCTATGATAAAGCAAGAGAAATTAGTCCAGTCTATAAAAACTACCTTATATATATTTTTTTGCATTAAAAAATACCATTCATTGAAACAGTAGTAGGGACTTACGATATTTTTAAAAACATAACAACAGCCATTTTTTAATAAAAATAAATGGTGTGCCGTTTAGTCGGCCTCGAGACCGGAGTCCAGGAAGTCCTTCAGAAGAATCGGGACTTTGTACGGCAGTATCCGACAGAACTGAAACATAACAAATACAATACTAATATAGATAGATAAAACGTTTATTGCATTATGTACACAAAACACACACGGACATATCGCAAGAATAAAATTATCGCTTGATACAAACAAAGCGGTTAGTCCACCGATAAGGACGCGGATCTATCGATTCTTTGTTAGTACATGGTGATAATGGTGCTCTGGTTGTGCAAGTAACTACTTTTTACTCGTGTTTGTAACTGTTCTACTGTGTACAGCTGTTTATTGTCCGTAATTAACTAGAAAAGAGAAGATGGTAAATAAAATAAAATACCGGTCAAGGGGAGTTCAAATAGGCGCTGACAGGGTTAAGGGTTCTGTTTTGCGTTTTTGAGATACAGAACCCTAAAAAGTAATGAAATAATGGGCTTAATTCTGCGTGACGGCTAAAATATCTAAATTAAAGTTGTTATGTCTCCTTCACGTTCTTAAGAACGAAAAGGGACAGGTAATTGCCAACCTACATTTAGACACGTCAAACTTCGACTTTACGCGTAATTTAGCAGGAATTTAGAAACATTCCGACTAAATTAAGCTGAATTTGACAGCTGCGCTGCTTATTTTAAATATCATTCGATCATCTCCTCATCCTCTTCGATTTCCATATGAATGAAAGTGACCAGCAACTTAAATTTAGAGATTTTAGCGGCCACGGCAGAATTGAGCCCACTGTTACCGAATGGAAATACTAACCATGTTGATGTAGTAGAGTGGCGAAGGGATGGTGATCTCGTGGTAGTTCCTGCGCACGGCATTGACGATGTCGTCAGCAGCGTCTTGAGGGGAGACGATCTTCATCATCGAGGGGAACTTGATCTTCGGGTTCTTACACAGGCCCGTGTCCACGATGTATGGGCAGATCGACGTGAACTTTATCTGCAGAAATAGATGCAACGGATTGAAACAGCCAATCAGCCAACCTCAGTGAATGCTGCGTAACAGGACAGTGCTTTAAATGTTTGAATAAGAAATTTTAGAGCGTCGGTGGCCAAGTGGCTAGTCGTTAAATTCAATTCGGAAATTCGCCTCGGCACGTGCCAATGTGCTTTCGACTTCATATGTACGTTTATTTGATGCTCTTAAGGTAAAGGAATCGTGAGGAAACTTGCACACACCTGCGAAATAATTCAAAGGGTGTGTGCGAAGTTGACCAACCCGCCGTGTGCCAGCATGGTCAACTAAGGCCTATTCATTTCTGGATAGGCTCGACCCCTCCTCGGTGGGGACATATATATGAGCTAATTAACGAAACTCACCCCACTGAAATCCCTAGGATCTTCCCTCAGCTCCTCGTGCAAAGCTTCCATCATTCCCCTCACAGCAAACTTGGTAGCGCAGTAAGGAACCAGGTTCCTGAGCCCCAGGACTCCCGCCATGGAAGCCATGGCTACGATGTGACCGTGGTTCCTCTCCATCATGTTCGGAAGGAACGCTTGTAGCAGCTGGAATTTGAAAAGTTGTGAGAATTTTAGAGACAATTTGAAAGAATTTGGTCATTGTTGACATTATGCGATGGGACCTACAAGACTTACAACGTTTTAGGCAGTATAGGTCTAAAAGGTAACTAAGTACTTGATGATATCATTGAAGATAGTGTAGTCAGAATATGAAAAAGAGCAGTGATTAATTTTTTTTAAACTAGACTTGCTTAACCCTTTCGACACTTTAGGTCTTTTTACCGGAATGCTCAGTTGGGTCATCAAAGGCCAAGGCATACCCACTGATGCGGGAAAGGGTGCGCAATGGGAGAAATCCAGTTTAAATGCCGCCTGTAACACAAATTGCGTTCGCATTCTACGTGAAAAGCTGCATGTAAACTTGAATATCGTCGTCAAAAAAAAAACTTATAACAGAAATAATACAAAGAGTTCTCGTTACAACTAGCACACAATCAGCACATTTCGAGTTGTCTATCTAAATTATATTCTACATATTATATTTAAACAACTTGCTACCTACCTGTTTTTTAAAACTTGGTAAACTTGAGGCAAAAATATCAAAATCATTAATTAATAGGTTGTGGTCTCGCATTGCCCGTCTGAAAAATGAATTCTTTGCACAGTTTGTGCTACAAGGATGAACATAAAAAGTAGGTTTTGAACGTGAAGAGGTACGATTCCATATAAAGTTAACTTTGGCTAAAAGTTAAGGAGAGTCAATGAAATAGTTTATTAACTTGTACAACAATAAAAAATCTAAATAGGTTCTTCTATCTTCTAAAGAGGCCATTCGATGTCGTTTAGCTGACTCGAAATAATTATTAAAATAATTTCCAGTGCGATAATCTAAAGCTTTCAAAAATTTACGAGTATTTTGAATTTTTTCAATACGGCTGATATGCACCGTATATTGTGGATTCCATACCACGCACGCAAATTCGAGATGTCTTCGTAAATCTATCTCAATTTTTATTGCAATTCAATACTCTTTCTGCATATTAAAATTTTCTAGTCCTCAAGGTCGTCGTGGGTCGTTCCCAACCCGCAAGCCAAGAAGCGTAAAACTAAGGCAGCGGACTTGTGGTGTAGTAGCTCGCCAAAAGGGTAGTAGTCATCAAAAGTTCAACTTACCCACAAGTGTGCGACGACGTTAATGTCGAAGACCTTCCGGATCTCTCCGTCGCTGTGCTGCATCAGCGGCTTGCAGGGCATGATGCCAGCATTGTTGACCAGCATGGTCACCTCTCCCACCTCTTTGCGCAACTTCTCCGCCATCTTGTTCACGGCTTCGCGGTCTGTGACGTCACACCTGTAATTTTTAAGGGGGTACCTGTAATTTATTTTACTGTATGTGGAAATTGATTAACTGAGTGGGGGTCGTGATCGCAGGACGGATCATTGTGAAGGTCTTTGGAGGAGCCCTTTGTCCAGTAGTTGACGTGTAGTACAGGCTGAGATGATGATGATGCATGCTTGCTTGCTTATCGTGTTGGTTTTGAGGTTATCCTACCTCACAAACCCTGGTGTCGGAATTATAGAACCATATTACGATGATGATGCTAAAATCTTTGTAGGTCTTAGAACAATTTTTAACTTTAATATTGTCCAACCAACAGACTATTGTACAGTTTGGTAGGTCTGTTGTGTAACCTAACGGTATTTCAATTAAACGCATTAATTCTCTACTTTCGGATATTATTTTGCATATCTTTAAATGCCAAAGGTGTCAGTTAGGTTTAGGTACGCAGCGCTAATAACAATCATTGTATGTTTATGAAGAAAGAGGTCAAAGGGTTCTTGATAAGCAAAGCAGAGAAGTGTCGATCAAATGTAATGACAACATCACTACACTAAGTTATAAATAACAAAATCTGTGATTCTTCGAAACGACAAAGATTCCAGACGACCTTTGCCATACGTCGCGTCGTCTGGAATCGTAGGTACTATTTTTATCAGAACACATCACCCGCGGATACTCGTATGCCCTCATTGTTGTTTAGTGAATTTTAATATATCTAGGTACACATAAAACGCATTACTATGTATAAAATGGTGAAGGTCGTCTACTATATGTATGTGTACTATGTGTCTGTCTGTTCAGCCACCAAAAGCGAACATTGCACCATAAATCGTCTGAAATATATGCCAATGATGATGACACATTAAAAGGGATTTAAATGTCTAGAAAATGGTGGCAAATTTTACTCGATCTCGAAAGTTAAGGAACTCTTTTGGCTTATTCAGTGATTGCAAGGGTCAATATGCTAATTAGTTACTTAATTACTAATGACTATTAGTTCAGTTACAATACAAGGTAGAGGTCTTGAGGAAAAAGCAAAAAACTATAGTCTAATGAGGAATGTTGAAAACGTGGACAGTAGGTATACATATGCCACTTTTTGCGTTCCCATTGAACCTGAAGCCATTACCGTGAAATCATATCGTGAGGAAACCTGCACATACCTGCGAATAAATTCAAAGGTTGTGTGTAAGACCAACCCGCACTAGGCCAGTGACGTTTACTTTTACTAGACCTTCACCCTGATTGGGGAGGGGACACGTTATGGACTGTAAACAAAGCCCTATTTGGGGGACATAATAATGAGCAAAACATTGAGTTAATCAGTTGTTTTTGAGGTTACTCAATACTCACTCGTATCTAAAGGCTTTTCCGTTGTCAGCTTTGATCATGTCCACCGTCTCCTGGTTGCCGGCAGGGTTGATGTCGACGCAGATGATGGTGGCGCCCAGACGACCGAACCTCAGCGCCACTTCCCGACCCATCCCATGACCAGTGCCTGTGATCTGGGGATTGAACATGGGTTAGTGAAGAGCCACTCGAAATGGACAAACCAGCAAAAAGTTAAAAATAACGTCTATCTCTAGTGCTATTTCGGATAGAATTTAAACCTGCGTCTTATTGAAAATGGAGGCTTAGAACATAAGCTTTATCACTATAAATTTTACTAAATTACTGAAAATTGTTTTTTAACTGTTCATATTAAAAAAAACAATCATCATAAGTACGGTCAGTTTTAGTGTAGGTAGCTGTCTCACATTTATCTTTTTTTTATAAATATGAGAATTAAAAAAAATCCATCAAACAGTCTATCAGAGAGTCTTTCTTTTTGCTTCATCGAGTACCACCCGACCATACCACGTGACGTGGTGGCAGAGTTCGGCGGCGTATGAGGGTGCGTGGGAGGGCTACCGAGCGGGGAACTCGTTTTGGTGCGGGGAGGTGAATGTCCCTATTATATGTACATCTGTGCCGGTGATTCACATTCTATAGTTTGTTTCATGTTAATCTGGACAAAAGGTCATTGACGCCTGCATACAATGCGCACATTTTTTTAAAACGATACGATAAAGCAATAGGAAATTATCGCCAAATACGTAATTTGGCATACCGTAGTAGAAGGCGGGGTGAGCGTGTGACCTTGAGCGCCAGACATTTTCACGTTACTTTATTTTTAATAACTATCAAGAAAAGAAAAACGTCAATGAACTTTTGTATGGATTTATATGAAACAGACCATAGTGAAGTCATCAATAAATACTCACGAGTATGACCTCTCCCTCCACGCTCTTTGGCTCCGGCGGGACGAAGAACTTGTAGATGCAGTAGAGCCACATGAGGTTCATCTTGAGGATGAGCAGTAGCACCTCGCCAGTCAGCAGCAGACCCTCGTAGATCTTCATCACTATGCCATGCTCGTCCGACCTGAAATAGAGACATTCAACTACTCATGATTTAAGAAAACAAGGTCTAACAAGAAGACCACGTGACTTGACACAAGCCTACGTCATCTGCTGTTCATTCTTGTCGAATAATGATGATGATGATGATGTCGAATAATACGCATTCAGACAGCAGATGACGTAGGCTTGTGTCAAGTTTAACAGTCCGATGTTAGACCTTGTTTTTTTAGACCATGCAACTACTAAATTATTGTACGACGTAGGTACATAGAATGGTAGCAGCAATCCGCACTCATCTACAACGTGTTAATTAAATAACGCAAAACCTTTCGGTGATGATAACTCAGCTCATGAAATGGGGAAGTGTCCTGGAAAAAGAAATCGATTTTAATTAGTCCGCCAGTTAGATTATCGAAAAAAATTGAACACGTATTTTATTTTTCAATTTGACGAAGATATATCGCATCAAAATGTAGAAGAGTGCTATGACGTCATCGTCGTTTTTCGTACAATTTGTATGGCGGCGTGTCGTCACTGGAAATTTCAAAGTATTGTATCGTCGGAATTTTTCATTTGCCAAACACAAATAAACGTATACCTACATTATATTTTAGTAATCTAACTGACGGACTAATTCGATTTTCTAGGACACTTCCCCAATGTAGAACTTATTGTTCTACACGTTTTCTGAAATCATAATTATTTTTTACTCTTCATACCAATGAATCAGCTGGCCAAGTCAACTTGTATGAAAATAAACGAAAAATTATAGCGATTATTTAAAACTTGTAGAAAAAAAGTTGTTCAGTTTGTGAGATGAGTTATCATCTTTTGCGTTCGTTTGATGGTAGACTAAGGCCTATTCACCCTGTTTCCAGAGTAGGCTCGCTCGACCACCAAGGTGGGGACATAATATATGGGCTTATTATTTTCGCGGCGACTAAAAACTGATATGGCGACTAACTGTTGGCAACTAATAAATTAATACGGCTGCAATCAAATGTTTCGGCGTTTATTTAATGTAAATAAGCGGCAACACCAGGCTATCATAAAAACGAAATATTGGCGGCTACTTTAGGGTAGCTAATATATTAAGTACGACTATTGAAATTATAGGTGAGGTACTATAAATAATTACTTGGCGACTAATATAATTACTTGGCGACTAATATTATTATTCTGTCAACTGTTAGTTGGCATATAATAAAGCAAATTCTGGGTCTTAGTAAAGGGCAGCTATAAAATTAAAACGGATATTATTTATAATTTTAAAAGGTTTTTTTTTAAATGTTTCAAATTATAATTTAAATAAAAATGGCGAACGGCGCGAGCGGCGACTGTTGAGGTTGGGTAGAAGCGGGGTACGTGCGGGCGAGGGGGGACAGAGCGGGCTATTAGCCAATTTGATTTATTTATTTTTTAACTAAAATTTGATTATTTTTTTATTAATTTTTTATTACTTTTTTTACATTTTGACTTTGACTTTGACGATGACAACTCTGAGGTCAAAATTGGAAAAAATGGCCGCCATTTTAAACATTTATGTTTCTGAACGGATTGCTCTTAAAATCGATATCTAGGGTCCCCAGTGGTGTCCAATGACGACTCTGAGGTCAAAATTGGAAAAAAATGGCCGCCATTTTGAACTTATATGTTTTTGAACGGATTGCTCTTAAAATCGATATCTAGGGTCCCCAGTGGTGTCCAATGACGAATCTGAGGTCAAAATTGGAAAATATGGCCGCCATTTTGAACTTTTATGTTTCTCAACGGATTGCTCTCAAAATCGATATCTAGGGTCCCCAGTGGTGTCCAATGATGACTCTAAGGTCAACATTGAAAAAAATGTCCGCCATTTTGAACTATTTTGTTTCTGAACGGATTGCTCTCAAAATCAATATCTAGGGTCCCCAGTGGTGGCCAATGACGACTCTGAGGTCAAAATTGGAAAAAATGGCAGCCATTTTTAACTTTTTTGTTTCTGAACGGATTGCTCTCAAAATCGATATCTAGGGTCCCCAGTGGTGTCCGATGACGAATCTGAGGTCAAAATTGGAAAAAATGGCCGCCATTTTGAACTTTTATGTTTCTGAACGGATTGCTCTCAAAGTCGATATCTAGGGTCGCCAGTGGTGTCCAATGACGAATCTTAAGTCAAAATTGGAAAAAATAACCGACATTTTGAACTTTTTTGTTTCTGGACGGATTGCTCTCAAAATCGATATCTAAGGTCCCCAGTGGTGTACAATGACGAATCTGAGATCAAAATGGAAAAAAATGCCGCCATTTTGAACTTTTTGATTTCTGGTCCGAATGCTTCCAAAATCGATATCTGGGGTCCCCAGTGGACTCCGATGACGATTCTGACATGACAATTGCAAAAAATGGCTACCATTTTGAACTTTTTTGTTTCTCGTCCGATTGCTTCCAAAATCGATATCTAGGGTCCCCAGTGGACTCCGATGACGATTCTGACATCAGAATTCAGAACTGCAAAATATGGTCGCCATTTTGATTTTTTTGTTCTCGTCCGATTGCTACCAAAATCGATATTTGGTGTCTTCAATGGACTCCGATGACGTTTCTGACATCAGAATTGCCAAAAAGTGACCGCCATTTTGAATTTTTTTTCTCTGTTTCGATTGTTCTAAAACTAAAAAAGTTCAAAATGGCGGCCATTTTTTGCAATTCTGATGTCAGATTCGTCACCGGAGTCCACTGGAGACCCCAGATATTGATTTTGGAAGCAATAAAAGTAGAAACTAAAAAGTTCAAAATGGCGGTAATTTTTTGCAATTCTGATGTCAGAATCGTCATCGGAGTCCACTGGAGACCCCAAATATCGATTTTGGTAGCAATCGGGCGAGAAACAAAAAAGTTCAAAATGGCGGCCACTTTTTGCAGTTCTGATGTCAGATTCGTCATTGGAGTCCACTGGGGACCCTAGATATCGATTTTGGAAGCAATCGGACGAGAAACAAAAAAGTTCAAAATGGTAGCCTTTTTTTGCAATTGTCATGTCAAAATCGTCATCGGAGTCCACTGGGGACCCCAGATATCGATTTTGGAAGCATTCGGACCAGAAACCAAAAAGTTAAAAATGGCGGCCTTTTTTCCATTTTGACCTCAGATTCGTCATTGTACACCACTGGGGACCTTAGATATCGATTTTGAGAGCAATCCGTCCAGAAACAAAAAAGTTCAAATGGCGGTTATTTTTTACAATTTTGACCTCAGATTCGTCATCGGACACCACTGGGGACCCTAGATATCGATTCTGAGAGCAATCCGTTCAGAAACAAAAAAGTTCGAAATGGCGGCCATTTTTTCTAATTTTGACCTCAGATTCGTCATCGGACACCACTGGGGACCCTAGATATCGATTTTGAGAGCAATCCGTTCAGAAACAAAAAAGTTAAAAATGGCGGCCATTTTTTCCAATTTTGACCTCAGAGTCGTCATTGGCCACCACTGGGGACCCTAGATATCGATTTTGAGAGCAATCTGTTCAGAAACAAAATAGTTCAAAATGGCGGACATTTTTTTCAATGTTGACCTTAGAGTCATCATTGGACACCACTGGGGACCCTAGATATCGATTTTGAGAGCAATCCGTTGAGAAACATAAAAGTTCAAAATGGCGGCCATATTTTCCAATTTTGACCTCAGATTCGTCATTGGACACCACTGGGGACCCTAGATATCGATTTTGGAAGCAATCGGACGAGAAACAAAAAAGTTCAAAATGGTTGTCATTTTTTGCAATTCTCATTTCAGAATCGTCATCTGAGTCCACTGGGGACCCCAGATATCGATTTTGAAAGCATTCGGACCAGAAACCAAAAAGTTCAAAATGGCGGCCATTTATTCCAAATCTGACCTCAAATTCGTCATTGGACACCACTGGGGACCCTAGATATCGATTTTGAGAGCAATCCGTTCAGAAACAAAAAAGTTCAAAATGGCGGCCATTTTTTCCAATTTTGACCTCAGAGTCGTCATTGGACACCACTGGGGACCCTAGATATCGATTTTGAGAGCAATCCGTTCAGAAACATAAAAGTTCAAAATGGCGGCCATTTTTCGCAATTTTGACCTCAGAGTCGTCATTGGACACCACTGGGGACTGAATTTTTGCCGCTCACGACTCACAAAATTACGCTCGTGTGGCCTCACCCTTATTCTGTCCTTCGAGCCATTTATCCATGTTTACTACTATCAAGACTAACAACTTAGCTACGGGACCGATGACGAAAAAAAGGCTATATAAAATTATATTTGCATCCTATTTTAACTTTAAATAACGCCCTTAAAGAGTCGCCAAAATTACTTTTTTTGCACTTAATTATATTTAACTACACACCCCATTTATTTTAAATAGAGGCCCTGTAGTGAATTTTTTGAATGCCTATTTGCCTTTTTTTATCTGCCATTATGTTGCTGCTTGAAAATAAATTTAGTTTCCAAAACAAAATACTCGATGCCAGTTTCAATTTAAATACTACCTTCCAATCAATTTATTTAGTAGCCACTTCATGCTTAAAATGTTACCTCACATTAGCCGCCAACCCATTATTTTTAGCACCCATTTTTATTTTTTTTGTATGCCTGATTTCGATTAGTTTGTCGCCGGGTTAAATACATGCCTAATATATGAGCTATTAACAACAACTTATTCATATTTCCAAACGTGGAAGTGAAAAAAAAAAGAAAAGAATGTGAAATAGGCTGTCTGCAGCATTTTATTATCTGTTGCAATTTTAAGGGATATCTCGATGTATTTATCTTAAACATTTTGGCATGTTTTTTTGTTACGAAATAACATTTAAATTATGTGCTTGACTGTATAAAACAAAGTGTATTTTTAGACAATATTTGGCGTTTAATTAATTGCGATAAAAAAATAGTTTATTTTTTACCAAATAGGAGAGTTTAAATTACAACGGCAATCGAGCAAAAGGAAGAAACGTATTTCGAAGGTACTCAAATAAAGTTACTTCTTCACAAATAACCCAGAAACATAACTATGTTATTGGGCTTGCCAAAAAAATACTAAAGTGATATAAAATAAGCAAAAAATACTATATAGTTTCGTGGAACTTTAAAGTATTAAAATGTTTTTGCACGTCCCAACTTCCTATTTGTTTGTTTATGTTAAAGGACGAGGTAGACGTCAAAGATCAGTTTCACATGACGTAGGTTCGGAACCAGTTCTTAACTCGAATGCGGTTGCAAGTTGCCGTCGTGAGACGATGACGTTGCATCAACATGTTTCTTCCGTCATGCGTGCAGACTGGCTGCATATAATTTAGCTACCCTTGAAAACACAACGTGATTTTTTACGGACTCAGAGAGGTCGAAAAGCCAGTATGGGATGTGGCAGTTTGTAGGCAAGATCAGAAAGGAGGCAAGTGCCGAACAGATCTGTGCTTCGCTTAGTTCGTTCGTTTTCCTGATTATAGTTCGTAAGATGTCCGTCGTCGTCCAACCCGCAATATAGTAGAATATCAAAGTTTAGTCACCTTAGCATGACCGTTCACGCTTGACAAATATAATTTTGTCATGCTTATACATATTATCCTATTGGAGTATATTTCAATAGCTAAGGTGTGTTTCTCATGGTATTTTGACAGTTAAGTGAAGTATGTATCTATAGTTTGTCACAGTGGTCATGGTATGGGGGCAGATTTGCATGTACTCAATCACACAACACCGGCTAAACTTAAAATAATGAAAGGCATGTAAGGGTTATTTTATAATATAACAGGATACTTTTTTTTGCCATAAAATTGCCATGCGGAGGGATCGCGGATCACAGCTAGAATAGTAGGTATATTGTTGTGTCACTGAATTGTTTCTTCATAATTGTTATTTTATTACATTGTTATCTACACAGCTCTCTTTTTTTAAAACCCTATTATTACTATTCGCTAATAGTTTTATTTTAATTATTTTTTATTTTTTTGGATTTGACCTATACTTGTGTCGAAAAGGTACGACCAATCAAGCTTCACCGGACTTGGAGCTATTAGTTGTCCCGATTGGGAATATTATTTAGCTGTAAAATTCTTCGGGCTATTATGGTATGATGGATGATTTATTATTAGTTCGCCAGCGATTCTCATTGTTTTTGTTCGGACATGCACATAAACTTATCTTAATTATTGTTTTTGTTGTAAGTCAGTTAGTTCCGTGTGTACCTAGCTGCAATCATCTCATTTCAACTATTTGTGTTTAATTACGAGCGCAAGCGTCGGTTCACGCATACAAAGAGACAGCTAAGTGTTATTGATGCATATTATTTCATGTTTTCAAAGTGTTATTACGACAATTTTTTACTATAAAATTTAATATGACAACTAGACCATCCTTCACCGATTCTGATTCAAGAAAGTCTTACCTACAACTAGAAATCGTAGATCTAAAAGCAAAAAAAAACTGCGCGTTTCGCTTTTTAAATACCTAAATAGTTTTTTTATACTTTTTCGATAGAATATTGCCAATAACTGAAAATTTAATCGTGCATTCACTGAAGATTATTACAAGCGCAGCAATAAATCTATTTCAATTAATATTGTTTCAATGAATTTCATTCTGAATAAATTTTGAACATAACTTCCATTTTCAAGTTTGACACCAAAGCGTGGTTCCAAATATATTTGCTGTTCAAAAATATTCCCCTTGAATGTTCACTTTTACCACCTTTTAGTAAACTTCATACACCTGGGTATAATATATGCATAATAATAAATGTATTATAAGATTATTAAACCCGACTTATTGTTGATTACTCGAGTTTACACACGACTTCTGCATTTATTCATAAGTATTATTTCCTCACAATGTTTTACACCGACGGACTGTAATTTTTTAATTGTCGATTAAACACCGTTGCAAAACGCCATCTGTTGCCAACATTTGCACACAATTATTTAAATAAAACCGGTTTAGTTTTTATAGCGAGTTGTTTATATCACGAGCATTTGAAATAACCGGTCCTAGCGACAGTCGAGTGCCACAAGGTCTTGGGACTTAGTCTTCACGTGTAACACTATACGTGACCTAGGTCTTATTGTATACTAGCTTTCCGCCGCAGCTCCGCCCACGTTAACAGTTTTTCCCGTGGGAATGAGGCATTTTCCCGCGGTAAAAGATATCCTATGTTACTCAGGGTGAATGTAGATTTCTAATGGTGAAAAAAATTTTGAAATCGTTTCAGTAGTTTTTGAGTTTATTCATACAAACATACACACAAAAATACAAATCTTTCCTCTTTATAATTTTAGTATGAAGTATTACTCGTATGCTTATACTATTATAGTTTTTATAGTTTAATTTTATTCATGCATAAAATAGTAAGTCTGACTGCATGTATCGGTAAATTGTCAATAATAATCATGTAAGTAAATCATATTAAACACGCGGTGCATAAATAGCTGCCGGAAGACTGAGTCACCGTGTTTTTTTTTAACAATAGCTACTTAATTGCTAAAAAACTTGGAACAAACTATGGAGAACAAGAGTCCCTATATAATTTCTTTCTAAATTTAATTGGTATGATGCTTGCTAGATTATTGTTTGTGTTTCAAGGTCATCATCATCATCCTCGCTCTATCCCATTATTTGGGGTCGGCTCTCCTGATATGTTTTCGCCATTCTGTGCGTTGTTTTGTCATTTCGGGCGTGAGGCCCGTCGTCTGAAGGTCGTTGGTAATGGTCTTCATCCAGGTCAAAGGTGGGCGTCCTCGGCCTCTCTTGCCCTCATCAATGCGCAATACCGTCTGCGTTAAGTGGTCTTGTTCACGGCGCATTACATGTCCATACCAGCGCAGGCGGCTCTCCTGTAATTTGTTGGTAATATCGGCAACCCTGAATGTACCCCTTATATGGTCGTTTCTCACTTTGTCCATCCGGGTGACACCGCCGGACCAGCGCAGCATCTTCATCTCCGCTACGTGAAGCTTTTGTTCGTCTGCTTTTTTCATGGCCCAGCACTCCGAACCATAGAGTAAGGCTGGTCTTACTGCTCGTTTGTACACTGTGCCCTTTGTTCTTATTGGGATTTTCTGGTCACATAGAACGCCAGTGAGTGCACGCCACTTCATCCACCCAGCTCTCACTCTGTTCTCTACGTCCTTCACAGTGTCACCACCCGAGTCCAGCACTGAGCCAAGATATTTAAATTCGGAGACTTGATTTAGTTTCGTGCCGTCTATTGTTGGTGCCCAGTTTAGATTACGGCCTGAAAAATTGCACCGCATGTATTCGGTCTTTGCCCGGCTTACTCTGAGACCCCTTCGTTCGAGAGCATCTTTCCATGCATCCAGATCTTTTTGGATTTCTGATGGCTCTTCCGCGACCAGAACTACATCATCGGCGTACAATAAGCACCATGGCGGACTCTTTTGTAGATTTTTTGTGACGTAATTCATGCACAGGTTGAATAGGAGTGGGCTCAGGGCTGAACCTTGATGGACCCCGACATTTACATCAAAACTAGCACCGGTACCTGCAGGCGTTACCACCCGCGTTGTAACATTATGGTACATGTCTTGTATCAGATGGATGTATAACTCTGGAATTTGTTGGTCTCTAAGTGCCTGCCATATTAGCCGCCGTGGGACCCGGTCGAACGCCTTTTCTAGGTCTATAAAGATGAAGTGCAGGTCTTTTTTACGGAGTTTGAACTTTTCAGTTAGTATCCGTACTGTATGAATCGCATCCGTTGTCCCCACGCCGCTTGTAAATCCACATTGATTTGGGGTGATGGTGGTTAGTTTTGTAAGCCGCTTTGTGAGCACTCTTTCCCATATTTTAAGACAGTGCGTCGTTAGCTTGATGGCCCTATGATTGCCGCATTCTGCAACATCTCCTTTGTTTTTGTAAAATGGGATGAGATTGCTTTGCCGCCACATATCTGGAATTCTCCCGTCTGTTAATATGCAATTAAAAAGATGTGTTAGCCATGCTATTCCGGTATCTCCAGTATTTTTCCAGATCTCTGCTGGAATTTCATCTGGTCCAGTGGCTTTTCGATTTTTCATACCAGCCAAGGCATCTTTTACTTCCTTTGGATTTATTGCATCTATGGGCCCGTATATCAATGGTAGTGGCATCATCGGACTTTGATCGAATTCTTCGTTAAGCAGAGTTTCATAGTATGTTTTCCACCTTTCCAAGATTTTTGCATCGTCTGTGAGCAGATGACCGGCATCATCATTAATATATCTATTCTGCTTGAAATCTAGCGTACTCCTATTTCGCTGCTTGGCGACTTTGAAAATTTCTATATCAGATTTACATTGCTCTAGTCGTTCAATGAAGGTTTTTTGAGCATCTGCTTTGGATATCGCTACAGATCTTCTTGCAGCCTTTTTTGCAGTTTTGTACTTTTCCATATTTTCAAGCTTTTCCGTTTCGTCCTGGGTGTTTTGCCAGACTTTAAAGGTTTCCTTCTTTACATGAAGTTTGTCTTTTACATCAGGGTTCCACCAAGCAGCATCTTTGCCTATGTTAAGCATACCCTTTGATATTCCAAGGTTATGTTTGGCCGAGGTGGTGACAGTTTTGTGGAAGTCGTTCCATATTGAGTTTACATCCTCTGTTCTGTTATAGGATCTATCCATGTATTCCGCCACTTCATCCGTAACTATTTTACCCTCAGGCTTGTGCATATTATACCACTTAATCCGCGGAGTTTCCTTGACCTTTCTTTTCTTTTTCCAAGTTGGCATGCTAAGACAGGTTACTAAGAGGCGGTGCTGTGCTGTAAGTGGTTCGCCTGGAATCACTTTGCAGTCTTTGCAGTATATGCGGGTATCGCAGTCACACAGGAAATAATCCAGCTGTGTAGCAGACTTTCCGCTTTTATAGGTAATGAGGTGCTCATTCTTCTTCTGGAAGAAGGTATTAATAATTGGCATTTGGAAGTTCGTCGCTAAATCTATAATGTCTTTTCCTTGATCATTAAGTGTGCCATATCCGAAGCCACCGTGCACTTTGGAATTTTGTGGGGCTACTTTACCTACATGGCCATTGAGATCGCCCGCAATTATTTTCCTTTCTGTGTTTGGTATTCTTTGCACAACTTCTTGTAGTTCTTCCCAAAATTGCATTTTTGTGCTTCAAGGTAGTCAAACAAAAATTCAAAATTCAAAATTATTTTATTAAATTATAGGCTCCCACACAGAACACTTAATGACATCATTTCAAAATTAAAAGCTTTGCTCAAACCAAGACCGGCTCTCGTCACAAACGAATGTACAAGTCTAATCAATAAAAAGAGATCAAACAATCTAAAAGAGGCGATGAGATAAATCAGTTTGATTGAACATACTAGCACTGGCGGGTTCGAGCAATATAGAACAAAATAGACTAGGAAACAATCTTTGAATTGTGATTGTCAGAGGAAAATCTTGTGACAAGTTGCTCATTGTGCTTTTCGGGAGTTTTGAACATCGCTGAATCCGAAAATCGCTATTAGCGGTTCAAAAAATTACTCCTTGTACATGAAATCCAAAATGGCGGCCAAGAAAAAATTAACATGCCAATGCCATGACACTGTACTTGACTGGCTAGTCAAACGATCTTCTTTTTATGAAATCTCAAACATGGAACATTAGATGGACTAATTGAAACCGTATCGTACAGTAATGAATGAGGCTAAGCTAAACCAGAGAGATGATAAAAATAATTATTTAAAAACATACAGTCCTAGGAAACATACACGTCCCATTCTCATGACAATAAAGTTTGGTAATAATTAAATCGCCATAGGTAACTGTAATGTTTATTTACATTTAAATTTTAATTTAGTTGATGCCGACAACAATACAGATGTTCATAATGTATTTTGTTGAAAATAAACAATTTTTATTTTATTTTTATTTTATTTATTTAAATTTTAATTGCTGTCGTATTTTACAAAACATCTCGAGGTAAATATGTAAGCATGTACAGGCTAAGTGTGTAGGTACAGTCAAGGCCATTTCCGCATGATTTGTATATATTTAATGTCAGATGACAGCACGTGAGACCACACTACCTGCCACGGGGAGTGTTGTCATGGTTGTCACTAACCCCACGCTCGGCAGGCCGGGGGATAACAGCTGGGCTAGCATAAGGTTTCACATGTGATGTGACAGACATAGCTTATGTCGAGTTTATACTCTTATCCTATTGTAATATGGCGAGTTTCTCGAACCTTTTTAATCAAAGTTCAAACAGTTTAATGTGATATAATCGCTTGTCACAGTGCTTCATGCTGGGCCTACAGTACGCGCGAGATAAATGCTGAGTGCGTTTTACTTAAATTTGAGTTAATTAGGTAATAGGTATGTAGGTACCTACATAAGTTTTTAAATAAAATTGTTACTACTCTCTGTAACATATAAAATAAATTATGCTACAAATACCTTAATATAAGATATATCGAGAAAGAAAGTAAGTAAACACATCACTCGCGCGCGTACTGTACCTACTGTTGTTTGTTTGTACACAGAGTTAAGTGCGTATTTATTTATCAAGCAGTGCTTTCATTAAAGTGGACCGAGTGAACGCGTAGTTTCAGGCAAAATATGTTTATTCCTATGACCATATAATATATGTCCTCCTCTAAGGTCACATTCTACCGCCCCAATTAAAACCGCAGTACCTACGCCTTTTTATTTTTGACTTGATATTGTACAGTTTCGCGAAGAGATCTACCATAAACAAAGACCCTTACTCGTATATCTGAAGCAGCTAAGCAATAAGAATCTTTGTTCTTAACAATCAATATCAAGTTAAAAAAATTAATAAAAAAGCCGAGTTGCGTTTTTAATTTGGACGGCATTCTTACCGGTTTTCATGAAATACCGTTAGGTATCCAGTTTATAACAGATACCTATTATTTAATAATATTGAATTTTCTTGTCTGTAATTCAGTCTTTGGCTGATTTTTTATTGACTCGCGAGGTCTACAGGCTTACATAACCACTAGTCTAATACCTAATACCTATAGCAGGTTCATTTTAGAATGGTAATTGAAAGTCCTTACGATTAAATGCAATGAGTGCATACCTACGTACGTACCTACATACTCGTACTTAGAGTTCACTAGAAGTCGAGAACATTATATTATAGGACTGTTACTTAATAGCCTATTAACATCGAATAATCACAGTTTTAATGACTATTTTATATGCACTTTATTAATACTCGTACCTACATCACTATTTACAAGAAATAAAGATAAAAATACTGTAAAATACCTCGATGGCTACCCAGGCGTTATATTATTAATTTTGAATATATTTATATACTCGTATTTAGGTATGTTTATTTTTCAAACTACCTCGTTTCTGAAATATAATTTAGCGGGTCAAGCAAGAGTGATCTACTAGGCAATACTCGTACATAATAAAAAAAATATTTATCATACTATTATTATAAAGAGGAAAGATTTGTATTTGTGTGTGTGTGTGTGTATATTTGTAATAAATAAACTCAAAAACTACTGAACCGATTTTAAAAATTATTTCACCATTAGAAAGCTAAATTCATCTTGAGTGACATAGGTTATCTTTTACCGCGGGAAAATGCCTCATTCCCATGGGAAAAACTTGTTAGCGCGTCATTATTTATAAAAGAAGCCTTGCTTGAATCATACAAAAAAGTGAGTTATATTTCAAGATCTCTGTGATATTATACAATTTGTGTTTGGTTACGTGCAATAAAATACCTTATACCTTTACATTAATTTAATTGAATAACAAGCAAATTATCCTTGTTAATGTGGTTATGATGTTATAGGTAATCGGAAAGAATTCTTAGGTTTAGCAGAGTAAAGTCGGAAGCCGCTAGGCTAAGCTGCCTGGCGTCATTATGAATTCAAGCGAATTCAAGGGCGTTCATCGGTTGATACATTCAACCAAGAAATATTAATATTCATAAATTTTCCTTTGTCACTAAATTATTAAACTTTGTGGAAATAATACATAGTTTAAAAAACTAAAAAACACGCTTCCTGTCCGCCACCTTGGACATCCGCCATATTGGATTTAAGTCACGTGACTTTTTTTTTCGTATTCCTGACAGCAAACCCTTTCATTTGATACCCATATCATAGGGGTGGATTTCAAACAGCCAGTTCGCCATCTTAGGGAGGCCGCCATATTAGATTTGTAATGACGTTTCTTAGCTAGTCATGTATTGTCATCAGAACACAGAGCGTGTGCAAAATTTCATCCTAATCGAAGACCGGGAAGTGGGTCAAATTAAGATTCCAAGATTTTTTTAGATACAATAATGGGGAGGCCGCCATATGGGATTTGTAATGACGTTTCTTAGCTAGTCATGTATTGTCATCATAACTCAGAGCGTGTGCAAAATTTCATCCTAATCGAAGACCGGGAAGTGGGTCAAATTAAGGTTCCAAGATTTTTTTAGATACAATAATGGGGAGGCCGCCATATTGGATTTGTAATGACGTTTCTTAGCTAGTCATGTATTGTCATCAGAACTCAGAGCGTGTGCAAAATTTCATCCTAATCGAAGACCGGGAAGTGGGTCAAATTAAGATTCCAAGATTTTCTTACATACATAGTTACTTACAAGTGAAGCTAATATAAAGCGTGTAAAAAAAAGGAATAATATATTGTTTGTATCGTCTTCCATGCATAAAGTCTATTGTAAGCAATAAAAAAACACATATTCATTGTTAGTAGGTGAGGGTCACGGCACGAGATGTTGCTGGTAGACAGCAAACACGTTATGGAGATCATAATCCCCTAAAACATGCGTAGCATCATGGACCATGGTCCAAGAAAATAAGGTCTAACCATTAGACCACGTGACTGACACGAGCCTACGTCATTTTGCTCTGTTCATCCTTGTCTATTACACGCATTCGACAAGGATGAATAGGCAAAATGACGTAGAAATGACGTGAGCTCGTGTCAGTCACGTGGTCTAATGGGAGGACCGTGTTTTCTTGGACCATGCGTAGCATCTAGTAATCTCATACAACTTTTTTTTTTATTGACCACAAAAGTACGACGAATCACGCTTCACCGGACTTGTGGAGGAGCGGAAGACTACCCAAACTGACCCAAAGTACTCATGTACCAACGCGTCTAGGGGCGGCTCGAGGGAGCCTAGATGGATCTAGGCCTAGGGCGTTGTTACGGAAAAACATCGTGAAGGAGACGACGCCTGAGGGGCTCCGTCTCTGATTATTAGTTTTGATTATGACCGCGCCTAAGCCGTACGGGCATTGTTACCTGAAGTTTAAAGCCGAAAGCCTGGCTAAAAACCGTATACTTTCATTTCATAGGCCTTACCTTAGTAGCTTTACTTTAGTAGTCATGACAACAAGGCCAAAACACTTAGTTATTTATAATATTGGACATTGAACCGCACGTTAATCAGCTGTAGGTATATTCCAGTTCTATATAAACATTCTCGTTATCAACAATGGCTACAAGCGGCGATAATACCCTTTTAGGTAATGTCACTTTGAAAATAATATGAAAATAGCAAGAATATTTTTCGTAATCGACATAGGAAAATACCTCATTCCCACGGGAAAAACTGTTAACGAAGTTTAGGAGGATGGACGGATGTTTGTTACTCTTTCACGCAAAAACAACTGAATGGATTATGATGAAACTTTACAGTAATATAGCTTATACATCAGAAAACACACAGGCTACCTTTTATCGCGGGAAAATACCTCATTCCCACGGGAAAGAATGTTAATGCGAGTGGAGCTGCGGGGCAATAGCTAGTAGTTAATATCGGAGTTGCCCACGTAGTTTGCGGGTTGTGTTTTGAATTACCAATAATAACCTAGTACTAAACTCTAGGGGAAACATTCATTTCGATTCTGGTAAGCATCAATGTATGAACAATTAAATGATTTATGATTACTTTGTTCAAGCAAGTCAACACGTTGTAATACGTTACGAGAGTTCCAAAATACTTACTCACCAGTGTATTAATATTTAGTTTAGTATGCTGTCATAAAAGGTTAACGTTGTGATTAGAATTCTCAATAAGTGGACATAAATATGTACTCTGACGTGATTGTTTGACTAGCTGATACTTTGTGATGAGTCTTTTTTTGCTTACGATATTTTAAATATTCCTATGTAAGCTTTATAAATTCGTAACTCCAACTATTTATTTTACTTACTAGCTTCCCGCCCTACGGCTTTTCTCGCGGTAAAAGGTAGACGATGTGTTATTCTGATATATAGCTATATTATCGCAAAATTTCATTAAAATTCATTCAATAGTTATTGCGTGAAAGAGTAAAAATTCAAATTTTTATTAGAAGTAAGTATGATTTTACAAATCACTTTTCGACATCGAGGCGAGTTCACAATTTGGCTGTCTTCTGTGGAGAAGAACTCGCCGGAAGAAACACCACAAGCATTGCATCTTTTCAAAATATTTTACAAAATTAAGTAACGATGACAAAAGCAATATATAGGCTATATTATTGCAAAGTTTCACTAAAATTCATTTAATAGTTATTGCGTGAAAGAGTAACGATGGAAAAAGCAATTCAAAAACTGAAAACCTGTGATGCAAAAGATCAATTTAATTCTTTTTGCACAGAAAATTAAGAAACAAGGCTATTTTAAATTATGAACGGTTGGCTGGAAGAGATCTCTATTCAGAGATAATCTCGCCCTTGTAAACTACCGCTTAAATGTACTGCTTACTTATCTTTTTGTAGAACCTAGATAAAAAATGAGCACTCCCCGTAGTCGAATTTTTAAAATTAGGGACGAATAGCAAGTCCTTTTTCCACATTATTTATTTAAACAAAGCCTACAACATATTGAATATATGATCGATGTCGGATCCTCCCATCTACACAGTCGTTAGGTTTGCAACACTCGCTTTCGACACCCAGCTCAAACTTAGCATTGACATGAATCTGACATTATTACTTCATTTCATTTACGAGTACTTGCTTAAAAACAAGTGAATTATCTACTATAATGTTAATATCAAGGGGGAGGGCAGGCAAAACTGGGAGGAAGTTTAATCCAAAAAATAGGCTTGGGTATAGTACGCGCGCGTACTGTAACACCCAACTAAAAACAGTCAAATGGAATAAGAATAAAATATGACATGAATCATTTAAGCCCTTTTGCTTCTACGCAAAATAACCTGAAATTGCATAATATGTTTAATTTGCTTGTGCTTGAGATCGGTATTTCAAGATTAAGTTAACCCTCTTTGAATTATAAAATGCCCACAAGACAGGCTTAGCCTAGTGTGGGGTTTTATGCTCTTAAAGTTGATAACTTGATAACACATGCAAACTCTTTCTTCCTTAAGTTTGTTTGTAGATCTCCTGTACTCTTATTAAAAGCGACTGATTTCCTACATATTGTTAAGATTTCCAACACTATGTTTTGTATCTAATTGAAGGGTTATTTACAAACAATCAAATTCTTTTGTTACAGTTTTTTGTTATAGAGAGGAATAAATAAATTATTATTATTATTATTAAAAATGTGAAATGGGAAACATCATGTCTTGTCTGTCAAGTTGGTGAAGCTTGATGTGTCGATGCGTACCTAATCCTCTTTTGTTTTAGTAAACTCGGGCGCATACCAGCCCCCGTAGCGTGACCACTGTGACAAACTATGTATCCCTCACCTAGCTGTCAAAATACAATGAGAAACCATGAAAAACCCGCCATAATGAAATATCCCCAATAATATAATCCTTCCTACCATGGTCTAAAAAAACAAGGTCTAACACTCGGACTGTCAAACTTGACACAAGCCTACGTCATCATGCTGTTCATCCTTGTCGAATAATACGCATTAGATGACGTAGGCTTGTGTCAAGTCACGTGGTCGGAGTGTTAGACCATGTTTTTTAAGACCATGCCTCCTACTAATATTATAAACGGCAAAGTTTGTGAGTATAGATGTGTGTTTGTTACTCTTTCACGCAAAAACTGCTGAATGGATTTTAATGAAACTTTACAGTAACACATAGATAGGCTACTTTTTACCGCGGGTAAAATGGTTATAGCGGGCGGAGCCGCGGAGCGAAAAATTAGTAAAATTATCGGGAAATACAATACCATAGACATAAAGAACAGCAAAAAATATCTATCCCTATGGCTAATACTCACTCGAGCGACAGTATGTTGACTCTTCTCCTCCGAGTTGCCATAAACGATCTGTTATACCACATTTCGACGATTCCAGAACCGAAGCACACTTATAAACCGTAAATCGACATTAAAACCGTCTGTTCCACTCCTTAGCACAGTCCTTAGGCCAACTACGTAAGCGACAAGCTCGAGAACTGTCAAACGCGACATAGTGAAATTAGAGCCATAATCGCTCTGTCAATATGTCGCGTTTGACAGTTTCCAGAGCCTGTCGCTTCTTACGTAGTAAGTCTACGGGTATTATTCAACAGTTAGGTGCAAAAGCACAGAATACCAAATAGTAGTCCCAAAATAGTGGCAAAAGTTATTTGTCTATATCTTAAGAGTGAAATCTGTTAAGTGTTTTTAAATATTGGCAAAAAAACACTGTCAAGGTGAGCAAATAGTGAGTGAAATGTAAAAACTTAACGTTTCAGCTAAATAACGTAAAAACAATTTTAAATAGGTATTTTTCTGTCAACCTTTTAGTTTCTTGATCATGTTCATAGACTAGTAAAAACTATTAGAGTTCAATCTAGCTAGGCGATAAATTACTATGTAATATTTCGCAAGATAAAGTAAATCAATTGGATTCATAAATAAATGTTTAGGTCTGAATACTCCTTTTAAAATATCCAGTCTAAAGAAGCATTAAATTGATACATGGTTATAAAATTATAATATAATAGAATCTTGTGTATTTGTTTAGATTATAACTTTATAGGTTTCACAAAGCAATGCATACAAATTCCAATATCCATACGATATTCTTCACAAGTGTTTTCACAAGCAAAACGATATAATCCTAATTTGTTTAAAAAAAACTATTTTAATGTCTGCAACACTTTACAATATGCACTTCGTTTTTCAAATTACGAAAAATATGCCTACAAAACAAAACAAAACAAAACAAAACCACATCCGCTTAGAAACTTGATACTGGCGCAAAGGCACACACACTAGCGCCAAACTTTAAAAAAAGAAGAAAAAGCCACATTCTGTAACTTATTTTTGAAAATCGAAGCGGGAAATTTGTTTTATTTTTCCGAGCCCGCCGGAGACGCGGTGCACTAACAGCTGCACTTTCGCTAATGCGTCCGTGCAGCAGAAATTGCATAATTAGCGGAAACACTAGAAAATTGCGTAGGTATACTTGTTGACGGCATGATCGGTTACATACTTAACTTACTTAGTGCACCGCTCCTGCTCGCTATGTTTACCAAATATCGCGTAAGTACTTACTAGAAAGAACTTAAGTTTCATACTTTCTACTGAAATTGAGTAATTGCATTTGCAAAGTTAAGTAATCTAAACTTTTCTAAAGGTTTAAAACCTAACCACCTATTTTCAGGAAAGAACAAAATTTAAAGTATCCACTAGTTCGATAAAAAAATATTTCTTTTCCGTATGGATTGTAAGGTCATTGACCTACCATTAATTCTAGTGTCAGAAATATTGAGTGAGCCGCTTAAAGTGAATTACATTATTTGTATGCCATTTATGACAGGATTTAGTGGCACTAATATTATCGTTTTTTCTATTATAAGACCTTTATAACTAACCTATTTTCAACAAATAAAGCATATCTTATCTTATCTTGTGACCAGGCTTCTGACATTATGGCTCGTGTAACGACTACATAGTAGATAGGGACCAACTGCTTTACGTGCCTTCAAAGCACGTAATCATCTAGCTTTTCCGGTAATTAGGTCAATCAGTCTGCAGTGTCCTAGGAAAACTAGTAAAATAAAACGACATTTAGACATTTCATCAGTTTTATCTACCTACATAATTACTTTTTAAAATTAAAATGGCCGTTTAAAATTATTGTAAATAATAAAAATTTATAAACCATAATAATAATTTAAGTTTCAAAACTGAAATAAAAACATTTCAAAGCGTAAATCCAATACTGTGACCTTGCCAGGCGTAGGTAATCCAAAAGTCAAGGTCATATTTTTTATGCCATTGACACGAACTGCCGAGTGAGCTGTGCGCGAGTCGGTTTGGTAACAGCGCTGGCTGCTACCACAGATAAACGATCCATTATGAGTTAGTTACATGATCATCACAATTCTGACAGGGAGCTCAATTCTGGCGTAGCCTCTAAAATCTCTAAATTTAAGTTGTTGGCCTCATATGGGAATCGAAAAGGATGGGAGATGGATAAATTTAATTTTGAATGAATGACATTTAAAATAAGCAGCGCAGCTGTCAAATTCAGCTTGATACAGGTAGTCGGGATGTTTTTAAATGCCTGCTAAATTAGTGCGAACTACGCGTATAATCGATGTTTGACGTCTCTAAATTTAAGTTGACAGTCACCTGTCCCTTTTCGTTCTTGTAATATGTAGAATCGGGCCCGGTTATTGAATTAAGTATTAATAGTCTACTTACTTAACAGCTACTAGTAAAATAAAACTGAGTAGGTAAATAAATAAGAGAAAATAGGCCATTCTTCCGGGGACAAAATAGTAAAATATTTGTGGTAAGGTAGAGCTCTACTCCCTGAAAACTGAAATAGACAATAATGCTTAAGTAAGTATGGGAACTAACAACATTAGCAAAATATGCGTGAACTCAATTTCAATACTACTGAGAAAATATTTAAGTTTCGAATCTCCTCAATCCTTTTTTTATTTGGTCGCCCACAATTTATTAATACACAAATGAAATGACACAACGTGCTAACAAACGAAATGAAAATAAACAGGCAACAACGCCATGCACATATGTTCTGTAGTTATCAAACAATATAACAAGCAACCTTAACGCAAGATTAAACAAAATTATGAAGGGAAAAGTATTCAAAATAGTTAAATTGTTTATTGAGAAATTATGGTATAAAAATATTAATTATCTATTAGAATCAGGCTCGAGCCCCTCGGTGGGGACATTATTAATAAATAATAATAATGTATTAAATTATAAAACAGCATTTACATTACATTTGAACATAGTCCCGCAAAACTGATTCAGCAGTTTGACTGCAGGTGAGAGTCTCTAATTAAACCAACAAAATGTAACACTATATATTACTAGCTTTCCGCCGCGGCTCCGACCGCGTTAACAGTTTTTCCCGTGGGAATGAGGCATTTTCCCGCAGTAAAATGTAGCCTATGTTACTCAGGGTGAATGTAGCTTTCTAATGGTGAGAGAATTTTTGAAATCGGTTCTGTAGTTTTTGAGTTTATTCATTACAAATATATACACACACACACACACTCCAAAAATACAAATCTTTCCTCTTTATAATATTAGTTTGACTAGTATGATATATAATATACCTAGGTACTTAATTTTAGATAAGGAGTGCACATGTTTTCATTTATGGAAGAGTATCCAATATATATGAGCTGTTTACGAGAATCAGAGTCATTGTAGCATTGTGAACCTTTCTTAGCAAGCGAGCGATAGTTCCTTCCAGTATATCAAGTGGTTGTTTCTTGAATAGATATTGCTTTATTGTGGTGGAGTTAGCCATTTAGTATGACCATTGATCGCATATAGGTATACGACTGTTGTCTTACCAATGCCATTATAACATTAGTAGATTAAAAATTAAAAAAAAAAACCGCACAAAACCGTTAGAATAGAGCTGATAATCTTTAAATAGCTGAAGAATTTTTTTTTTATCATAGCTAAGAACACTCTCGATTATGATGAGATGACCACCTAGTCTATGCACCATGCAAACAAAAAAAACTATATCAAAATCGGCGCATCCGTTCAGGAGCTACGATGCCACAGACAGATAGACAGATAGACAGACAGACAGACAGACACACACGTCAAACTTAATGGCGAAGCGCAGCTACAATCTTTCTGTAACACCCCCGTTTTTCGTCGGGAGTTAAAAGGATTGTCAATAACGCTATACGAAATCGTTTTAATCAAAGATTGATTTATTTTTACACGCTTTATATTAGCTTCTTGTAAGTACCTATCTACTTGTAAGTAACTATGTATGTAAGAAAATCTTGGAATCTTAATTTGACCCACTTCCCGGTCTTCGATTAGGATGAAATTTTGCACACGCTCTGAGTTCTGATGACAATAATTATACATGACTAGCTAAGAAACGTCATTACGAATCCAATATGGCGGCTTCCCCATTATATGTATGAAAAAAATCTTGGAATCTTAATTTGACCCACTTCCCGGTCTTCGATTAGAATGAAATTTTGCACACGCTCTGAGTTCTGATGACAATACATGACTAGCTAAGAAACGTCATTACAAATCCAATATGGCGGCCTCCCTAAGATGGCGAACTGGCTGTTTGAAATCCACCCCCATGATATGGGTATCAAATGAAAGGGTTTGCTGTCAAGAATACGAAAAAAAAAGTCACGTAACTTAAATCCAATATGGCGGACGTCCAAGATGGCAGACAGGAAGCGTGTTTTTTAGTTTTTTAAACTATGTATTTTTATTAGACATGCGCAAAACAGTACGTTTTAATGCCATATCACATTACTCATTACTTTCGAAAAGGTGATATCACCCCGTACTATTACACATCACCCTAAACATTACCCGAAATGTTGAATGGAATTTGTTACTTTGTACGAAAAAAGGCTCTGTAGTATTCCGTACCGTCAGCACATAATATTACTTTATCATAACATTACCTGCGCGCGACAGTATTACTCGAGTTAGATAGCACACAAAAAAAGTGCTTTTGTTTTTATTTTTCACTAACTGACCCGAAAGAAGTTGATTTTCTTCCATAATAGGTAATGTGTGATGTGTACGTGTACTGGTTACAATACTCGCGTAATGTGTGATATTGCATTACCTTTTAGGGTGATATTACTTTTGTGATATCATACGCATTACCTACACATCTCTAATTTTTATTAATTAATATGTACTCGTACCATAACAAGGGAACTAACGAAATACGGCTTTCCTCAGAATATTTTTCTTGACCATAACAGCGTCGAATAAACGCACATATGAATTTGAAACGCGAAAACACATTTTGCCATGGCTTGAACCCGCGCTTACCGAATTAGAAAACTTCTGAACCCATTTTAATGAAATTCAGTATCAAAATAAAATAGATCTTGGGGAGTAGGTAACATAGGCCATCTTTCATCGAGGGAAATTTTATATCACCACGGGAAAAACTGTTAACATTCCTAGCTAAATCGATTTAATTATCTCGGTCATCGTCATAAAATTGATATGAGTTCTCTGCTGGCTTTTCACGAAATATCGAGAGTTGAGACTGCCCAATGATAAAGTCTAAAAAAATTTTGTTTTTTCCTAATAAATCTTACTGTTGATTTGTTTTGATATTTATCGCAACTCTTATTAGCTGTGAGATTGGAAGGTCAACTTCTTAAAATTATATATTACTCGTAATAAAAACAAGTTTTTAATTGTTTTTTTCTCTACATCTAATTAATGCAAATAAAGTTATTAAGTATAGTTCTTTCAAATTAAAAAGGTTATTTCGTTAAACTTTAATTGTATGTTTCAGGAATTTTAATAGGTACATAACTAAGTTAGTGATTCGCTCGCGGCTTCTCCTGCTTATTTATTCTTAGTAGAAATGAGGCATGTGCTGAGTCTCTGACCTTTTCATTCTATACTGTCAATGTATTCTACATAATATGTATCTAAGTTTTTTAATTTACTTTACGGGTGAATAAAGTTTATATTTTATTTTTTCAGGAAATTTAAACAATTTTCGACAACACTAGTCTGAATATGTTTCAAGATAATATATTGACGAAATGTATAAAAATTATAACCTTTATAACCCTAGTTCTTTGAACCCTATGTTATCGCGCTTGAGTAAGTTAACACAGATAACATTTAACAAAGTAACATTCTTAACCACTTACAATGTTTTTCATGTAAGTAAATAAATATTTACTTTATATTTTTTGTAAAAAAAATTAAGAATTTTATTTTATTTTCTCGATTTCGCAAAAAATGTGAAGGATATTAATAAAAAAAAAGAAAAACTACTTTCTTAGTTGCTATACTTATTCATTATTGAAAACTGTAAATTAATATAGAAATTTGTTTAAATTAACGTTTATGTATGGTGATTGGTATTAAATTACTAACCATGGTGCCTTTTCAACTAATGTTGCGGTCGCCCCATTTTTGTGTGCTGTAGAAGTCGACATTTTTGATGCCTGGAACAAAACAATTCAATACATTTACTTTGATCCAATAAATAAATCTGGATATTGTTTTCATTTCAATAAAATAAATGAAATTGTTTATTCCACCCATCCACTTGTTACAGTTATCTAAGCGGCAAGATCTGCTCCTGACCATTAAAATATCATTTACCTACATATTGTCATGTCACACACTACACAAACAGACAAGAAAAAAAAACTCACCAAATATTTCTTACAAACTTTCTTGTTACTGGCACTTTTTAAAAGAAACAATAAAAACTAAAATCGAATGTTGTTATTGAATGTTCTTAATTTGAAATTATAATTTGCGGTATATTGGTAACGCGTCCGTTTCCCGCGACCGGCGCGCGCGACTGGCATGTGTTTTGTATGGGTTTGTATTTGGCGATCAACTCGGTAATTGGGTCGTTCACGATAATACCGGCAGTGAACAGTGGAAGCTGTTCATTCTTGCACTGCAACATCTACTTGGAGGTATGTTATAAATAAGTATAAGTATTAATCATGATTCAGAGTGATTTCGATTAAGTCTATAACTATTTATTCAACACATCACATGAAAAACAAAGTAAGTAGGTATTGACCGTGGTATAATTTTTTAAACTTCAATTTTAAAATTTCAATACCTTCTACTAGCTTTCAAAAGGATGGTTTTTTCTTATTCCTTACAGCAAACCCATTTTTGTGACAATATTAGATTTAGAATCGCTCAACTCAATCGCATTTAGTTGTACTTGTTCCAAAAGTATTGTATTTACATGACACCAAAAAAAAGAACTTCCGTTAGCCTGATATTAAAATAAAACCACAATCGGCGTTTTTTAAATAGTAAAAAACAAGATTTATTTCGATTTTAAAAACAACTGTTCGTTGTTATTTTATTTTATTTTTATTATAGCAATAGGAAGAAATATGTATATTATGTAAAGAAGAAATATTCACTGTAAAGTGTCCACTTCATCGCTCAATGTGTTACTCTGGATGAGGATCTAGGCCGGAACCCAGAAAGTCTTTCACGTGAATCATCGCCCTGCGAGGGAAAACACGACCAAACTGAAAACAAATAAAATAAGTGTTATTTAAATAGCAATCTAACACTCGGCCTTCCAATCTCTAATTTAAATTAAGTAGGTACACCAAGTGACAGACAGAAAGACAGCTAATGTACCTACAATCATAGGTAGCTAATATAATAAATATTATTATACAACATCCAGACACAAGCTCAGAATTCAAATGTTTTTTGTTTTTTTGTTTTTCTTTGTTTTTTTTTGTTTTTGTTTTCTGGTCGTGGTGACTCTAGTGATTTTCAAGGCAAGCGTACTAACAAGTACAAAGTTATCTTAAAAAAAACTGATGATGGCTATCCAGTAATTTACTTACATTACATGCTACAAACACACCATAAAGTAAAGATTTTGACAACAAGACTTTTTTGATAAAGCAGAAGATAAAATGGTGTAAATTATGTTGTACGGACACGATCAAGATTACCTTATTATGATAATAGAGAGATGACGGGATTGTGATTTCTTCATAGTTCCTGCGCACAGCGTCAATAATATCATCGGCGGCATCCGTTGGACTCACTATCTTCATCATGGAAGGGAACTTAATCTTTGGGTTCTTCGCCAAACCAGTGTCCACTATATATGGGCAGATGGTTGTAAATTGGATCTGAAGGAGATAAATATTAATAGTTTTTCCCGTCCGAATGAGGAATTTTCTCGCGGTAAAGGTTAGCCTTCTTCCGCAAGGTCTATTCTATCTTTGTGCCAAGTTTCACCAAAATCGGTTCAGTAGTTTCGGAGCCTATTCTATTATTAGGGATTTTTTAAGTATTTTTACAACTTAGTTTACATTATTGAAGTTTTAGTCAGGATCCCTAATTTACTTAAGGATGCCTTTGTTACTCAGGGGTCATGTAGCTTCTTGACAGCGAAAGAATCTTTGAAATCGGTTCAGTAGTTTCGGAGCCTATTCGATGCAAACAAACCAACAATCAAACCTTTCCTCTTTATAATATTAGTATAGATAATGCATGTAAATATTTTGTTACTGAGCACTTTGTTTACAGATTGTTGACGTGCTTTTACGATATTACCTATTAAGGAAGATTTAATTGGTTTTGACAGCACAAATAAAACCACTTCTGACAAGATATTTTGTTTCTATTGTTCTAGGACACAGTGAGCCCATTACAACTCTGCTTACCGCGTATCTTATATATTCGTATCCTAAAGAGGTTTGGATAGTACTGAAACCATTACAATTTTAGAGGTTTTTAAAAATTGCTTTTCTATTTTGACGATATGTGACGTTCCACGTGCAAAGGTCGGTTTCAGTTACGCATATCTTGGTAAGGTACCTTTGCACGTGAACGCCACATATTTTTCTTCAGAAAGTGACGAATATGAAGAAATTGGTGGCTTTTTCTGGGTAATTTGACATATTATATTTGCAAAATTATATTTAAAATGAATACAGTGATTTACCCCACTGAAGTCCCTGGGATCTTCTCTCAGTTCTTCGCTCAATGCTTCCATCATGCCCCTGACAGCAAACTTGGTGCCGCAGTAAGGAACTAAGTTCCTGAGTCCTAGGACTCCAGCCATGGAAGACATTGCCACTATATGACCGTGGTTGTGCCTCATCATACTCGGAAGGAAGGCTTGAATCATCTGCAATATAAGGGAAAGTATAGGATTTGAAAAATATCATGGCTGATTAATGGCTGAATATAATGTGGAAGAATGGCGAAAATTAAATTTTCGTTTTTAGTTCTTACATTACCTCTAGAGCACGAAACTTTTCAAATTGTTTTTCTTTACTGACTAAATATCACGTTTATAATAAAAAAATGATACGATACATGCTTCCATGGTAAAACATTTGAAACGTGGTTTACTTTTTATTGTTTGTTCTAACTTAAATAATTTAAATTTAAAAATTTGAATGTTTCCAATAAAAAATGCTTTGTGGATGCCTGTAGAATATGAACCAGTACGTTTTCAAACAAAAGGAAAAAACTTGTCATGCTTCTAATAGATCAGCAAATTGAACCATTACGAGGAAAAGAACGTTTTCTGCTTTTGTATGAAAACGTACAGGTTCCTATCTTCTTATGGTTTGTTTCATATTAATCCGGACAAAAGGTCATTGACGCCTGCATACAATGCGCACATTTTTCAAACGATACGAAAAAACTATAGGAGATTAGAGCAAACTACGTACGAGTAATTAATTTGGCATACCATAGTAGAAGGCTCGCGGTGAGCGTGTGACCTTGCCAAACATTTTGGCGTCACATTATTTTTAATAACTTTCAAGAAAAGAAAGAGGTCAGTGAAATTTTGTCCGGATTCATATGAAACAGACCATAGGTAAAAACTATCTTGCTCACCCACAAGTGTGCGACGCAGTTGATTTCGAACACTTTCCGGATTTCTCCGTCGGTATGGTTCACCATGGGCTTGCAGGGCATGATGCCAGCGTTGTTGAACAGCATCGTCACCACCCCGACCTCTTGGCGAACCATCTCCGCCATCTTGTTGACCGCTTCTCGGTTTGTGACGTCACACCTAGAAATATAGGTAATGTAAGGAACTAACACCTGTTTGCACTTACCTTGTCTTACACTCGTTTGCACTAACCTTGTCTTAGGCTTTTCGTAGTTAAGAAAGACCTAAGCTAACTAAAGCTTAAAAAAAGAATTGGTTTTCACTTTCAGTCTAATTGGGCTTATAATGCAGGCAGATACTAAGCAGTTTGAAAAAGTCTGAAGGTTACTAGCAAACAAAATTTCACCAAATCTCACCTAAATACTTTAGGCATCAACTTAAGCGATTCTTAAGTTTAGTGCAAACGGGAGTAAGTCCCTTGTTATATTTCATGTTGTTTAATCAAGACCTGACGCAAATGAGGGGTGTTATAAGTTTGAAGTGTATGCCTGCCTGTCTGTCCATAGCTCTCGAACGGATGTCTCGATTTTGAACTAGTTTTTTGTTTGAAAGGTGATTTAATCTAGAGTGTTCTTAGCTATATTTCAAGAAAATATCGTCAGCCACGTGTCACGATTATCAGTTTCTTTCTAACTGATGAAAAGACTTGAGTTATTTCCACAAATCTGCCAAGTAAATTAATTATTTTTACCCCTATATAAAAATATTCATTCTGACCGTGGCCTTTACAAACTAAAAATTTAATAATTAAGAGAATTAATTAAATTGATTGAATTTTAAGAGAATTCACCATTTTATAAATCGCTTTGGAATGTTTAGTTAATACTCACTCAAATCTAAAGGCTTTACCCTTATCAGCCTTGATCATATCGACTGTTTCTTGGTTGCCGGTAGGGTTAATGTCGACGCAAACAATAATGCCCCCTAGTCTAGCCAACTTAAGAGCTACTTCTCGGCCCATTCCATGGCCAGCTCCTGTTATCTGCAAACGTGAAAGACTTTGAAAATATTTGAGTTTCAATCATTGATATACAATAAACATAGATACACGATCTCATACAAAATCTAACGCCAAACACGGCACCGCGTCAACTATCGACATATCGAGGGGTGCCTGGTAAAACCCGATAAGTGCTCAAAATGTGATTCTGAGATAATCGAAGTTAAAGTTTTGATGCCGATTTACCATACTTAAATCTTGTAAAAAGTAGAGTAAAAGTAAGTAATAAATTGCAAAATATATTCTTAAATCAAGTTTGATTAATTACAACTTCAAATTGTATTTACTTTTCCTATAAAAAATGTTTATTTTGAGTAAGGAGCATACTTAAAGGGTTTTAGAACGGAAACAAAACCAGTTTTTAGGACTTATACTTGATATTTTTCTTTGAAAAACATCTTCCACCATCATCATTACTTACTTAAAATTATCAAAAAAAGAAATAATTGTAATCGTCATCATCAGTATCCAGCGCAGTTTCATTATTATCGTTTTTAAGCTTTAAATCCAGCGGTGAAGTTCTTCCGGGATGATCTGTTTCGCGCACATAGCTTATAAATGTAGCTTTTAGCGACACTTATTGAGAGCTGACTACAGTATAAAGGTTCCAGTCCTTGAAGCAACTTAAAATTAACAGAAGGTAGGTTTAATTATCGTTTCGGGTTTCAGGTGTGATTCTGAGACCTATAGGGCCTGCCCCCGTTACACCTTTCGGCATTCAGGAAACTTTCTGCTCCAACAGCCATTGGTTCTACGTGCAATGTGTCTCGCCTACTGTCACTTAAGTTTAGCAGCTCTTTTGGCTATGTCGGTTACTTTAGTTTGTCTGCGGATCTTAATCATTCCTAACTCGATCGCGCAGGGAACCTCCAAGCACAGCCCTCTCCATTGCTCTCTGAGCAACTTTGGGCCTTCTTAAGAGGCTCATTGTTAACGACCACGTCTCGGATCTGTTTCGAAGTCATAACTGGCATGGCAACACACATTGTTCAAAGACCTTTGACTTGAGCTGCAGTATTTGGGTTGAAAACATGATGGCAGCTTTCCGAACGCTTTCCAGCTGAATGCTGAATGCTTTTTTGGAGTGGTCATTGGTAACCACTATTAGTAGTAAGTAGTTTCTACTTAGGTACATGGGCGTTCGACATTACTTTTGTTTTCCCCATGTTCATCTTCAGAAGACTATTGAGTTCATCGAGCATTGTGTCCAAGTCTTCTAAGGTCTTAGCCATGAGAATAATATGTCGGCAAACTCAAGGTGAGATATGTATCCACCATCAATGTTGATAGTATCAACATTAATGCCTCTTCCAATCCAGAAGCTTTAAGATAGATAATTTATCGGTGAAAAGTAATTGGAGAAATAACTTCTTCCTGTCTCACACCCCGCTGCAGCTACATTGGTCTGAAGGTCTGATCCTGGAGTTAAACAGGTATGGAAGCATTCTCATACAAACACCTCGATATACCGGTAGTCAATTTGGTACCTCTGAAGAGATCCCAGCACTGCTCAGATTTCTATTGAACCGAAAGCCTTCTGTAGTCCACGAACGCCATGAATAATGTCTGGTTATTCTTCAGTGTTCTGTATAACCTTCTGCAGCGTGTAGTGGTTTATTTTAATGTAGCCCTTTGGGAAACCGGCTTGTTCTTGAGGCTGGAAGTTGTCAAACCTGCGATTCGTGAGTACACTCGGAAACAATTTGTAGACATGACTTGGAAGTGAGATGGGTCTATAATTCTTTAGAAGGGTTTATCGCCCTTTTTAATAAAGAAGACCACTACATATCTGTGTCATGCCTACGGCTTTGTACCTTCAAAGATGACAGAGTTATACAGTTTCTGAAGTACTTCCAAAACCGGTATACCACCTGCCTTCAGAAGCTCAGCAGCTTTTCTGACATCGCCCGAGGTCTTGTTGTTTTAAAACTTTGAGAGCGATTCTAAACTCGTATCCGTGATGTCTTCAGTATAGTGTCGGATTAGCTCACCTCTGGCGTCAGTTGCAGTTTGAATACTGACAGGTGTTCGTGTTGTCGTGTACAGCTGTCCATAGAATACCTTTATTTCTTCCTGTAGCTCAAGCTCACATATCACAGTTCGTTACGCTCAATTACTTCCTTAATACGATCCGTCTATTAAGATCTGTCAGCATTATCTGGGACAAAAGAACCATCCTCCATCTTCCATAACCCTGAGGATAGAGTAAGAAATATTTTTGTTTTCATTAATTGTACGACGGGTCTTTAAAATCTTGGATCCTGTTATACGGACAGCTTTCACGAACCAATCATTGTAATCGTGCACACCTACTCCTTTTGCTTGGCTTTCAAATCGTTTTCGCAGCTCAGGATGGGTTTTCAGGGTTCTGAGTTTGAATTAACAACGGACGGTGCGTATTTCATCATTTTTATTTGTTTTTAGTCAACATGACAGTTACGGATATTAAAAAAACTGAATTTATGAAACTCAAGAATAATATTTACCTGGTTTTGCATCTTATAAAATTAGTGGTGTTGATAAGTAAATATATTTGCTAAAACCCAATAACAAGTCATAACTCTACTGTTTGTGAAAAAAATACAATATTTGTATTTATAACTCACTTTAATGGGTTTTACCTCTATGAATGGATGTTATTGTTTTGTAAATACTATTTTCAAAAAGCCCATAACAAGTAATAGTTGATTCTGCTAGAAAATATTTCATTAATTTTGACGTATAACACACTTTAAAGTATTCTTCTTCTCATAAGTCCATAAAAAGGGTATAAGATATTGGGTTTTGACATAACGATTAAAGCCTTACACTTTAAATATCGATTACTGGACTACACCATTAGAAAGAGCTCGAAAAGTACTCTATGGTAGTATAAATAACTCATTTTGCCAAAGTGGGGTACTTATCGGGTTTTCACAGGCGACCCTCGATATACATGCCTATACAGATATTGTACCGTTGAAACTATGTGCAAAATAGCCTTTGAGTTGTTGACTTAATTTTTAATTTAGACTTTAATGCTTAGATAATATTGAACAAATCTATTTGTGCAAATTATTGACAAATTACCTTCTTCCGCTAAAGATATCAACATGTACGGTTTCCAGTAATGAAAGAACATAATTTGAATAATAAATTATATCAATATGGACTCTAGCACATTACAATAAAGTATGATTTTGCCACACAAGCGAGTGTTTTTTGCATGCCAGCCCTCTAGTAGCGAGTAGTTGAATTTTAAAGGCAACCTATTGAAGTTCACCTGATCTGTAATCGGAAAAAGTTTTGCAATTCTTCACTAGATGGCGAAATAAATAATTACAATCACGTCGTGTGGCCCTTAGTAATCAGCCTTCCTCAGGTCCTTAGGCCTTTAGTGACGCAAAAAACATTTCTTATTTTGATATCTAAACCATAAGTGGTTGAGAAATGGTCGCCCGCCCCCATCGCAGGCCTTCTTTTTTCTGGTCAAGGCTTTTATATTTAAGTAAAGATTTAAGTTTTACAATTAAAATAATAATAGAGCAGGTTATTATTTATTTTGGCAGCATTACTTTATCTGAAACCAAACAACAGACTTTTTGTATTTCTATATAATTTAACGTTTTTGTGCCTGTCTATTACTAGTTTTTTTTAAATATTTTTTCTTTGATCAGTTGATCTAGCCAGAGTGGTGGGAGAAAGTCGCGCTTCAGTTGATCTTTGATCTATACAATACAATACAATACAAAATACTTTATTGACACCAAAAAAATACAAAATAACAAATTAAAAATACATACAGGAGTCAAAAGGCGGCCTTATTGCTAAGGTATCTATGGTATATTAGCTGAAATTATTATTTATTTTTCCATATTTTTCCATTTCCATTTTTACCATGTTCAAATGCCAATCATTCTTACAAAGTAGCGTCACTTATGGTTTAGATATCAAAATAAGAAAATAATGTTTTTTGCGTCACTAAAGGACTAAGGACCTGAGGAAGGCTAACTACTAAGGGCCACACGACGTGATTGTAATAATAAATCGGCCGTATTTGGGCTCATGCAAATTGAATGTGAAATCTTTAAAAAACTAACAGGCTGTATGATTAAAAAAACGTTTTTCATTTGAATTACCATTGGTTTACATACTAAAACGGTTTACATACCTACTATATTACTATTATTATCAGTTTCAAAAAGCTTTATCTATCACCCGCGTTAATTTTATTGTTGTCCTAATACGGTCCTGTATTTTCTTTGTAAGAAGTATTTCTATTTGACATTAGATGGCGTTTTAGCAGAAATTATGTACAGTAGCCAGCCCATGCGGCTGGACTTTATGACCTTGAGAGCGTATTCCGTAGCGGTAGGTGTGAATTTCGTAGTGCGAGTGTCCAACCGCATGTGCTGGCCACTATGGTATCGAATATTCTAGATGAATAGTCAGACGTTTGCGCCGGTGCGCGGCCATTAAGCGACTGAGGCAGAAGCAAGGCCACCCAAGGCCACACGTTAGATTATGGCCTTCCTTTGCCGGTGCCGTTTTTTGAGCGGCGTTTGTGTATCTATGTTTATTGTATATCGATGGTTTCAATTTTGTAAATTCCAATAGTACGATACTCGTAGTTAAATTTCTGAAGTAGCAACATCAAAAATACATTGCAAGGATTCCTAACTTTAAACCAAATAGGACTTTCACCAAAACTTCGATTCTTAAATCTTCAGATACTTCCAAAATATAATCTTTATGCAGCATTAATTTCAAATTTCATTGCTGATTTTAATCTTCTATGAATTTCAAGACCATCAAATACACAGTCAAATTGTCCATATACATGTATAAACTTACCAGTATGATTTTTCCCTTGACGCTCTTAGGTTCTGGTGGTATCACCATCTGATACATGCAGTGAACCCAAGTGAAGAACATCTTGATAAATACCAAGATCAGCTCTCCTGTTACAAGCAGAGCATCGTAGATCTTTCTCAATGTGCTTGTTTCGGGTGGACTGAAATTAAATTTGCGTAGTATGTAGGTATAAGAAAATGAAAGAATGAATGAAAATACTTCATTGCACAAAAAACACGTTTATATTTCAATCCCAGTTTGGCCTTTTGCTTCTTCTTTCTCCTAGCCTTGTCTATTGGATCTCTTTGTCTTCAGACCTCAGGATAATTTACCTTGGTAAGTAATATAAAACGCGTTTCGGATTGACTATAGTAGACTGCCGCACAAATTTGTTGGAAAGAAATATATTGGTAGTTAGCTGGGGGCTGTAAGATTATAATTCTAAAATATTATCGTGCGGAAACTTGTAGTTTTTTAGAAATTAATTTTTAAAGTTTATGACTTTTTGTGCAAAATAAAAAGCGCATTTACCCCTTTTGTTGTTTATAATTTGCATAAAAAGCCTGACTTTTTAGAGCATTGATGCCTCAAAATATATGTCAATTTGTGATGTGATGTTTTTAGTTGTCATAAATTGGAACGTAATGAGGGTTTTTGCAATAAAAAAAAATAGCGTCATTCCTTTTGCGCTTGCGTACTGGAATGTGCTTCGTAGTTTTTTGTGTTCTTGTGCCTTTTTAGACGACCGTAATTAAGACGGTAATTAAGCCCCAAAAAAAGGGTTCCGAAGGCTAAGGCGGGAACGAAGCGAGCGCAGCGAGAGTAGAGCCCGCCTTAGCCTTCGGGGTGTTCGTTCTTTTTTTTTTTGCCACCCAGAAAGACAAGTAGATCAAAATCAACATTCGGGCACCCCGACATCAAGGCAGGTGTGCGAATCATGAATATCTCGAAGGGGGGGAGTTTCCTCAGGGGGGGAGTAGTTTGGTGGGGCCCCACCCCCTCCACCCCCCAAAAAAAAACCTATAATTCATGCGGCAGTCTACTATAGAAACCCCATATCAAATAGTCACATACAACAAAAGTTGTTTTAAATAATGCCCAATACCTGCATCCCACTCCTTTTGTAAATTTGGTTTAATTGGATTGAATTATTTAAGAAAAACGAGTGCTAAACTTACCTGTTATCTAATGTATTTTGTCCCGCATTGTTTTTCTTTGAAGTTGACATTTTGAACTTCTGTAACAATTTTTTTTAATAATCTTGTACTTCAACAGTTTTGTAAGTTTCTAAAATAAAAAATTGGTATCGATTTCACTTACCTCTAAGATGAAACAACCGTAGGCAACCTAGAATAGGAAGCTAGTTAGGTTTTGAGGGACCGGGACTTTTTTATGCTGTCTTCTACTCACACCAACTGCTAGCATTCAAATTTACAACTATGACATAATCACGATTTTTATCAGTAGGTAGAGGTACATTTTTATCATTATTTCTCCAGATAAGAATATTTTAATTTGATAAACCTAAAGATATCGGATTAATTTATACCTGGGGACGACAATCTGATGATTTTACTATTCAACTCCTAGTATGTTCTAATATGACACTGTATGTATCCATCCAATATGATAGGTATTGATGTATTGACTAACAATAACACAGTGACAGCTAGATCTCATCAACAGCCAGCCAGCGGTTAAATTTGTTGTACTTTGTTGTACTTATTTTTCTGGTGATAAGATAACATAATTATTTTCTTTCCAACAAAGACTCTAAATGATAGTATAATATAAAAACTTCAAAACCTTGTTGACTTGTATAAATTACGATAATAATATTCGTCGTACGTAAATGTATGTTGTCGGCAAGTTAATTATATTATAATTATAAATAAATCTCCATATTCCATAATGAAGTCTGTTGGTATTTTAGAGTGATCCTTTACGCACGAATGACTTTAATAAATGATTAATTTAATAATAGATGTAGGTAAATTGATGACAAATTAAAATCACATAATTTAAACATCATTATTTTGTTTATTTTCTTCGCCAACTGCTGTACATCAGCCGCGGCTATTGTTACTGTTTTGATTTGACACAAAAGCAGTGACGCACCACACATTTGAAAATAGTCAATTTGTCAGGGCATTTTATAAATGGTGTTTGACCTTCTTTGTCTAAACTGATGAGACATTTACAATTCATAATTAAGAACACTTGTTTACAACGACAGCACTATTCATAAACGGTTTTTTAAATGCTCACCAAAATAACATTAAATGTTCACAAAATAAAATGGTTTGTTTGCGCCCCAAAGGTTAGGGTTAAGTTAGGTTATGTCAGAAATATGTATTTTTCGGTGAGCTTTTAAATACTAGCTTCTATGAACTGCCGAATCAGAAATATAAATAAAACAAAACATTGAAATCGTGTTTGTTTAGTTTATTATATAACAGTAGGCGTGGCGTAGTGACTTATTCCGGGTGAGGGTCGAGACCGGTTCCGATGAAGTCCTTTATGTAGATCATCACTTTGCGAGGGAACACGCGGCCGAACTGGAAATGGACGAAATAGGACAATATTAAAATTATGCAGAATTACCTACCTAAAGGTTTTTTTTTTTTAATTGACCTATGCTTGAGTCGAAAAGGTACGATGGATCAAGCTTCACCGGACTTGAACCTAAAGGTTTTGTATAGGCATTTTTATGCCCGACCGAAAAGGAATGTTACAAGGCTAAAAATGAACTTTCAGCTTTAACATTCAAAAATTATAGTTCGCACTTTAACTTTATTATTTCTTACTTTGAAAGGTAGCTAGCATAAGGTTAAGTAGGTTGAAATAATGGGGCGGGGGCTTTATTAAAAAACAATCATATTGAGTATTAATCAGTTTAAATTTTCAAATTAAAACTATTATATTCTAAAGGTATCTAGTAGGTATATTTACAAGTACTATAACTATAGTACTTATAATTATTGATAAGCGTAATGTTGCAAAATACTTTTAACTGCGATCCATCAATTGAAAGGTGCACGTTTAAGTATTTTAAAAGAGGCTTTAAATTAATTCCTTGTATGACATAACTGTCTGTCTTTCTGTCTGTGACTGTGTGTGATTTAGATTTCTTTTTCAAAAGTGATTTCATCGGCAGTGTTCTTAGCTATACTTCAGGAAAATAAATTTAGCCACTTGAAGATCATCAACTAGTTTTTAGGTTATGACTGATCCGAAATATTTCTACGAGTCTGATCGAAAATTCGTATCTTGTTACTTCAAACCACCAATTATTATTATAATAATAATATTATCACTAACAATAATCACCATTTCTTTGAAATACCTACCAAGTTGCTGTAATAAAGATCAGATGGGATAGTGATTTCATCATAGTTTCTGCGCACGGCGTCCACAATATCATCGGCGGCATCTGTTGGACTCACTATCTTCATCAGGGAGGGGAACTTAATGTTTGGGTTCTTCGCCAGACCAGTGTCCACTATATATGGGCAGATGGTTGTAAATTGGATCTGATGGAGAGAAATATTAATAGTTTTTCCCGTCCGATTGAAGAATTTTCTCGCGGTAAAGGTTAGCCTATGTTCTTCCGCAAGGTCTATTCTATCTTTGGGCCATGTTTCATCAAAATCGGTTCAGTAGTTTCCGAGCCTATTCAATTATTAGGAATATTTTAGGTTTTTTTTACAACTTGGTTTACATTATTGAAGTTTTAGTTAGGAGGGGTCACAATCTTCATCGCGTTTTTAAACTTGATGTTTGGATTCTTATAGAGAACTGTGTCCACGATGTAGGGGAATATGGCCGTGAACTTGATCTGAAGAAAAATATTAATAAGTAGCTTTAATTTATTTAGGGCTCCGCCCGCATTAACAGTTTTTCCCGTGGGAATGCGGCATTTTTCCTGTGGTAAAAGGGAGCCTATGTTACTCACGGTAAATGTAGCTTTCTAATGGTGGAAGATTTTTTTGAAATCGGTACAGTCTTTTTTGAGTTTAGTCATTACAAACACACAAACACACTAGTCATCCTCGATTAATTGAAGTCTGTTCTTTCGTAGTATGTTCCAAGGGTTCACACACAATCTTTGAGTTACTTCGCAACTGTGTGCACGTTTCAACACGATGTTTTCCTACACCGTAAGAGCGTTGAATAAACGTACCTACACATGAATCCATCATCTAAATTATTAAATGAACACCATATTACTAACTCACCCCACTAAAGTCCCTAGGGTCTTCTCTCAACTCTTCGCTCAAGGCTTCCATCATGCCTCTAACTCCGTACTTGGTGCCGCAGTATGGAACGACGTTTCTGAAGCCCATCATGCCAGCCATAGAAGACATCGCCACTATATGTCCGTGGTTGCGTTCCATCATGCTCGGAAGGAAAGCTTGCAACATCTGGATGGTAAAACAAAAACTTTTTACAACATCTTTTTGAAAATAGTGGTTTGTTATTCACTTATTACGGTCAAAACTAGTTTTTTTTCCAAAGGGAGATTTTTGCATGAAAATCCATTATTTCCTTCCATGCAAGCGTTTCCTGACTCCCCATAAATTTTTATCGCTTATTTAGTCTAGAAGAAGTACATAATAATAATAATAATAATAATTTATTTATTTAATCAAGTTTACCAAGTTACAATGACTCAAAGTGTTAGTAATTTCTTATACCTATCTAAGTGTTAGTAAGGTTATATTATACAATATTAGCATTGCCAATAATTACTGTTACACTGTAACATACGCAGAAAGTTTATTAGCTAATGCTCAATTTGCCATACTATTTCATCAAGTTCGCCTGTACCTACCCACAAGTGAGCAACGCAGTTGATGTCGAACACTTTACGGATTTCGTTCTCGGAGAGTTTCATGATGGGCTTGCAGGGCATGATGCCGGCGTTGTTGAACAGCATCGTCACCTCCCCGACCTCTTTTCTGACCTTCTCTGCCATCTTGTTGACGGCATCGCGGTCCGTTATGTCACATCTGGAAGTTCAAATTTAAAGTACTGTTATTCAACATGTACGGACAGCTGCAGATAGATGTATACAGTATACTCCCTTTCTTCTATTTGACTATGCATACGTGAAACCATAAGATCGGACAAAATGGCCATTTATACCTACGGAGTACGGACAGCCACAGACAGAAGTCTGAGGGCATCTAGATAGATGCTGCTGTCCACTGAACGGGGATCGTCGCTCCATCGAGCCGGTCTAAACCGACAATCGGTAGAGCAAGCGAGTTCTAGTTTAAACCACATGTATACAAAAAGTGTAGGGTGTGGCTGGATTATTCAAGATTTCCCCTGATGATTATGGGCTCCACCCTTGTTGAAGAAAATGAAAAGTAATTCATTTTGAAATACAAAAAGAACTGTAGTTGAAAAGAGCTTAACATGATAGGAATATTATCAAAATATTCAATTCGGTTATGAATTTATCATTGTACCAACGAGTATATTTTAATGTAATTAAAAAGAGTCCTTTACTCACTCGTATCTGACAGCTTTGCCATTGTCAGCCTTGATCATATCGACTGTTTCCTGGTTTCCAGTGGGGTTGATGTCTACACAGACAACTAGGGCTCCTAGTCTGGCTAATCTTAAAGCTACTTCTCGGCCCATTCCATGACCAGCTCCTGTCATCTGGAAATTAAATGCAATATCGTTAGCAGCTGCTAGATGCGTGCCTAGTAGGACCAGTCGTTTGGGAAATCCTTGAGACAAGTCTTTACAGCATTACATAACAGCCGAACGAGAATATATTGGAAATGTTGCCCGTTTTTACCCCGCCAACAACTCTGCTTCACTGTTAGGAAAAGGGCGTTTCTTTATGTCTTGTCCTTATTCGTGTGTTTTGTAAAGTCATCGACCTACCTCGTACAGAACTCGATCCTACATCTCATCCTTCTCAACCATGTATACAAAACATCGGATTATAGCAAAACCTATCTTGGAGGGAGCAGGCATTTCTCAGTTGTAAAGAAAGAACGTTATTTGTTACACCATCTTTACAATCTTGTACAGAACTCTACTTACAAGTGCGATCTCGCCTTTGAGGCTCTTAGGCTCTGGTGGAACAACCAGCCTGTACATGCAGTAGTACCAGGTGAGGATCATCTTGATGAAGACGAGGATCAGCTCTCCGGTTATCAGCACGCCATCGTATACCTTGAGTAGAACGCTCTGTGCTTCTGGACTAGAAATAACAAAAAAAAAAAACCCCCACCACAAAACCGTTACTTAATCCTTTCAACAACTAGAAATGAGCTGATAATCTTCAAATGACTAAAGATATTTTCTTGGATCATACATAGCTAAAAACACTCTCGATTGTGACAACTTGCAAACAAAAAAAACTAGATCAAAATCGGCGCATCTTTTTAGGAGCTACGATGCCACAGACAGACAGACAGACACACACGTCAAACTTATAACCTCTCTTTTTTGTCGGGGGTTAAAAATTAAGCATTCTGAAATGCCTACCTACTCATTTTGTGGAAAGCAAGGTTGGTTTTTAATGTATTTGTATGTTTAATTCATCAGGTGGGGCTGTTTTGATGCTATCAGTGGTAACAACCAGATGTCAGCATGGTATGACCCCCCAGGGTTTGTATTCTGAGGTAGGTTAATCGAAACCCACGCGATAAGCAAGCATTGGGTATCTGAATTTTTGAATATATTGGTTTGTTCTTAATTCTAACTTATGGTGTTCAAAGCTGTAATTAAAATCAGTTGCGGACATATTTTTTTTATTTTCATTTCATGATGAACTGGTCGCGTTTTGTAAATCAAAAAATTTACCTAGTATATTAAAGTAATTTGCATAGGGAACAAGTCTAATCTCTGCCTTATATTTTAACATAATATTGATTTGTAATTTTACAAATTTGTAGTTTTGACATTTTTTGCATTAGTGAAGCGTGTCCCAGTCTACTAATTTTCAGAAAATATTTATATTGAGTTCTTACGCATTTTGTGTTGTTTGGGCAGTGCGATTTCCTGCCGTTGTAGACGACATTGTAAAGATTCTGCAAAAAAAATTAATCTATTTAACATGTCTACTTATTAAATATACTAATTATAATATATAATACTTATAAACAAATTTTAAATACTTAGCGCATTAGCTACGAGCACATTAGCAAAAAAAATCCAATCTAAATAATTTTACCATTTTACAAACCTACTCGTACTATGTACCTACTCTACTTGAAAGTATTGATAATCACATTATGGTAAATATGTATTAATATCATAGACATATAAGTAATAAAAATCTGTCTCTATGTTTAATATGTGTGTTAAAACAGCTCATGTCCCCACCGAGGGGCTCGAGCCTACCCTGATTAATATAGATAGCAGTAACCACATAAATATGGTTCTTGCAGCATCATGTCATAATATAAGTACGATAAAAGTGCATATGTTAACGGAAATGTATGAAATCCGTCATTGTATACAATTCCTAGGAAATGTATACAATGCCTAAAATCGCCAGGCAATGTATGAAATAAATGATATTAGACACATTTCCTAGGAAATGTATACATTTCCTAAATAGCGATCGGAAATGTAATACATTCAAGATATAAACGGGTAAGCGGGGAAAGCAAAGCGAGGAGAGGCTATTGCAACAGAAGTATAAAATACAGAAGTCGTACAGAAGGGAAATTTACCTCCCCGCACCAAAACAAGTTCCCCGCTCGGTTTTCCTCCACTCACTGCATCCCGTAGGTGCCACCAAACTCCGCCGGATGGTGGTGCGTGGTATTCGATGAAGCTAGAAACTATTTTTCTTTGATTTTAATTCACATCAGGTGGTTGTCTGCTATAAAAATTAGAACCACGTTGGTTCTTTGGAGTGTCCCACCTGTGGTACTGCGTCACTCGATCAGGCGACCGCTTGTGTTAGTTCTGCTTAAACATTCAGTGCCTATATACCCGCCATAAATAAGATTTAATAGTTATATTTAAGAGTGTAATTACTAATAAATCCTATATTAATTTTACCTGGGTGGCTTACTTTTCATAGTTTTAAAAATAGCTTTTGCTTTTATATTGTGGCGTAAACGAAAAACTTGCCTAATCAAATTGAAATTTTGAGCTTTACAAGCTTTATTTATAGTTTTTATGCTAGATACGCTGTAAAAAATAATAAATATCAGATTGTTTAGTTTCATTATGAAAAAACCATATAAAGATATTTTATTATTAGCCTTGAAAAAAATCTAATTGTCTATTTAACAAAGTGTTTCATTTATAATATTCACAGATAACTCTGATTCTTAGTTAAACAGGGAGCTTTGTTCATTTGATTTACAGAAATCATTCGTTTTATACATTTCCTAGTACAATTTCGGAATTTTATACAATTCCTAGGAAATTCATACATTTCCTAGGATATGTGTGTAATGAATAATCTTTGAAACATTATTTCATACATTTCCTAACGAGCTTCGGAATTGTATACATTTCCTAGGAATTGTATACAATTCCTGGATTTCATACATTTCCTGTAACACATATATAAGCTACACAAACCTATTTCAGTTCCTATTATATCCTTTAACCTGTTCACTATCGTCACTATACACTTTATATGGGACGGACTTAGATAAAATTAAGAAATAAAATTAGTGCTCTTTGCACCCTCACAAGCCAATATCAAATTGAGTGGTATCAGAAGGATAATGTACACTTTTATAGTAGTTATTTTCGCTTGATAAGATTAGATAAGTAGGTAACTGATACTGAAGATTCGCAAATTGTTTTTTGTACAATAATGGTTAATCAAACCGATGCGAGAATATCGGAATAATAAATATGTGGGACATCTCACACATGGCTCTATGACCCCAAACTAGGCACAGCCTGTACTATGAGTGTCAGACAGCTGATATACATACATATATAAATATACAACATCAAGACCTAGTTTAATAAAATAATCTTATCTTTCAGTTGCAGAGCATATTGAATCCTGTCAAAAGATATCTGTTTTTAACAAGGATGTTAAAAGCACTACGGACTACACCGTAGTAATTTTAAAATGAAAAAGTGCACTCTTACTGAGACACCCTTTACTTATAACATCCTTGGTTTTTGAATAATACATAATGGTAAAACTGTTCATTCAATACTCATTTCATTGCAAAGAGATAGAAAAACATAAAGCGTATATAATGTTTGATGACCACCAATTTTGTAAGCACGATCATCTCAATAATTACACAAAAACAACATCAAATAGATAAGATAGTCAATTTAAATTGTTTTTGAATATTTCGTTTTTTTATTCAGTCAGAGTAAAGTGTAGCGTCATGCTTCCTACTAACCTTGCAGTCACATTGTCACATTCATTTTTGTCCCCTGACGAAAGAGAGGGGTGTTATTTATTTATTTATTTATATAAAGTTTATAAGCTTTACAGCAAACGCCAAAGCGCTAATAAACTTAAACTTAAGAATTAAAGTAAACATTAAAACTAAAAATATACTTCACAAAAACTTAAAAACTTACAAGATAATTGATAGAATTTGTCCGCGAACAAATCACTATCTGGCTCCTTTGATAAAAATAAGTTGAGGAGTGACCTCGCGTAAACAAGTGGCGAGTGGCTGTGCGCTGCAGTTCGGACTGGCTCTTCAGCCAACAACTTATGGCTCCTACCTCGGAGATACCTATCCGGCACAAAAAGAATACACTCTCTGGTCACTAGTTCCAGGCAGTCTGATTAACCACGCAGCAAGTGGCATGCGGTAGATAACAGATCATGATAGCGTCTGACCTCTAAGGAGTTAAAACCAAGCATGCCAAGTAAGTATTTGGAAGGATAAAGGGATAGTACCCATACAATTTTTTGAATAGAAAACGAAGGAAAACTTTTTGCATTTTCTCTAGTAGCAGCGAATAAGTTTTTTCGTGCGGGTTCCAGACAATTGCAGCCGATTCGATCTTACTTCGAACAAGCGCCGAATAGAGTAACTTAACTACTTGAGGGTCATTAAAGTCTCTCGCATTTCGTATAATGAAACCTAGTCTAGAGAAGCAATCCCTCGCCAGTGTTAAGATATGCTGATTGAAAGTGAGTTTAAGATCGAAAATAACACCGAGGTCTTTGATGGTATCGACTCTAGTGATAGGATTACTTCCAAGCTGGTAAGTAAAGTGTAATGGACTGCGAGCACGGGTATAAGACATAGTATTACATTTAGAAGGGTTGAAAAGTAGCTTATTCTCAAGACTCCATTTTAGCACAGCGTCAATATCCTTCTGCAATAGTTATGTTAAACGTGTGTCTGTCTGTCTGTGGCATCGTAGCTCCTAAACGGATGCGCCGATTTTGATCTAGTTTTTCTGTTTGCAAGGTGACACAATCAAACCAAAAAAATATCTTTAGCCATTTGAAGATTATCAGCTCTTTTCTAGTTGTCGATAGGAACAAGTAACGGTTTTGTGACGAGAGTTATTAAAAATTTTAATTTCATGATAAAAAAATATTAAGTTTAGAAAGACACCACTCTCATTCTCTATTTCCTGTCCTCTTCTTCCAGTTGCAGCTGTCAACCTCGCAAAAAGAGTTGCTGAGTTACTCTTTCGGCCCTCAATAGGTACTAAAATTTAAAGAAGCAACAACGATCGCCAAATCGCCTACAAACTTCTGAAGAGCATAGTCTCTGTTTCAAGGGTCATCTCATCATCATCGACTCTATCAAAAGTCCGGTGAAACTTGGTATTAATTATGTAGGTACTAGATTTCCGCCCCGCAGCTCCGCCCGCGCAAACAGATTTTCCCGCGGTAAAAAGTAGCCTATGTGTTATTCTGATGTATAAGCTATATTATTGTAAAGTTTCATTAAAATCCATTCAGTAGTTTTTACGTGAAAGAGTAACAAACATACATCCATCCATACTTACAAACTTTCGCGTTTATAATATTAAGTAGGATGTTGATTTTGCGCACAAGGGTTGGTCAATTCACAAAAAGACTCTACCAAACGTATACTATCTCGCAAACAACACAAATTAAATGTCGCTCAGCCCCCCGGCCTCATTGCTCCACTGGCTAAATAAAGAGCAAAATCTTCCAAAACGACATTTCATTATAATGTTGACAAACCACTTCCTCTCCCACGTATGCAACTGTCTTGCACCAATATGTTAATGTTGGCACACCGGTGTTGCCAACCCAATGAATGCGACGACCTCGGCCATTTCTTTCACATGTCCTACACTTATTGCGGCCTTGAAATTAATGTAGATAAGTTTGGCAAATAATGCGGCTTACTCGACACGCCGCCGTTCGTTTGTTTTGTTTCAAATTTAAGCAGGTTTTGTCATTTGGATTTGACAACATTTTGTACTATGTAATTTTCTATCATCTGTGTTATCTTAGATTGCACAAACCGATTGGCAAACAAAAATGTTTCAATCCTATAGAAAACTTCATCAATTCAGCCGAAAGACATCCAGAGACATGACATGTTATACAAAAGCCTCCCCCAAAGATCTCTACTACAAACCAACAAATCTACGGCAAACCGCGATTATCACCAGATCCGTTGGTTAAAGGATCACACTGCCTTAAGGTAAAGATATTAAAACTATACATACATAGGTACTGAGCTTCTATCAATGGTACTGAGCAATTCTTGTAGATGTCGATTAAATAAAGAAATATATATGTCTGTTTAATGGTACACATGTAGGTGTATCAGGAGCGTTCGGAGTTTTTCCCTGGGAAATTAACAACAACTGCAATCATCAACCCGCCGCCTGCCAGGCTTGGGAATTAAGACAACTCTTCCCTTGGGACGAAACATAGCCCAGCAGACTGGTACCAACTAACTAAAGTAATGATGATGAAGGAAGCGGTCAGGGGTCTAGCTTGTATATTCCTCTGGTCAAGGGAGAAAGCTCATGGCCACTTAGCAAACTTACTCCCCTTGCAATTACAGATGGTTTTCAGTGTTAGAAATAGTGGTATGTTTTGAATTTCGTGAAGCGGCGCGTACGCAGGCAGCGCCTCAACCGGCTCCGACCTTGAAGGTGAATGTACGAGAGGCGCGCCGAATGGAGCGCTGCTTTCTAGACCAAGGTCGCCGTTGTTTGTGTTCCTAAGATAGCGATGGCGAGCATTGGCGTCCAACTTTTTTTTCTTAAAATTGTATGACTGGGCGGAGTTACTTAGCTGTACCTAAAGGTGACCTTAACAACAGCATAGACTTATTAATCTTTTATATTGAAAATAGAAAATTTTTATCGTTGTATTTTTTGTTGTTTTATTTGCTCTAAGTAGAGCTGTCAGTACATAAAAGCACAATACTCAATTTACTCCACTTTTATATTTTAGCCAAGGATGATTCTAGCTATTAATAATACATAGTTTAAAAAACTAAAAAACACGCTTCCTGTCCGCCACCTTGGACGTCCGCCATATTGGATTTAAGTCACGTGACTTTTTTTTTCGTATTTCTGACAGCAAACCCTTTCATTTGATACCCATATCATGGGGGTGGATTTCAAACAGCCAGTTCGCCATCTTAGGGAGGCCGCCATATTAGATTTGTAATGACGTTTCTTAGCTAGTCATGTATTGTCATCAGAACTTAGAGCGTGTGCAAAATTTCAACCTAATCGAAGACCGGGAAGTGGGTCAAATTAAGATTCCAAGATTTTTTTAGATACAATAATGGGAAGGCCGCCATATTGGATTTGTAATGACGTTTCTTAGCTAGTCATGTATTGTCATCATAACTCAGAGCGTGTGCAAAATTTCATCCTAATCGAAGACCGGGAAGTGGGTCAAATTAAGATTCCAAGATTTTTTTAGATACAATAATGGGGAGGCCGCCATATTGGATTGGTAATGACGTTTCTTAGCTAGTCATGTATTGTCATCATAACTCAGAGCGTGTGCAAAATTTCATCGTAATCGAAGACCGGGAAGTGGGTCAAATTAAGATTCCAAGATTTTTTTAGATACAATAATGGGGAGGCCGCCATATTGGATTTGTAATGACGTTTCTTAGCTAGTCATGTATTGTCATCAGAACTCAGAGCGTGTGCAAAATTTCATCCTAATCGAAGACCGGGAAGTGGGTCAAATTAAGATTCCAAGATTTTCTTACATACATAGTTACTTACAAGTGAAGCTAATATAAAGCGTGTAAAAATGGGACCTTTCTTCTTCTCATCGATGACATTTTGTGAGGGCATCTTCACCAACAGGTGCAATGAGGCGTCACACAATACGATTGATAAAATTATTTAATGCGCCAGAATCCACATACCTACCTACCTATTATTTTATAAACGCACCTAAACTATGCCATTATGCATAATATATTTTTTCGTCTTTGTTCATGACTAGAAGTCCGCGGGTCAAGACAGTCAAGTACTCACCCAAGACACGCTTGTAAGATGGATGACCCCTATTCTTTCCGAAAACATAAATGTCTAAAACACAAAATTCTAATCACCAACAACAATATTTTTTTTTACCTAACGTGACAATTTAATAAGTAAACTTAATTTTACTTTTTTACAGGAACGGGTAATTCTATTGTTATTTCATTCAACGTCAATATAAGCTGTCGAAACTATACTACAGATTACTTTCTCACATGGAGTGGAGTGTCCAGTGTTCTGTCGAAGATCAGCTGTTGCCCCACGGCCCACTGTTGCGTACGCGCAGCTGTGGAGCAACTGATGCGGGTGCCATGTTTGTACTGAGACAGATTTACTAACAACACCTTCTGGCTTCGCCACATAGTTGGTATACTTTCTAACGAATTATTTGTTTCAGACCCAATAGTCAATTCTAATAAAAAAAACATTGCCCATTTAAAATCTTTATGAAATTGAGTACCTAAAGCTGACCTCTGTTTAATTTTTTCTTTTACTTTAAATTAAAACATTCACAAAACATTGAAATACTGTAACACTCATACACCGCAGGCGTCCGCAGGCAGGAAAGAAAGTGATGCCATAACCCACACACATGGCTGGCGAAAATGATGACATCAAAATGGTAATTTTTCAAATTTTTACCTAAAAACGCCATAATTCTGAGTCCTTAAATCCACATCTTCGGCATAAAATGTGCAGATCCCACTGACGACCGTGTGAATTAATTTGGACCACCTCAACTATTCCTACGTGGAAACTAAAAAATATACCCGAGAAATGGCCTTCAGCTTTCACCTGTAAATCCAACCACAACCGCGATCCCCAAGGCTCCTACCAAGCTTGGGATTAAAACAATACTCGCACCTTTCCAACGAAGAGGCCTATTTCTTAGTGGATTGTATGTAGTATTTTAATAAACAGTATTTGAATTTAGAATTTTAATTTGCTCTAAATCTATTATGGCTAAAGCTTTGATAATTCTGACACCAGGGTTTGTGATGAAGGTAAACCTTGGAACCCACACGATAAGCAAGCAAGCAAGCAATCATATGATCTTAATTTCTTTGCAAATAACTTTCATCAATTTCAAAAAACATAGCTGCTTCACTCAGGATAAATGCAGATATATGTGTTTGTTCCGGGTCAACGAAAGGACGAAAGGTCGTTCCGGCCAGAGTTATCTTTTAAATGTCACCGAACGAAGTCTCGATAATTTGAGTACAGTCAACTCTGCCGCCCTCCGCGACCCCAGTCGACAACAGATTAAACAAATAATAAATACTTATGCATTTTGTCTGTCTGTGGTCTGATAGGTACATGTGTATTTGCATATAATATCAGCTCACTTACATCCGTATTTCAAATGGTCCTGATTGTTTCCTAGAACCTAGAACGGCAACTGTGATCTAATTGGAATGGATCCAAATCTCAGGGTCGCAGGAAACCATCCAAAATATGTAGGTACACAATAACAAGAAAAAAGGGCGCTTGGGTACTAAAATTGCAAAACAAGGGCGACATACCTGGCTTTCCCTCCATTGTTTGCGACACCAACGAATTGTAAATTATAACCAGTGCAAGGTAATCTACCAACTTAAAATAACAGCTGAACCCATATCTTTTATATTTTAAAGAATTACGGTTTTTTTGCCGTTTATATATAGAAATATTTCTTAAACCTGCATACCGAAGTGGTCGGTTTGGAAGAGGCTATATAGCCTATGAGGGCCGACTACAATAGATCCACTATGGTCGCAGTGGTCTTGGGTACTTGGTGCCCTTCCCTCTCCATCCAAATCATAATAATAATCATAATGCATACCGAATCTGTCATTATTATGGAATTTGTTCAATCCTAGCATCTGTCCAATAATACCGAACGAGGGAGTATAGTGAAATTTTGAAAATCCTATCGAAACTATTAGTACATGGAAATCGTACCATAAAAGGGGTCTTCACTTGCATCAAATCGGGCAGTTCTGATTTTTTTATATGTTGTATGTAATGAGGTGGTAATGACAAATATAATTTTTCCACCTCGAAAGCCTTCCGGAACATTGTAAAATTCATGAAAAGCCATAAAATTTTTGATCATTTTTCAGTTTTTGCCATTTTTTACCACCAAGGACCTGTTTTGCGGTAGAAGTCACTATGAATTATTTTAAAGTAGACTAAATTTGCAACAAAATGAGAATAGTTGGGTCTCGATAAGCTGAATAGTTTCAAAGATACAGCAGTTCAAATGTTTGCAAAATTTCTTAAATAATACAATTTAGAGTTTAGGGTGTCTGTCAAAAATATTTTTCTACTAAAGGTGTGCTTTTTATTAAAAACTTATAATAAAACTCCTGTGACGACCTCAACTTCAACCTCCACATGCAAGGATAAGATAATTTCCCGTGGTAAAAGTTAGCCTGTGTTCTTCCGCATGGTCTATTCTATCTTTGTGCCAACTACGCCCGCTTTAACAATTTTTCCCGTGGGAATGAGAAATTTTCCCGCGGTAAATCGTATTCTATGTTCTTTCCCAAGGTCAATTCTATCTTTATGCCAAGTTTCACCAAAATCGGTTCAGTAGTTTCGGAGCCTATTCAATTTATTAGGTATATTTTAGGATTTTTTTTTACATCTTGGGTTACATTATTGAAGTTTTAGTAAGGATCCCTAATTTTTTTTAACATAAAATAAAGCCTATGTTACTCAGGGATCATGCAGCTTCTCAACAGTGATATAATTTTTGAAATTGGTTCAGTAGTTTCGGAGCCTATTCAATTTATTAGGTATATTTTAGGATTTTTTTTACACCTAGGGTTACACTATTGAAGTTTTACTAAGGATCCCAAATTTTTTTAAATAAATAAAATATAGCCTATCTTACTCAGGGATCATGTAGCTACTCAACAGTGAAAGAATTTTTGAAATCGGTTCAGTAGTTTCGGAGCCTATTCGATGCAAACAAACAATCGAACCTTTCCTCTTTATAATATTAGTATAGATAATGCTTATTTCATAAGTCGTATTTCATGTTGTTTAGTCACCTCAGCAACTTTGAACAGATGTAGCTAGGGATCTATTAGATCTTAATTGATTTATGCCGTGAAATAGGTCAATAATTTTGACCACATTGACAAGATCTTGTAAACACTCGCAAAATTTTTTTTTTTTAAATTTTGCAAACATTTGAATTGCTCCTATCTTTGAAACTATTCAGCTTATCGAGACCCAACTATTCTCATTTTGTTGCAAATTTAGTCTACTTTAAAAGAATTCATACTACCGTAAAACAGGTCCTTGGTGGTAAAAAAATGGCAAAAACTGAAAAATGATCAAAAATTTTATGGCTTTTCATGAATTTTACAATGTTCCGGAAGGCTTTCGAGGTGGAAAAATTATATTTGTCATTACCACCTCATTACATACAACATATAAAAAAATCAGAACTACCCCATTTGATGCAAACCAAAATGTACCAATTCCATGGACTATATCCTTATCCTTTTCTTTCATTCACTATCCATAGCCTTGTGATCAATTTTTGGTCGCCCACGATACAGGGCTGAACCTAGTGTGGGGACCACTGTTAAACAAGTTATCTGTTTTCTTTGGTCAAATAAAAAAATCTTTACTTATGTAATTCGCGAATAACTGCACGTGGTAGGTTGTCTCTAGAAGACAATACATTTTGGCATCGAATAAGAATAAGTATAATAAGAATAAGAAACATTTATTTGCGGGACATCACAACACAACAGAGAATACAAAAGTTAACAAGTAAGACAAAAAACTACATGGCACGAAAACAATTTTTTACAGTAGGTACATACCTATATAATTATTATGATTATGAATTATTGGTAAGGTAACAGAATCCGTATGTGCGATCACGTAATATAATTATTCCTCAAGTCATTCATTTGTGAACAGCCTCCGTGGTCGAGTGGTCAAAAGACGTTACGGAGGTTCCGGGTTCGATTCCCGGTGGGGACTCATCGAGCAAATATCACTTTGTGAGACTTTCCTCAGTTTGGTTAGAACATTAATTGTCCGAAAAGAAAGATGATTCCGTGCTTCGAAAGGCACGTAAAGCCGTTGGTCCCGGCTACTATCTACGGATGTAGTCGTTATTGGAGCCATGTCGGAAGCCTAAGGGTAAGGCGGTTGGTTCATTAATTCCGACACCAGGGTTTGTGAGGTAGGTCAACCTCGAAACTTATTTGCAACGATAAACGATAAGCAAGCAATTTATTTGGGACCCTATAACACTTGAAACATTAGGAGTACTTCAACTAGAGAAGCGGGAATATACCTACTACGGGGCGCGGCTTCCCAACCTCTCTGATATCAACAAAGTTTCATCTTAAAATGACAAGAAAAACTCCAATCGTTAATTAAATTATTTATTTACTTAATGACAAAAATCAACAACGCCTGTTGCCCAAATAATACAGCGCCAGTAATAGTTGCCTTTAATATTTTTTTGGCGTAAAAACACGTTAAGAAAACAACAACTTTTATTAATGTCTTAAATTAAAATATTTAATTAGGTACCAGTCAACATAATATGACACCGCGACTCTTATTATTACTTAACAGTTGATCTTATTTATAAAATTTGGTCTTATCTCTCGAAATATTAAATGAAGTCCCAAAATGGTTGATACACTAGCTGCAGCTGTTCAACCTTCTTCCAGACCCTTCTTTTTCCAATCTCTTCGTGTTTTATAATATCAGACTCATCACGCCGCAACCACGTATGACGTCATTATTCTTCTTAATAACGTATTGACGACGACCTCCATAGACTTACAATATTTGTAGTAACATAGTTACACTATCGACAGCCAGTATTGAATTGACATATTATGAGGTACCTAACCAATAAGCCACCCTGACTCATTTTACAAGCTTTTATTTAACTTGCAATGTATGTATGTATACATGTATGTTTTTATATTGGCGTCTACAATTCGGATAGAGCATATCTGTAAGGTGTCTCAAAGTCAAATTTCTTTACTCATCATAGATTTTAACATTTCATCACGTTATATCGTCGTCTCAAAAGAATGTGAGATAAATCAAACTAAAAGAGGCGATACGATATCAGTTTAAACATAACTTGGGTTTAAACATAATGCGCACACATTGCCCGACCCTGCTGTGGAGAACAACCCGCCGAAGAAACTCCACTTTTGTTTTTCTTCTTTTTTAAATATTTAAATCTCTCCCAGAACCATAGCCCATTTATTACGCTGTCAAGCGTGTCCCAACAGCAGCAACTGCACACGCGGGGTCCTTTATACTATATATTATGTACAATGCCTATGTCAAAGACACGTGGCTATAACCGTAGCAGATTATTGGTCCTCTTAAACCTTGATTTAAATCTAGTCGCCGAATCGACATGAAAAGCTTCTGACGTCTACTTATCGCGTCTTCTTGGAATCCAAAACCGAACTCCGACAAGACTCTACTCCGACAAAACATAAAACCTAACTTAACCTAACCTACCGAACTTATCGGAGTAGTGTCTTGTCGGAGTAGTGTCTTGTCGGAGTAGAGTCTTGTCGGAGTTTGGTCCTTAAACCGTCTACTTGGTGTTCAAGGTCTTGAGGAAGGCGGTCGCGTGTCGCCGTGAAGGAAGACACTGGCCAAATGCTTCCAAGAGGAGAGGCTCCCGTTCCACCGCTTCTCTGCAAAACACATTCTATCCGTCAAGCCGTAGAGTTCAAATCAAATAAAACAATCATCATCATCATCATTTCAGCCGAAAGACGTCCACTGCTGGACAAAGGCCTCCCCCAAAGATCTCCAAGACGATCGGTCCTGCGCTGCCCGCATCCAGCGGCTTCCCGCGACCCTCACCAGATCGTCGGTCCACCTTGTGGGGGGCCTGCCCACGCTACGTCTTCCGGCGCGCGGTCGCCATTCGAGAACCTTTTTGCCCCAACGGCCGTCGGTTCTACGCGCAATGTGCCCAGCCCACTGCCACTTAAGCTTAGCGATTCTTCGGGCTATGTCGGTGACTCTGGTTCGCCTACGGATCTCATCATTTCTGATTCGATCACGCAAGGAAACTCCAAGCATAGCCCTCTCCATCGTTCTTTGGGTGACTTTAAGCCTTCTTATGAGGCCCATTGTAAGCGACCACGTCTCGGATCCATAAGTCATCACTGGCAACACACATTGGTCAAAGACTTTTGACTTGAGACACTGCGGTATTTGGGACGAAAAGATATTGCGCAGCTTCCCGAACGCTGCCCAGCCGAGTTGGATTCGACGATTGACCTCCTTCTCGAAGTTGGATCTACCTAATTGGACTGTTTGTCCCAGGTAGACGTAATGATCTGCAACTTCGAGAGATGAGTCCCCAACTTTTATTGGAGTGGGTACTACATGGGCGTTCGACATGACTTTTGTCTTCTCCATGTTCATCTTAAGACCCACTTGTTGGGAGACTCTGTTAAGGTCATCGAGCATTGTGCCGAGGTCCTCCAAGGTCTCAGCCATGACTACGATATCATCGGCAAACCGAAGGTGAGAGATGTACTCGCCATTGATATTGATGCCATGTCCTTCCCAGTTCAGAAGCTTAAAGACATCCTCCATTGCAGCGGTGAACAGTTTCGGAGAAATAACGTCTCCCTGTCTCACACCCCGCTGCAGTTGGATTGGTCTGGAGTTCTGATCCTGGAGCCGGACAGACATGGTGGCGTTCTCATACAAACACTTGAGCACCTCAATATATCGGTAGTCGATTTGGCACCTCTGAAGAGACCGCAGCACTGCCCAAGTCTCAATCGAATCGAAGGCCTTCTCATAGTCCACGAACGCTAAGCATAGTGGCTGGTTATACTCCTCGGTCTTCTGTATAACCTGCCGCAGCGTGTGGATGTGGTCTATGGTACTAAAGCCCTTTCGGAAACCGGCTTGTTCGGGAGGCTGGAAGTCGTCGAACCTGCGCGCGAGACGATTCGTGATGACTCTCGAAAACAATTTGTAGATATGGCTCAGAAGCGAGATGGGTCTGTAGTTCTTCAAAAAAATAAAATAAAACAATATTGTTGCTTATTGTACGTGTTATTATGGTATATAAAGCAAAATTTCTGCCTCATTCATAACTGAATAACCCTCACTTTTGCTCAAACCTTTTATTTATTTATTCATGTAGTAGAAAAAATATCGCTTAATACTAGAGCCGTATATCGGAAACCATAGGTTAATATATTCACTCAATAGAAATTTGGCAACAATCTAGTAGGTACGAGTATTTTTCCTTCAGTTCAACAAAAACAAATAAAGTCGTATTTGAAACCATAGGTTAATAATATTCACTCATTAGAATTTGGCAACAATCCAGTATTTATTTCTTCCGTTTAACAAAAAAATTAGAAGTCAAATTTAAAATAAAGTGAACTGTAAATACATAGGTACTGGGGACTACTATTTGGTATTCTGTGGTACTGGGCTGGATGCGGGCAGCGCAGGACCGATCATTGTGGAGATCTTTGGAGGAGGCCTTTGTCCAGCAGTGGACGTCTTTCGCCTGAGATGATGATGATGATGGAAATACAAAAGCATTTTTGTCTAAGCTGACTGACTTGTAGTCTTCGGGAGACACTCGTCCGTCCTTGTCCACGTCCAGTTTCCTGAGCACCAGCTCCACCAGGTCCCGTACTCCTTCGTCAGGATCCTCGTCTCCTGGCTGCTTCAACAGGGAGTTCCTGGAACAACATTCACAAGAATGTCATTGGTTTTTGCTCTCTGAACCACATATAATATCTAAACATTATTAAATGACACGTTGTACAAGTGCTAGTGATACTACCTAACTCTACGTTTACTGTCTAGTATTCGAAAGTATATCAGAATGAATATGACATCTGACTGTCTCTGAAAATCGAAATCGTCAAAATTTATGGTGATCATAATTTTTTTTAAATCCCGAGATGTATCATCATGACACGTAAGGAAAGGACTTTTTTACTTTGTGCAAGCTTCTGCGATGGCGTTTTCCTTAAGACAGGCAGGAAGCCCGGTTAGTTGTTCGTTTCGCCTATAATAAATTGTTTCTGGCATGCAAATGGGGCGTATTAACTTAATTAATTTCATTTGATGTCGAAAATTTATTTGTTAAATCTTACTTCGAAAAGGAACCTTTTGATTGATTGATCTAAATCTACAGTATACAATACTAACTTTAAAAGAAGGAACATTTCGTCCCTTGTGATGTACCCGTCTGCATTTAGATCGTACACAGCGAAGCAATGGTTCCTCCTCTCTTCTTCCGTGCCACGTAGGAGTATGCTCAGACCTTCAACCAAACAAATTACATACGACAAACAATAAATTTTACAAAATATGGGTACGAGGATATTACATAGTTTAAATTAATTTTTGAACATAATAATTATATGACGTCTGTTTACGTATATGAAAAAAAAAATTTGTTTTCGGGCTAGGATTTGAACCTGATGTATCTCAAGTACCACTATGTTGCGGATCAGTTAAATTTCACGGTGTATAGTTTGTCATAGTGGTCATGCAGGGCTGATAGATATGTGTGATCACCTCTGACCCAGGCTTCGAACTTGAGCGGCCCCTCCCCGCCCGCCGGCCCGCGCTCCCAGGTGCTCCACAGCCGATCCAAGATGGCTTCCTCCGTCACCAGGTCGAACGTATTGTGCATCACGTCACGGAACGTGCTTTGGTCTATGCCCTGTAAAGGGTTAGAATACATACGTTCAAAGTCAAAGTTATTAGTGTTAGCGAAAACCTGCACAATAAAATAAAGGTCGTGTGTGAAGTTGACCAATTAACCCGCACTGGGCTAACGTGGTCGACTAAGGCCCATTCACCCTGATACAGGGTGGACTCGAGCCCATCGGTGGGAGACGTAATTTAAAAGGTTACCTCACGATGTTTATCCTTCACCGTAACAATTCAAAACATATTGAGCCCGCGAACTACGAAATAATTCTTAAATGAGACCAATCCATCAAAACTACAGTGATCTATGATATGACATACTTCGTAAACGCAGAAAACTTTTTATCATAAACCACATAAAACATCCGTACATTAGGGGCAAGGCACGCAATGTTCTGCTAGAAAAAATGGTATTCGTAAATCGTACGTCGTTTCGCTTTGTTTGAGTTGATATGGTTATTCAGACGAGGTTATGGAGATGTATCGACTATTACCGTTTTGCCATAACCAATTTGTCGAATATAACTTACTTGATAAATATACTGCTGCATATGAATACAAACTGGTGATGAACGGAAACTCTACAAAAAGCGCTGCCTTTTATAAGATCGAAGGCTGCCTTCGAATCTTCTCACTCACGAACTTACTTTAAAAAAAAACACAATGAAACTGTAAAGGTCAAATGTCTGCAGGTACGTAGAAAAAAAAAGCTAACAACCGAGTCAGGGGGATGAAAAAAGTGATATTAGAACATATCCATATTTTTTTGTTTCTCTCTGCGGTTTCCGTTATGTATTTTTAAAGATCTAAGCATACATAAGGACAGACACACAGGAAGCGACTTTGTATACTATATGTAGTGATACTACTTAAGCTTAGGTAACTTCGACTGAGTTAAATATTTAAGAGTTACCTAAAAACACGTGTAGAGTACAGAACGAAAATAACAATTATATTTTTGAGCTACAGACTAATTTCCGTAACTACTCAACTGATATTAATACTCGTAAAACTTGATAAAAAGATAGAGACCTTGGGGAGCTTAACAAAGGCTACCTACCTTTCATAGCGAGAAATTTCCTTATTCGCACGGAAAACCGGCAAACGCAGGTAGAGCTACTAGGCGGAAAGCAATGAAAAATTCCCTTTAGGCGAGGGGCATTGGTCATGCCGTCTCTTTTGGTTGGCGGCCTGACTGCAAGACCATTTTCGAGACATGTTTGTTTAAGTTGAATGTCTTAGTGTGATTATGACGTATTATTCGTTTCAGATTTTGCTTAAAGAAGTTCTATATATTGAGTTAGAATTTCCTTTTTGGGAAGGACTGAGGACACGGTTCCCTTCCGTCCCATAAAAGTATTATTACCTTCGAGTGAAGCGTTAAACAAAGCTTTTTCAAGTGATCCGGTGTTGATAATTCATATTATACGTTAGGCGGCTTTCTACCACCGGTCACAGTACCAATATAGGTAAAGCCATAGAGGCAGAAATTTGGGTAAAGCCACAGGAAACGCGTTTTGACAAGCTACTGCTTTTTGAATAACAACTGAATATCAATTAAAAGTCAAACACTGAAACTCTATATCGTCAAAACCAGAAAAAAAGACCCCTGAACTCCCCTGTCAGAGACCCACGGCGCCTGTGGGGTGCGGACCGTAGGGAGCTCGGGCGGGCGGGAAATTCATTTTAGTGCGGTTTGGTGAGTGTCGTTTCTGTACGGGTTAGTAGGTACTATTATTTTCTTCTGTGGTAAATAAAGCGTGATGCCCTTACGTCAATCTTGGTGGGCGGCTGTCCGATGACGGAGGGGGGGGCCGCCGCTTGCGCAGCCGCCACTAGCTTGCGGAACATCGTGTACAGGGCCTCCAGCTCATTCCTGACACAAAATATACAAAAAAAAAAAATATATTGAAGTTCAAATTTAACTTTAAGATATTTAATACACTTAGGCGAGTTCAGAAATTTGGCTGTCTTCTGTGGAGAAGAAAAAGAATATAAATAATAAATATATTATGTCATCTCAGATCCAACCATCAGACCCCAAATTAGGCAGAACCTGTACTAAAAAACATAACATAATACGTACAAGGCAAACATAAGTGCTCATCACGCGAATGTTTGCCCAGGACGATCTGTGCTTAGAAGAAAGCCGTACTACTAACAAGGTGTCTCGGTCGTAGTTATAAACTAACTGTGCATAATCATCATCATCATTTCAGCTGAAGGATGTCCACCGCTCAACATAGGCCTTCCCTAAAGATCACTCGAAATCAACTTGAAGGGCCAAAAGGCGCATCATGTCAGAGTTATTAATCGTGTCGCCTTCTAGCTCGGATAATAAAAAATAATAAAATATTCTTTATTTCATTTTACAAAAGGTCTTAAAATACTAGTGGCAGGTGTCTCCTATAAGGCTCATCGCCTGAGTTAGGAGGCACCGCTCTTCCTCATTTAGATTTAAAGAAAAACAAAATTAAAACAAAAATAAAAACAAAACGCAACAAGGTAATAAGAACAATGAAAATATAGTATAATATTGTACAATAATAGATGTGTGTATGTGTGTGTGTTTGTGTGTGTGCGGATAAATCCAGTTTCCGTCGTTCCGAGATATTTATATAGGAAACCCTCTATTATTATTTATTATTTTATTTATTACAAGGATAGTAAGACACTAAAACATGTAAAGAACAACCCAGTCAACCAAATTTTTAGTAATTAGTCAGTTTTTTGTAAAACCTAAGATTAAGTGTGGATTTACCTTCATTTGGCGTGACACAAAAAGAATTCAACGGGTTGAAAAAACTGGGTTTGCATTTATCCAATACTCAGGTATTGCCATTATACTAATATTATAAAGAGGAAATATTTGTATTTTTGTGTGTGTGTGTGTGTATGTTTGTAATGAATAAACTCAAAAACTACTGAACTGGTTTCAAAAATTCTTTTACCGTTAGAAAGCTACATTCACATAGGACTACTATTTGGTATTCTGTGACATAGGCTACCTTTACATTTACCGCGGGAAATGCCTCATTTCCACGGGAAAAACTGTTAACGCGGAGCCGCGGCGGAAAGCTAGTATTGAATAAATGCAGTTCGCTGACTGGCTGTTCTAATATAACGATTTAACCGACTTTGATAAAACTCATTAATTTCTAAGTCATTTTATACAAAAACCTTTTTTGTTCTATAATTATTTATCTAAATCTCAGAAAGTCTCAATGTTGGATATATCCGAGTTTGTAGTTTAGGTTTAGCGACACAACTGCTAGGCCGCAACTCACACAATTTTCATTCATTTCAATCATGTAGGTAGATAAACAATATAGCCAATGAAATGATGTTTGTAAGCAAATGCTTTAAACTTAAATCTACCTGCCCAATTGCTGTATTTTTTTTTCAGTCGGGATATACAAAGTTTTCCCGCGAAATACTTAATCTTATATATAAAATTCTCGTGTCACAGTTTTCGTTCCCATACTCCTCCGAAACGGCTAGACCGATTCTCATGAAATTTAGTGAGCGTATTCAGTAGGTCTGAGAATCGGCCAACATCTACTTTTCATACCTTTGAGAGCGGGCGGAGCCGCGGGGCGAACAGCTATTCTTTATATAAATTCAATTCCTAACTTACATGCCTGCCGAATTTAGTCCAATATAAGTGAAAACATTCATTCAGACAATATCCAAATATACAAAACCTGCACATAAGAAATTACGTACAGTAGCCAGCACATGCGGCTGGACATGTTGACCTTGAAAGCGCCCGTATTACGTAGCGGTACTAGGGGTGAATTTCGTAGTGCGAATGTCAAACCGCATGTGCTGGCTTCTGTACATACATAGGTACTAAAAAAAACCTACCTACTACTATCTACTCTTTATCATATTATTATAAAAATAATCAAAATTTTGTTTCATTTACACAAAAGTTACAACAACAGAAATTAATTCAGCTAATTTATAAACTTTTAAAATCTTCTAATACTAAACACTCACTAGTAACCTACTGCTATTTTCGCTATCAATTTAATTTTCCATTTGAAACTTCACATGAAAAGCTAAACTGCCTACTCACTTGGTAAAATGCGTCCCTTTATGAAGGCTTTCGAGGAGCTTTTCCTTCAGCTTTTTGTATGGCATGACTGCCTCCCGCAGCGCGTATAGACAGACTGTGTAAAGGCCTCGTTATATATATGTATTGTATATGTATAAGTTTGTGGAGTCAGCTACTTGGAGCGATTGGGCTTATATTCATAGTCTAGGTACACGTGGGAGAAATAAATGAATCAATTAATCATTTCAGATTCTTTTGTCCTTTACTTTTATCATAGAACTTGAAATTAAAAAGAAACACCGAGGTTACAAAGGTTTTTCTGCAAAATAGAAATTGAGGAGTAAGCCTAAGTCAAGTAGAGACACAGAATATATGTATAATAGTACTACGCAGTAGATAACGCTCTTATGTAAAATCAAAATAAAAGTATAGCACACAATAAAAATGCACAGGTACGATTAAATATTGAATGCTACGCCGTAGATAAAACGTAGTACCTACCTATACTATAGTAATCAATAATGAAAGTTTATTACAAGATACATTTGTTAATGTGAACAGTATCACGTCAAATCACGTGAAGCTACTCATTTTAGAGAATAAGTTATATGTATTTTATTTTCTCAATAATTTTTTTTGTAAGACAGTTTTGGACAATTCTTATGAAAATTTAGTTAGTAGGCTTCGGTTTGTGTTGAAACTTGTACAATCCAGAGATGGGCTTTCAAGTGAAATGGATGATACTGAGAGCTTCGATGGTCAACTGGCTGGTTAAGCCGCTGTGTTCAATTACTCGGGCTCAAGCCTCAAAACCTTTTTAAAAACTTGCATGCACACACCTGCGAAGAAATTCAAAGGCTGTGTGAGAAGTTGATCAACCCACACGAGGCCAGCCAGTGTAGTCGACTAAGGCCTGTTCTTACTTCTTCTTCTTTGCGAGTCGATGACGAATATAATTGTGGAGGCAAAGGGAAGATCTTCCGCCGGGCATGGCGGTTAGTTAGCTCGGGGACCGCGGTCTAACTGTATTTTGTTGGAACTTGTATTTATTCAATGTCATTCGAAAACTCTGATAGGGCGTTTCTGGCCTCGCTTCTAATTGGTCGCACTTCTAATGACGTAGTATTTGGCGCGCCGATTTGAGGGTAGACTCGAGCCCCTCGGTGGGGACATACTGTGACTTACTTGTTGAATTTGGACGTCTTCACCAGCAGTCCGAGTACTTTAGGGGGCAGTTTGTTGGCTGGCAGCACTGGCTTCGGTTTCCGTTTAGGCTTAGGCGGTGGCGGTGGCGGCCTGCGTTGTACCGCGGCTCGGCCCGCGGTTAGGAAGATGCGCACGCCGCGCAGGGCTATTGTTGTGGCTGCTATACTTATCTGCTTGTCACCCATTGCTGAAAAAAAACGGTTAGTTTCGCTATGGCACCCTCTCAAAATATCTACGAGTATCAAAAACTCTCGCTTTGGCACCCTTCAGTTTATAGGACTGTTGAAAAGAAAAGTTTTAGAAAAGAACGCCAAATATTGTCTTGATTATCCCCTCGACAAATCGAGGATACATTCATTCATATCTCTGCTTTAAGGCACTTCTAAATAGGTAATGTTTTCCTACAACATGTCAAAAGGTTTTTATTCGAAGTAAGATTTTACAAATCACTTCGATGTCAAATTTGCTTAAGGCGAGGTATTCCCGCGAAAATTTGGCAAGCGCCAGACGGGGTAGCGGGCGGGGCGCGGAACGAGCAATCTAGCGCGGCGAAACACAGTTTTCATCGGTTTTTAATTGATTAAAAAAAAAGGGGGATGTTTATCAAAACCTTAGTGCGTGGACAATCTAGGAAATTTAAAGAGGAATATTATTATATATTTTTGGGTAACAAAAGATCGTAATTATTAAATTGGTACACCTTGAAAGGTTTTATTACGTGTTGTGTTCGTGATGCATTTCTATCGAGCAAAGTATATGTAATCGTGTATCACATACGTGGAAGATCTAGACATAGGTTCGAACTATAATATGATTTTTTTTTTGGAATTTTTAAACGATATTTCAAACTTCTACAGGACTTTGAAATCACTACTTAACGCACGTTTTTCGGATAACCGCGCCTTAAACCAAGGCTGGCTCTTGTCTCACACTAAAATAACAAACTCTTAAAATTTAAAGAGCCGGTGCGATATTAGTTTGAACAGAACTGGCAACATTTTCATAGCTTTGCAATACCGGAATCGGAGCCATGTCGGAAGCCTGAGGCGGCTCAACAATTCCGACACCAGGGTTTGTGAGGTAGGTTAATCTCGAAATCCTTCGTTTCATTCACGTTTCATCTAAAATGTCGGAAAGGGGCAGTAGGTTTAGAATTTTTGTATAAGCTCACAGGGAGCCGAAACTAAAACCAGATATAGTTTGGAAATAAAGGATTTGGCGAAATAACCAATAACCCATTTAGTCATAGTGGAAACTTGTATAAAGTTTTATAACTCTACCGCAAATACGCTATTTTAAAGAAAAATAAATAATAGTTTTAGATTGCTATTAAGATTGCTGTAATAAAAGACTTTTTCGCCCAAATATAAGACTTTTTTCTAGAATAATAATATCCAATCTGATATAAAAATTAATTTAATTAAGAAGTAAAATTTCAGAATCATGTAAATCACGCAATTTTTGTGCCACTGAAAAAAGCGGCTGTTCGTTTCTGCAGCTGCTATAATGCTGAGCTTCGGACCTAGGTACTTGCACGTCACTTATTTTTAATTACTTACCTATGCCTAAAATTGTATAAATATGATGTAAATTGTGATAGTTGCAAAAAAACATGTCATGTTTTTAATTCACTTATTTTGTTTATTTATTTATTTATTTTTATTTCAGGATCGACTGAGACTAGATGGATAAAATAGTGATTCCTATAATCGACATTGCTCGTTTTACCAAATAATTAAAAAAATATTTCGATAAATAAATACCCTCAAAAAACACCCTCTATCCCATCCCTAATAGCAAAAGTTGGAGCATTATCAGCGTGCATCGCTAGCTGAACTATAAACTATAGCAAACACAACCAGTAAGAATTAGAGTCAGCAGGTAACTTTGCAATTAGGGGGCGGCGCGGCGCAAGGTACGACGGCATACTTCAAGGAACTTCGCTAATGTAAATAGCGTTTGGAAACAGATTAACTTGCAGAAATTAGAGCATACTATAATTTACAATGCCTAGTGCTGCGAGCGTTGTGCCTTATAATTCATAGTTAGCAATATATTTTTCTTGCGGATAGACTTCTGCTGTTATATTTTTACTAGGCGTTTTCGTGTTGTCAAATCTATGTAAATCCCATAGTAAAGTTAAAGTCATCTTCTCATCGTAATTTTACTGTAGGTAAGCGATTTTCAGTTTGCTTTTTCATCGGATGAGGTAGGTATGTTTCCCGTAATAATAATAACTTAGATATAAGCACAGATTATTATAATAGTTTAAGTACAATAATAATAATACTGATCATGCTCAACCCTTCAGTATAGACTGAATGTTGTTTATTGCTCACAAAAATACAAGAAGTGAAAAGTAATCAAATAGCTAGGCGCGGATTTGTTATCTAGCAGGTCCCTTCACAGTACCGAAGACGATTCTATCTGTGTATGTGTAGAGCTTAAAACAATGAAAACATTAAAAAGATACCAATCAGCTGTAAAGGCAGAGAAAGGAAGCCAGATTGTTATAGAAAACCTCTACTAGCCGTTTCAACAGAATGAATGTTCTTTGGAATTGGTAAATTTTCAAAACGAAAACGACGCGACGGTATAAACAACGTCAATATTCATCAATCAGCCGCTATCCGACGACATGTGACGTTGCGTGCGCCTACCCTCATTTATTCAGATGCACAAAGTCGTGCATGCGGAGCTCGGTACCATCCCACACACACATCCAGCTAGCTGGGTCACACACAGAATGGTCCTTGATAATAATAATAATATAGGTATGGGGACACCTCACACACGGCCATCTGACCCCAAACTAGGCAGAGCCTGTACTATGGGTGTCAGACAGCTGATATACATACATATATAAATATACAACATCCAGACACAAGGCAAACACAAGTGTTTATCACACGAATGTTTGCCCTGGGCGGGATTCGAACCCACGAACCTGTGCTTTGTAGGCAAGCGTACTACCAACTGGGCTACGGGGCCGTCCTGATAAACACACTGTGATACATATTACACACACACACACACACCACATATTTATTTATTTATTTTTATTTATATACCACAATATACAGGATGTTAGTGACTCTTGTTCTTCTTTTCGAGTCGACAGTAAGCTCAGATAGTCTCGGCCCAGAAACTAGATAACTACATGAAAACTGCACCAGTGGGTGCTGAAACAAGCCTACGTCATCATCGCACATCGTCGACAAAGGCATTTTTATGTGCAGATGGTAAAGCCCTTTGTAAAGCCACTATCTCTAATCCATACGCCATCCCTGCAACACATATTGGTCAAAGACTCCTCTTGAACTCTTGATCTTGAAAATTTTTTTAACAAGTTAGCCTACCTATGGGAATACCCCAAGGTCTAATTCTCTTCTCTCTATCTATCTTCTATCTATCTCTAATAATCTTTATACCAAGTTTCATTAAAATCAGTTCAGTAGTAGAAGCCTATTCAATGCACACAAACATACAAACAATCAAATGTTTCCTCTTTATAATATTAGTTTAAAATAGAGTATAATAATATTATATATTAATAATATATTATATAATATTGTATTTATAATATTGTATTATATAATATAATATATAATATATAAATAAAATATATAAATGCAACTATAAAAAAATATAAAAAAAATGCGGTGTGCTTATTCCAGAAATCCCAGTACCTATATTGTAGTAAATATTTGCTATATTTGTGTGTAGATATCTATAGTAGTAGTGTAGGTATCTATAGTCTATCGACTGTATCTTCAGTATTCAGAATTGTTAATCGGACGAAATAATTGTTCTTTTGATATTAGGTACATTTATGTCATTAGTGTCATTCATTACACAGTTACACTATACATACATAATATAATTTTTTTTTTTCTTTCCAGTATAAATACGCATGTCATTTACAAAGTATATAGGGGAACTCCAGAACTACGAAATGATACGACTAAAACTTTGGCTCCCCTATCGATCACCCATCAACAAAAGACTGTCGGTATCTATCAAACAAAAGCACATCACCACATATGGAACCAGCTGAGCCATATAGCACTCTATTCACTACCAATAAGGATTAACTTGTGTACTCACTTGGTAATCTTCTAGGCAATTCGAAGCACAGTTTTGTATTATTTTAGTGAAAATGCGTAGCGTATGAGCAAAGGAAATTGCGACGTTGCTAGGTTACCGATATGAGGTATTGAATTTTTTGGAGTGGCGCCCTTTGATCGCTTTGCTTTGGTGGAAATGACAGAAAATGTACCGACTACGAAATGCAAAGCGAATTGCAATGTGTGTATGTATATGATGGTTCAGTTAAATTAATCTATGTGGGTACTTACGTAGAATTGAGCCATACCTTTATGAAGATAAAAATCTATAGCAGTTAATTTTAGCCGGGTTAAGGTACGCTCTTCTAAAGAACGGAATCATCTTTATTTTCGGAAAACCAGGTGATTCAGCTTCAGCCTGCAACGTTCTAATCAACGGAAAATCACACAGTGAGAGTGATATTTGACGTTCTATAAGTGCCCAATCAGGAGCTGAACCCGGAACCTCCGGAATGTGCGGCGAGCGGCGAGAGTTTAACCACTCGGCTATGAAAGCTGTTCACATGTTTGCCTGACACCTACCTATACACTGAAAAATTTAACTGGCTGTTTATTCGCAACACAGGTGGTAGCACTCATGAAACTGAACAACTTTCCCCAAGGAACATAGATTGAAATCTCAAAAAAAAACTTCACTATCACTATCATCATCATCACTAATAGTATAAAACAAAGTCGCTTTCTCTGTCCCTATGTCCCTCCCTATGTCCCTCCCTTTGTACGCTTAAATCTTTAAAACTACGCAACGGATTTTGATGCGATTTTTTTTAATAGATAGAGTGATTCAAGAGGAAGGTTTATATGTATAATACATGCATAATATACTGAAGGATAAACCACAATAACCATTTTCCCGTGCGGAGCCGGGGCGGGTCGCTAGTTTCATATAAACTTCAGTCACGTAACCCCACTTTGTATGAGAAATGGATTTTTAATTTTAAGATTTCAACGTACTAGTAGCTTGAGGAATAATATTTATTTATTACATACATACAAAATTACAAATAAAATACATAATTACAAATACAAAAATTTACAATATTTAACTTATTCAGTCAATTACAATTAGGTCAACTTAAACTTAACATTATCATACAATTACAATTTCCTTAGTCAAACAGCCCACCTCGGAGCATACCCGGCTCAAATGTCCCCATGACGCCGGCCGCGTTCCCGCGTTGGATGGCCAGCGAGATGTGCTGAACCAGGTATGATCCGGAGCGGGGGTCGCAGCCGCGTTCCCGCAGGCGTCGCCCCAGTTCCTTAATGAAGGTCTTTGCCTCCTCACACGTACTAGTATGTTTGTTAGGGAAAATTTATCAGTTTCATGAGTACGTACTACCACTATGTTGCGCATAAACAACCAGTTAAATTTCACGGTAATTGTAATGATTACATATTTAAAACAGGAAATCGCGGCTCCTCTGTCCTTACATTGATAGTGTAATGTGATTTGATTATGATTACCTTCTGAAGAAAAAACGAAACTGACTTTCATTGATTTCCTGAACATAATTCAACAATTTCATTTTAACACTAGATAACTGAAGTCGTGTAGTGATTGATTTTATTAAAAAATCGAGTATTTTTTCTTCGTTGGCATATTATAACTTACAAAGGCCGCAATGTGATGTCGAAGACTTAAAATTAAATGTGCTGGACCTATTCAATTTCACGGATTTTTGCTACAGCGAAACGATATCCCAATGCTGGGCTTGTAAGTATTATTGTATACAATTCAAGTCACCCTCTCCGTCATCATACTTTAACAAAGAGCAAATACCAATTTAGATCCTCACTCCTAGCGGGGATTCTCGCAGCTAAAGCACGCTAAAGGGTCAAACAAAAGGGTTACAACAACTGTATTATTGTCATCTGTATTAAATTTTCGCCTATTTTCTTAAATAACTTTAAAATTTTACTTATTTATCGTGAAATTGTAAAAAATATATACCTTCAGCCGCATACAGACATCGCGAGGCGTGCGCCGCGAATGGTTCGTCTCGCAGGAAATGTACAGATTTATTCGATACCAAGTATGTTATAAGTACTATTAAATTAACAAAGTACTATTACTATTGTACTATTGTTAATTTAATACTGTACATTTCCTGCGAGACGAACCATTCGCGGCGCACGCCTCGGTTATTTTTTTTACTTTTCATACAGGTTGACTTGGCCGGCTGTCAAGTTTATATGAAAAGTATAAAAAAAATCCATTTCAGAACAAAACAAACATTAATTATTTTATGTCGAAAGTCCGTCTTTGAGTCACCGATTCATATACGTGTACCTATGTATACCAAATTTCAACTCGATCGGTCTAGTTGTTTTGATGATGAAGAACTTCGTTTGCTCGGAACCCTCTCCAGGCGAGTTCAACTCGCAGTTGAGAGTTTTTTTTAGTTATTAGAAAATCCCTATCATATTATGTAACTCATAGGTAATATGTTTTTCAGTATAGCGCTTGGAATGATGGGGTTGTTCGTGATGTATTGGATGCTCATGGCTGCAGTCTCCCCACAGCCTTCGCGTGGCTTCAATGGCACGGAGGTGACGAGGTTAGTTAAACCTAAGCCGGCAACTCGAAAAAAATATATAGTATAGAGGCGTTGTTTATTTACGCCGCAAAGTAATCGCAATACAGAAAAGTAATAGCGGTATGCATTACATAAAGAAATATTGGTGCCCAAACTAGGCAGAGCCTGTACTATGTATAGTTGTCTGACAGATGATATACCTACATAATATACAAACACAACATCCAGACACAAGGCACACACAAGTGCTCATCACACATTTGCCCTGGACGGGATTAAACCCGCGACTAACTAGCCATAGTCCAAGAAAACAAGGTCACAAGCCTACGTCATTTCTACGTCATTTTGCCTATTTATCTCCGTCGAATGCGTGTAATAGACAAAGATGAACAACGCAAAATGACGTAGGCTTGTGTCAGTTACGTGGTCTTTTTGTTAGACCTTGTTTTCTTGGACCATGTAACTATCTTAGTAACATCCCGTGATGGGAATCACAATGCACAAGTGTCAATGACTACTTACTGGGAAGCCTCGACAGTTAACATGTAAGGATTTACTTAAATACAGATTATTATTTTTATTCTGATGCAGGTCTCGGTATACCACCCAGCCCGCCGACTGGCTCACACGGACCACCACGACCAGGAGCAAGGGATCAAAGTTCACCTTCGAACCTGACTACAGTTACGAGGAGATCACCGAGGGGGAGATCACCACCGACGCTCTGCAACCCAACTGGGAGGGCGGCCAAAATGAACCCACTTTACCCAGCTTGCACGGGTGCGTATTTTTGTTCAATTTTCTTTTTAACCCCCGACGAAAAAGAGGGGTGTTATAAGTTTGACGTGTCTGTCTGTCTGTGGCATCGTAGCTTCTAAACGGATGCGCCGATTTTGATCTAGTTTTGTTTGCAAGGTGTCATAATCGAGAGTGTTCTTAGTTATGATCCAAGAAAATATCTTAAGCCATTTGAAGATTATCAGGTCTTTTCTAGTTGCTGAAAGGATCAAGTAACGGTTTTGTTTCACTGTCGCGTCGGCTGATAGCTAGCGTATAATTGAAAATATTATAATAAACACACACCTACTTATTTTTTTTGTTTTTTAGGGCGTGACACCTTGCAAACAAAACTAGATCAAAATCGGCGCATCCGTTTAGAAGTTACGTACGATGCCACAGACAGACACACTGACACACACGTCAAACTTATTATGACACCCCTCTTTTTCGTCGGGGGTTAAAAAGCAATCCGTGTTCGCTGCAGGAGACCTGTATTTGAATTTGTACAAAGTTCTTTAGACTCTTCCTCATCGTAGGTACTTATACTGTTTCGTTTTTGTTTAGGCCAACTACTGGTAAGAAACGAAGGAGTCGGCCGTCGCTGCCGCGGCCACAAAATTCTTCGTCGAACGACCGGCCCTGGCCTGGCGGCGGCTAGGACACAGACAATAATACTAGTATCTAGGGCTAGGGATTTCTCGTAGGGGCGGGGGGTTACGTTTAGGTAATGATTCAACCACATTAAACGGCAGCATCGCAACGCATTTGGCGCACATGCCGCCGCGCCGCCGCCGTCTCGTCCGGCAGGATGCCACCGTATGCCTCCGACCGGCTCCGCACAAACGGTGCAAGGTTGGCGAATTTCATCACACTACAATAATGATTTGAAATTAAATATGAACCAATTCTTCGATTAATTATAACAGAATTAATAATGAAAAGTGTTGGATAGTCTACGGCTCCCCTTATTAGTGTGAAGTCAGCCTAATTATATTTTTTTTGACATGGCAAAAACTTGCTTAACTCGCACTTGGCTCTAGACCCTTCCGTTTCTGACGTTCACGCTGTCAAGACGTAAATCTTGTATTTTAATCATTTTAATTATTTTATTAGTTCGACTTTGTTTATATAATGTGAGGATATTTGATGACCAAATATAATCTGCACATCGATTGAACCAACCTCTGTTGTTTTTCTTATGGGATCCACTTCAAGCTGCACATTCTTGAACTGAGCGACTGCTTGACAAAAAGTGTCAACATTTTGCAAATCTGTGCAATCTGTGCTTGCAATTTCGATAATAAATATTAGCCACATCTTCGAGCGCACGCGGCGGTATCGAAACAGATCGATCAGACAACACACAGTCGCGACGCGTCGTGCAGCCAGCAGGCTTACTACGTAAGGTGCGACAGGCTCGAGAAGCTGTCAAACGCGACATGTGACATAGAGCCATAGTAGTTCTGTCAATATGTCGCGTTTGACAGCTCTCGAGCCTGTCGCTTCTTACGTAGTAAGCCTACAGCATGCTGGTTCGTCCGTTCGTCGAGGCTCGCACTCGCAGTCAAGCTACTCTGCTGCGTGACTTGGTAATAAATAATACAGACTTTAAATACGACATACAAGATTTAATTCCGTTTAAGAATTTTAAATTCGTGTCTGTCCGATGCGGTGTGGGCCGGTTGGTGTGGTTGAACCTGTCTTCATCACACATCATCACACTTCGTCATTTATAACAGTACACATAAATTATGTCCCCACCCACCGTTTGTCCAAGCCTACCTAGCTAGGATCAGGGTAAATAGTCAATAATCGTGGCCCAGTGCGGGCACGTGCGGGTCAACTTCAGTCTTCACACATATTTAACCAGGTTATAAGGCTCTAGCCATTTGACCACTACCGGCGATTTTATCATATTCACAACACTTCATATCTATCTATAGGTAGGTACTGGTAGGTATAATAAAACTGTAGAGGACGAAAATCTGTACATAGAAAAAAATGCTAAAAACCGAGTCAGGGGATATAAGAAATGATGTAGAACATACCCAGATTTTATAAAAATGTATTATTTGTCTGTTTATCTGTTTGTACGGGCTAATCTCCAAAACTGTAGGACCGATTTGAATGAAATTTTGCACAGTGGTACCTTATATCCCCGGTCAACATCTTGGATACTTTTAATCGAGGAAAATTAAAGAGTACCCGTGGAATATAAAAAAAAATAATGGGTAATGGGTGGGTAAAATACTTCGGAAAAGTCGGAAAACAGCGCGGGAGTAGCCGCGGGCCGTCAGCTGTGATTTTAATAAGCATAAAAGTATTGTACATATTCGTTTGAACCATTTTTACCTTATAAAATACAATTTATTATTTAATCATAACATAACTTTAAGTTCTTAACCATAAGTAAGTAAAGTAAGTAATTATAATAGCGAGTTGCCTGTTCCGTTAGCTTATCTACTTGTAATAGCTGTTCTGAGACCATCTTTTTGAATTTTATTATATCACAATTTATTTATTTTATAAATCAAATCAAAAATAAAATGCATAAAAAAGTCCAAAGGAAAGTAGGCTGAAAGAATATGAAAAAAAAAATCAGAAAAAACAGGACATGTCTATCAATTAAAAATTTTAAAAACCGACCAGAGAAATAGGTACTTAAAAGACTTCGCCATATTGCGGAATTATTTTATAAGGGCAAATTGTTAAAAATATACACGTGGCGCCCCCAGACCAGGTTTTTACTTCTTTGTTCAGGCTTTACTTTTATTTTTTATTTTTTTGAATTGACCCTATGCTTGTGTCGAAAAGGTACGACAAATCAAGCTTCACCGGACTGGTCAGGCTTTACCTTCCTATTTTACGTTTCATAGGGAAAATTGTTCACTTTCATATTGCCCTTTTAAAATTACACCATAAATTCAAATTTTGCTAAACAAACACGATATTATGCATGCTTGGTTTTTTATTGAAATTCCGCAATATGGCGAGGTGTCATATTTCTTTGGTCGGGCTTTAAAATTTTAAAATAGTGGTTTCTTCATTTATAAAGTAACTTTTACTTTTATTGCCATCTGTCGACCGTTTCGTATACTAGTACTCTCTAGTTCAGTTACATCCACAAAATAGGTAGGTACTCAGACCCAAAAAATAGTATGGTCAGGTATGGTGCCGGCTGAGCAGTGAGCCCCCCGTGCTGCCTTACCGACCGACGCCAGAACCACAGAACTGTCAAATTGATTTTGACTGACTTTGACGTCCGTCAGTGAGTGACGTTTCCTTTGTTGTGGTGGTGGTTCGAGAATTCGTCGTCAAGATAAAAAATAAAAATATAACACGAATTTACCTACATTGCTTCATATTTCTGTGTTAATGTAAATAATAAAAAAGCTTAGTGAACAATTCTGTAGTATAATATAAGTAATAGGAGGGCAATATTGTGGGGAAACATTTATTACAAGCGCGCGGGAATTGGCTTCATCTTACATTGGTAAGTACTGAGTTATATTAAAATTTGGGTACTTTGACGTGGTAATCTTATTTTTATTCTAATTATTTCAATCCACTCAAATCAAGAAAAATCCAACAAACCTGACCCGCATGTAGGTTATCCCAAATTCTTGAACATTACAGGTACAATTTTCTTAAAATTTTCATCTGTATACCTTTTCTATCTATGTTCAGTATTCCTTTAGAATATAAGTAATATTTCTAGAAGTGTATGAATATTTTTTATTTGGTTTATTTCATGTTTATTGACAGCACCAGCAACTTGAATATTATGTAGGTGCCTGGTAAATGAAACATACTACCTACCTACTTAGTCTTACCACACTCAATGATTCTATTATTGTTATGTTTTATACTATATACTACTACAAATTTATAAGTAGAAGGTAAATATTTGGTCAGAGAGTCAACTTCATGATTTATCGGTCCCATACAGGATATTGTTATTTATTTTTATTTCTTATTCCATAATGGACAAAAATAACAAATAATGTAATGAATTCAAAAGTATTTTTTTACTATTTATATTAAGCATTGTGTCTAGTGTTTTATGTATAATATTGTCATTTTAAAATTATTGTTTTGGGGTCCTTTTATACGCTAGGCAATGCACTATGCACACACATAATAGGATATCAATAACAACATTCTCTTCTCACAATAGTCCAGTACTAGTACCCTACAGCCTTTGTCAGTCCATTGCTGGGAGTTGCTGCCATAATCCCCACACTTGGCACTCGGTGGATTTATACATACAAGTAAAGGATGCCGCTCAAATCTGAAAAAAATCTTTCGTACATCACAAGTTGGTACTAGTTATCTTGTAATTCACTTTAGGACCATGGCACTAACATGGATTTTTAACTGTAAAGGCTATGCAGTAGGCTATAACATCAATACTTTGCTAAGCAATTGCTATTTCAGTCATTGCTCTTGCAGTAGTAATTAACTACCACAGTTGTGATTAAAAACTGCAATGTGATTCGAATTAGCTGCTAGACAAGGAAACATGTAATCGCATATAACAGAATTGAGCCTAGTAACAGCCTAGATAGATATCCTGTAATGTGCAGCTGCGTGGCGCCGCGCCAGGCTCGAGAGGCTGCTATCCGAGTTCATTAAGAACAGGGCTGGACTTAGGTTTAAATGCAGCCCATCTTATTCTATGTGCCTAGTGGTAACATTTCGTACTTCCGAATTTTTTTTAACCGAAACTTAATTGACCAAAAACGGTTCATAGAATATTTAGTTCCAATATGTTTCTTTTAACATAACTTCATTTTACCATAAATATACTAAACAGGAGTATCATTTTCCAGAAAAACAACAACCATATTATCGAAATATAATTTTTGGTTTTACCAACTGTTTCACTTCATATATTATAATTATCCTGGAGGTTTATTAAACAGAATTTACTTTTCCCATAATTTATAATGGATTTAGTTTTGTAAACCAACCATGACAGGGCGGGTGCGAGCGAAGCGGGCATGGGAGTTCAGGGCACCCCGACTACTGTTGGTTATAGGTTCGAAGGGTATGGCGGAAGCAAGATGGGCGAGCAAAGCGAGCCCATCTCGCTTCCGACATACCCTTCGGGTTAGGTTGACATGTATGCATGCCTGCTTGTGCTTGCTAGCATGCATGCTTGCTTACTTGCATGCTTGCTTGCATGCTTGCTTGCTTGCTTGTTGCATGCTTGCTTGCATGCTTGCTTGCATGGTTGCTTGCATGTTTACTTGTCAATTTGCATGATTTTGTGGTATACTGATTATTCAGGATAACATTTATATGGAATTCGACTCATCTGGTTTTCAAATCTGTGGTTTTTCGTTGTTGTGGTTTATCAATACCAAGGTAAACAAAGTAAAAAGAGAAACGAAACTCTGGGAAATGAAAATCAGGTAAAAATCATTTCGGTAAAATGATAATATGGAAAGTAAAAAAAATGCGATCCGTTTTCGGTAAAAACATATTCGGTATTAAAATTTTCGGATTTAAGATAGGTAACCGTGCCTAGTATATACTAGGCATGGACAGGATCGAAATAGACAAACTGGAAGAACTGACGCTAGGAAACATACTAAGATTTTGTAGGGGTATAGGGAAGTCTGAGGGGAAGCCGACTACATATATATAGATATGGTATCATCAGGCTAGGATTAGTTTGCAGGGCACATTATTGCACGTAGAACCGATGGCCGTTGGGGAAAAAAGGTTCTTGAATGGCGGCCACGCGCCAGAAGACGTAGCGTGGGCAGGCCCCCTACAAGGTGGACCGACGATCTGGTAAGGGTCGCGGGAAGCCGCTGGATGCGGGCAGCGCGGGACCGATCGTTGTGGAGATCTTTGGGGGAGGCCTTTGTCCAGCAGTGGACGTCTACTGGCTGAAATGATGATAATGATGAACTACCTAACATACCTACCTACATCATTCCAATAAGGAATCCAGTGAAATAAGAACAGTCGAAAAATGAATCCGACATACAAGAGTCGGGCGAATCGGGAACTAAACTATAGAATCAAAAGTGGCTTATTAATTTTGACATAAAGGTTTGCATGACCGTCAAAATTACTCGTATAGCCTTTGAAAATACTACGCTCGGAAGTAGGTAATCTGGAAATGTTTTGTACGTCACATAACATGAAACCAAATTCACTCTCGTATAATAGCAAAAAACGAAAACAAACGTGTTTGTGTGTTAAACAAAGGGGCGTTGCTTTTTTCTAAGGATCTCTTTGGGCCTCTGCCTTAGTATGTGCCTGTGCTGGTATCGCGGACCGATCCGACTGGTATGGGTCACTAACGGTCTCTGAACCCTATAGGCCTGATAGCTCGCCCAATTGCTCACTTGAAATGTCCTCAGTATATAGGCAATGTAAATAATCAAAATGTATGCTTGCTGTTTATAATCTGCTGAACCGACTTCGAAAGAAAAACAATACACCTATTTTAAGTATTATTTCGTCATTAATAAAGTTGTGGCACTTTCGTTGAATTTCCCGTATCTATCTGTAGTAATAAATTTAGGTCATCTGTATTTCTGGTATCGTACGATTTCAATGATTTGGCGTATTCAAAATTAACTGATCAGGTGAGTCCGCATCATTATTCCGAAATTATGTTGCCGACCGTGAAAACTCCGATAAGTCGTTTCGCCGATGATCAACTTGACGAATAATTGTTTCAACATTTTTCATTTTTCCGACAGTTTGTTTCTACGAAAAATCTTTTCGCCGACAAGCAATTTTAGAATGAGGTTTTCTTAGATTAAGACGGTGATGCTAGTCGGACGGTTGGAGTGGTAGGTGTTGATTGAGTATAGTACATTAAGGCGGCACCTGGAAAATTTTAGTGTTCTTTGACTCGTCAGTACTCGTAATCTATAAGAGTAAGTTAGTTAATTTTTAGATATACATTATTTGATCATATTATCTCAAGACTCTATTCACTGAAAACACGTTTACTGAAAATTTTATCGGTAGAACATTAAGCCAAAGTTGCACCTTCTATTATCTTTTTTCGCTTTGTATAGGTAAACGGCAATGAATTGGATGCTGAAACGTGGTCATAAGTATGGGTTTCAACTTTATTAATGTCTCATATCGAAACATTTTTATTATGTGCATTACTTTTTGTATAAATGGACACCAAAGAATTTGGCACTTACGCTGTTTAGTTCTAGCGCGCAACAGCATACCTTTCTCTGTTATACACGTACGGCACTGCTTAGCGTCATCACTTTCCCGCACTGCGATCAGTCGTCCGCTTACCTTTGCCGACGACGGACCTGCGCTAGGCGATCGCAAATTGCACCGGCGAAATCGAAAATAATTTATTACTAAGATGGGAAACAAACGCCGTCCAAAAAATAAAAAAAAGGCAGATTTGGCAAGAAAACGGAGACTTATGCTTGAAATAAGAAAAAAAACTAAGTACATGCTTTTTTAAAATTAACATGGTCGGTCATCTGCATAATATTGCACCACTGAAGGGTTAACTTTCTCTATATAGACCTTGAACTTTCCTGAGACATGCGCAAAACAGTACGTTATAATGCCATATCACATTACTCATTACTTTCGAAAAGGTGATATCACCCCGTACCATTACACATCACCCAAAACATTACCCGAAATGTTCTATGAAAATCACTTTGTTTATAAGGCAGAGTATTACGATGTGCGTGTTCAGTTTCAATGGCTAGACGGCTCTTGACTGTAGGTAATGAGTCTCGAACCCGCACTTACCTACGAACCACTATGCCACTGACGACGCTCCATCTAATCGATACGTTTGAATAATGTAATTGCGTGAAATAAAATAAACTACAACGAAATAATATACAATACAATACGTAAAGACACGCTCTTTTCCCTAACGGGGTGAGCAGAGTTTTAGTAATCATAGGGAGCCCTAACTAATATAAAATTCTCGTGTCACAGTGTTCGATTCCATACTCCTCCGAAACGGCTGGACCGATTCTCATGAAATTTTGTGAGCGTATTCAGTAGGTCTGAGAATCGGAAAACATCTATTTCTCATACAAGTCAAAGTCGAAGTCAAAGTCAAAGTCGAAGTCAAGAGCGTATTCAGTAGGTCTGAGAATCGGCCAACATCTACTTTTCATACAAGTCGAAGTCAAAGTCGAAGTCGAAGTCGAAGTCGAAGTCGAAGTCGAAGTCGAAGTCGAAGTCGAAGTCGAAGTCCAAAGTCCAAGTCCAAAGTCCAAAGTCCAAAGTCCAAAGTCCAAAGTCCAAAGTCCAAAGTCCAAAGTCCAAAGTCCAAAGTCCAAAGTCAAAGTCAAAGTCAAAGTCAAAGTCAAAGTCAAAGTCAAAGTCAAAGTCAGTGTCAAAGTCAGTGTCAGTGTCAGTGTCAGTGTCAGTGTCAGTGTCAGTGTCAGTGTCAGTGTCAGTGTCATTGTCAGTGTCAGTGTCAGTGTCAGTGTCAGTGTCATTGTCAGTGTCAGTGTCAGTGTCAGTGTCAGTGTCAGTGTCAGTGTCAGTGTCAGTGTCAGTGTCAGTGTCAGTGTCAGTGTCAGTGTCAGTGTCAGTGTCAGTGTCAGTGTCAGTGTCAGTGTCAGTGTCAATGTCAATGTCAATGTCAATGTCAATGTCAATGTCAATGTCAATGTCAATGTCAATGTCAATGTCAATGTCAATGTCAATGTCAATGTCAATGTCAAAGTCAAAGTCAATGTCGAAAGTCGAAAGTCGAAAGTCAAAGTCAAAGTCACAACAACAACAACAAAAATAAACTCAATAGAAATAAACTCAAAATAAAAAGATATACAATCAAATAAAATCTATATTATAATAAAACTGTAGAGGTCAAATGTTTGTACATAGAAAAAATAATTTTGATTCGTATAAGGGTAAATGGAAAGGAATAAACAAATATAGCAGTTTATCGTACTATCTCTTTATTAAGATACACAGTATACAGTATTTACTAAGACAAATACTACAATTATAGTATAAATTCTAGCTCTGCTCTGTTCCAACAAAGCGTGGCGTTAAGCGCGCGGTATTTTAAACTGACGGACCCGGCGGCTCCCCGAGCCCCGCGGGGGGTGCGCCCCGCGTCGCACGTCTAGACCACGCCTCCAATGCGCTTTTATTTTTTCGAGGTGCGGCCTTAAGGTAGAGTCAGGTAAAGTTAAGTTGAGTCAGAGGTAGAGTTAAAGTCAGGTAGAGATAGGAAGAGTCGGAGGTAGAGCAAGGAAGAGTCAGAAGTAGAGCAAGGTAGAGACAGAGGTAGAGCAAGGTAGAGTCAGGTAGAGGTAGGTAGAGTCAGGAAAAGTCAAGTAGAGTCAGAGGTAGAGCAAGGTAGAGTCAAGTAGAGGTAGGTAGAGTCAGGTAGAGTTAGTTAGAGTAAGAGGTAGAGCATAGTAGAGTTATTTGTAAGAAGGAAGTATTTAGCGTTTAAATACTGGTTAAAATGCAAATCATTTTGTAAAAATAATATAATAGGCGGTATAGATAGCTTGAAACGTGTGGAGCAAAGTCCATATTGGCGGCGCAAAAGAATGCCTACTATGGTAGATGTGCATGGGTGTATGGAGAACGAATCTGTTTTTTTAAGCCAAAGCTGTGAAATGTTCTCACTAAGTACATGGGTCAGCAATGTGGATCTTTATATAAGATGTAGTATTAACTTAGTTGATAAGAGTAAAAGGAATTATACGAAAAATAACCTTAGGGATATTTGTTATGAAACCTTGCAGCAAACTTATACAGATTATTTTAAGATATTTACAGATGGCTCTAAAGTTAATAACTTTTTAGGTGCTGCTTTCTATGACCCACAAAATCATGTAAATTACAAGTTTAAAATTAAGTCCAAAATATCCGTAATGCGCGCGGAGCTGATTGCGATCCTTGAAGCGCTTTCATATTTAAATACTATCTGCCATGACAAGTTTGTTATACTGTCGGACTCTAAAAGCGCTTTACAACACGTGGCTCGATGTACCTCGAGTTTTCGAGGGTTCTCGATAGCCTACGATATTTTGGATTTATTATTATCTTTCCATCGCTCTAATAAAATTGTAGTTTTGCAGTGGATACCCTCACACATAGGTATAGTGGGTAATGAGTATGTAGACGTCTTAGCTAAAGAAGCTACGTCAGATGGATGTAACTATTTCTGTGTACCATATTTCTCAGAAAAACTTTACATAGCAAAGGGTCACTGTAGTAACTTGTGGAAAGAATATTATGATGAAAGATCTCTGTCAAAGGGTATATGGTATAAGACGATACAGCCTGGATTGAACAAATCTCTCTGGTTCGAAGGCACTAAGTTAGGTAGGCGGGAGATTGTAACTGCGCTTAGGCTTCGCTCTGGACACATTCCATTGAATTGTTTTGGTCATCTCATGCGGAAAACTCCATCGCCTCAGTGTGAAGAATGTGATAGGATTGAAGATGTATACCACATTATAATGGAATGTGTGCGGAATGAACCAGAGAGATTACAGTTTATGTTTCTAGCGGAATTTATTGGTCAGGTGGGTTTTTGTAATTCTATCCTGTCAATACCTGCGTCGTCTTTAGCGAGGAAGTTATATAAACTTGTAGATATAGGTATTAGTCGTAGGTGATGTATTTAATTGTAGTTTCTATGAGGGTGACATATCATTGATCAAAACCCTCCTTAAAATTAAAGAATAAAAAAAAAAAAAAAAAAAAAACATGTTACATATCCATATTTTTATGAAATCGCGTAAGTGTAGTATCATTTGGTAGGCAAATGACTCGCGTTTCTTAATGCCTGCCTGTGTTGCCCTGAATTGGTGCAATATGAATAGTTAAGCTGATTTTTTATTAGCGAATTCGTTTTGCAGGGCGCTGGCTGTATGTAAAGTTTTTGTTGTTCAATATGAAAATTCTTGTTAAACGTACGTTTGAAGCACTGAGGCCTTAATTAGAACTGGAAGTGACTGTTATAAGCTACTAGTATAAAAATTGTGACTTCGTAACAGCTCTTTATTCGTTGTTCAATCAAATCGTGTTGATTGTTGTCGTAAAAAAATCGTAATTGTACAAAAAATAATAATAATATTATAACTGAACTGCCTTCTATTAAACCTTACTTATTATAGTGCTGCATTGCGTGTGGCCGAATTAGCTAGTTTCCAATCCACTTCCCTCTTTTCCTATAATTGCTCATACGCACGGTGATTCGATATGGCACAGTTATTTATAGGGTTGGCATGATTATTCGATAAAGATCAATAACTCGATCAAGGAACTTTATTCGACCTTTGATTTTGATGCAGAATGTTTACTACCAGAAACATAAGTATAGAAATCGATATCGGCAAAACTGAAGCTCTTGTTTTTTTTTTATTAAAACGATTCTACTGTAGCTTCCGTGAATTTCTTAATAACAAAGTAACGTGTGATTACAGTGTCTGTGGCCAAGTGGCTAGGACCGTTAACATTCGGAAGTGAGTGAAGTGACCCGTACTGGACTGCGTGGTCGACTAAGGCTTATTCACCCTGATTTCAGGGTAGGCTCGAGCCCGTCGGTGGGGACATACATAAACTGTTAATCGTTATTATCAGTAGGTACAGACAAATACGTTCCTTGTCATTACAAGGAACGAATTTGTTTTACATCTATATCAACCCTGCTGTCAACTCCCAAGTATTTAGCGGTAGTGGACAAAAAGGCATGTAAATGTTTTACGGAACTCGAACGGAACTTTTCATGTAATTACTTCCTTTTATCGTGTCGTGTCGTGTCTCAGGAAAATGTCAGCACCTTGTTAGTGTTATTACGAAGTGGATAATCGTGTAAGCTGTCCAAGTTGTCTTTCAGAGCACTGAGGATGAACAGTGTCACCTCTTTTGCTCTTAAAATTAAAAATTCATTCTTAGTAGGAATTTAGTTACCAAAAGAAGGCATTTTCACCTCGCTAGTTGTTTGGGATGCTTTTAGAAAAAAAAGATTACATAAATATTAAATCACTTAATTAATGTTCGATTTCACCTTAGTATAAGCGAATGTGTGATATGATAACTGATAAACGACATTCAAGCTCCCTAACTGCATATCGAGGGGTGAAAAGCTAATGGCGTTAAGCGACAGTTTTAGAACTTTACAGGAGAGCGTTTTAGAATTTTGATGTTAATTTTTATCGTTGTTCGTAATCTGTTCAACAAGTCATCTATCAATTGAACAGAAACCAGCACATGTGGCTGGACATATTGACCTAGAGTGCGCCTTTATTACATAGCAGTAGGGGCGAATGTCGTAGTGCGGGCGTGTCCAGCCTCATGTGCAGGGTACTGTTCATTGATTGGACCAAAATATTTGACCAGCAGTGTTATACAAGACTAAGTCTGTTTACATAGCTAAGTGAGGAAGCAATTCTAAGCCTGTGTAAATATCCTGGGAACCTGCAACTCGAGGTGTTCCGTAATGAATAAGTTATTGGAAATGCAAATGGCTGATGAATTTGCAAACGGTGCTTTAGAGCTTTAAAGTAAGGGAATAAGTAACTAGCGGACAATAAACTGTGAAAAAAAAGCTTTAATATAGAAAAGGCGATCTGGTTTTCAAATTAAAACTAGTTTATTCCTTTTTTAACATATAGTAGTAATATGATGATGATGTGTCGAATACTTGCCAAGGAGTCGCAGAAACGACCCCATTAAAAAATATATATAGGAAGGTAAAAAATACTAATGAATTAAGATCTCACACAGCCGATTGACCCCAAACTAAACATACTATGGATATCCTATGGGAAAATATCAAAATAATAACATGTATGCGATATAATGACCGAACTACTTTGACTCATATGTTACATTTTGACACCTTGTGAATCTTCTCGCGCGTAACTTGCTCGGCCTACGGCCCATCGACATACTTGAAGTGTTGTTTTACCACGACCTATGTTCCTTTGTATCTTAGTCATTTCATTGTATCTAGTGCCAATTTCTAACACCCCAGGTGTTCCAAGCCGTGGGACCAACGTTATCTAGCCTGTGTTCATGTTAGCATCCACCGATGGCCTCAGATGCGCTTTTAACACCTGAGAAACTGAGGCGTCATTCTTTACAATTTTTGTATTAATAGCCGTGGCTTTACATAGATGACCTAATGACAAGCTCTTTGGAGTCCCAGATGGAATCTATTAATGAATACGTGTTGCTTTTCGCTAGATGTTAGTATGGGGAGTTACAATAAGATGAAGATGTCTTCGTTTGCTTGCTTGCCGGTAGCGTTAGAGCTCCTGGCGAACCAAGTTTTCCTGCATGGTGTGAAATCAAATCAAATTATCAAATCATTTTGCGATGTTATAGCTAATAAATACCAAGGACCATACTGTCCACGGTGGGTGTTGTTCGAGGCTACTAAAGATAAATACTCATTAAAACTTAACACTGGCTCAAAGATATCTAGCGCCATAAACCGAAAAAACAAGATACATATCCTAACTAAGGTATGAGTTGAAGCTTTCATGATCCCCAGTAGGTATAAATTCTCCGGAAGGTGTTGGAGACCGCCCATTCCTTGAGTTAGGTATGTTGTTACTTTTAATTGCTTCGTCCGACACCCATGAATGGTGTGGTTTCTATTTATAATCCTAAGTTTCAGTTTTAGAATCACACAGTTCAGTCTCAGAGTCATTGAAGTTACACCCAAAGGTACTGCCAGGGCGGTTAACATTTAGAATCCTGTTTCAAATTTAAAATCGCACCGTTCAGACCAGACTCATGATTGAGGTTTTAATAAAGTCACACTCACAGAGCCAGAGCTGGGGCGGTTCAAATTTAGAATCCTATGTTTAAATTTCAGAATCACACGGTTCACATCTCACAATGACTTATCATTGATGTCACAGACGCTCAATACATATAGGTCCAGCCTTGACTGATGCAGCACGCGTGACGACCGCGTCTCTTGAATGTTAATCTCGTGGGTGTACTTCCTCCAAGTTCCAAAGACTTGTCATGTTAAGTGCTTTGTACCAGTTATTGGTCAGTCACACCAGGGGGACAAAGGATTTTTGTGCTAACGTGAGATCATTATTAGTGCGCCATATTTGGCTTCATGACGTGGATGCCGTCTGTTGAACGTTAAATTGTCCTTCCGCTAATATTTTTGCATGTATAAAATAGTAATTTCTTTTACAGGAATAGAATTCAGATGGGTTCTTCTTCTAGTAAGAAAAAATATATATACCGCTCTTATTCTATGTAATAAAATATAATAATAATTATAAATCAAAGAATAAATCTATTTCAGGCTGCACGCCCATATCACAAATAAAATATAATAAAAAAATATAAATGAACAATAAAATAATAATAATAAATTATGAATAACTATTGCTAACTAAAGGCAAAAATAAATCGTGTTTAGAATTTGAACTGTTTACCATTTGGTGATGGCATTTGGCACATTATAAAATTTAAACTAAGTAATAAGAAAACAAGACAAAATGTAACTAAATACACCTTAAAAGATTATGACGTGGTTCACGGTACTAGGCAACTATTAGTTCATTTACTTAGTACTATTTGTGAAGATTTATTGAAACTTTTCGTAATCGTCTGGATAAGTTTTCTACCATCATAAGATTATGTAATTTGTGTTTGCAAGAGATTAAACAATAAAAGGATATAATAGATTTATTTGAACGGATCTATAATTAATAAAAAAAATCTTAGAGCCCTTTCACACGAGCGATTTTATTCGGCGATTTCTCGGCGGAGCGAGATCGCAGCGAGAACGCGGCGGCTTGCGGCGTGTACACAACCATATTGGTATTTGGTATCGCGGCGAGACATGGCGTTATCGCGGCGATTAATAAGTCGCGGCGATCTCGCTCCGCCGAGAAATCGCCGAAAAAAATCGCTCGTGTGAAAGGGCTCTTATGATCATGCGTTTTAAGGGGAATTCACAGTCCGGTGAAGCTTGATTGGTCGTACCCTTTCGACACAAGCATAGGTCAATAAAAAAGGAGGAGATTCATAATAAATACTTATTGCTGTTTATAATAAATAACACTTAAACATTTAATTTCATATATACTACAATATATTTGACCTATAAATTGACTTCTTTTTACAAATTAACTACACACCTTTAAACCCATTGTCTGAGGTGGTTTTCCCAGACGATTCATTGTACTAATTACTTTATAAACACAGTGATTATCTGATTATAATTGTTGCGGCTACAGCGTCGTGTTGCGCAATTATTACAGTATATCCCGGTAGTAAGCATTGGTATTGGCTATTATTTATTCTGTGGTATTGGTAAGTTACCTATTTATACTTGATTGATTAATTCATCTATTCTTTATTATCATCCGGGCTAGCGGTGGCCTCCTCTTTCATATTAAATATGTTGGTTCCCTTTTACACCACAACGGTTCACTTTCCACACAGACGAATAGGTACCTATGTAAATATTTTTTGTTAGTTCATTCCTTATTTTAGAAAAAGAAAAGCCCGGCACTTTTTTTTGAAGATTTGTTTAATACTACGTAGCGAAAAATGAAAAGTATAGTTGAGAGCTATAGGTACTTGTGTAATAATTAGTATTAATTTCTCATTGATACCAATATCATAAATAGAGCATTATTCAAGTTTCTCAAGAGGTGGTGCTCTTATATAAACAGGTGTTTGTTTATGATTTCCAGTTACTATTGTCATATCTGTTTTGTCACACTGCATTGTGTTGCATGGGACCGACGTCGATGTGTAAAACGGATGGATATGTACCTACATCAATACATCACAAGGGTCTAAATGCACTTTCAGTAAACGTAACTTTTAACTTTAATAGCTTTAAATCTGGAGCCTTTTCGACAGATGATGAAGCGACAAATCGAACGGAGCGTATAAAAAAATCTGCAGTGGTCTACCCCGCCGCGCCGGCTAATTTATTGTAAAGTAAAATCTGTCTAGCTTAAAATATTGCCAGCGCTTCTTCCGTTTTCTCCGTGGCTTCAAGCAAGCCCTGAGATACCCGCCGTATTGAAATATCCTCCAATAGAATTACAAAATTACAAAAGTATTTCTTTCACGCCACCCGTGGAAACTCATGCTAGCCTGTGTTTAAGGAAGAAAGAGAAAAAAAAAAAGAAAGAACAAGAAACCCAAATACTTAATTAGCAAAATATTTTCTTTTGTTTAAGCATTAAGGGTTTATAAAGTTTAAGCTCAAAATTCGCAATTTCCGTCGATATTGCAAAGAAGCTTTCATCCCTCCATAACTAATTTATAATAAAAGCTTCAGGAATAGGGATTTGAGATACTTGTGTTTACTTTTCATTAAGAGAGTCTAGAACTTTCCTGCGTGAGTGATTCTAACAAATATTTATCAAATAACCACCATCACATAATAGTTTTGTAGAAAGTAGGATAGAAGAATCTAACATAAAATTTTACTAACAATTAGATTAGATTTTTTTTTTTTTATGGAACCATATTTCATTAGTAGAAATGTCTTCTATTGTATTATTTAAAACAATCTTACTACGTATTTGACAGATTCAAAAGATATGTAAAAGACAAATACTATGACGTCATCTTTCCCCCGTTGGTCCACAGCTGGGCAATAATCTCCACAAGGACCGGTCCTGCGCTGCCCACTTCCAGTGGCCTTCCGCGACCTTCATCAGATAGCTTGTCAGTAGGTCATATTATGGAATGACCTACTTCCCACAGTTCTCACATATAATAGCGTAATGAAGGACAAAATTTAATTTGGCAGGATGTTCGCCCTTCATTTATACTCCGTTACAACGCTGACTTTAATTTGTCTGAAGGACGACAGTTATTGATGAATACTTTTAAAACGACGACTTAGCGTCCGGTGAAGCTTGATTTGTCGTATCTATTCGACACAAGCGTAGGTTAATAAAAAAAGACATTTAGATATAACAATATACCGCTTTTCTATTCAATAGTCACAAGAAAAAAGTTAAGAATATTAATCTAATTAGCGAATCAGTCAAAAACAAACATTTTAAAAATTATCGAACCTAGTCACACAGTTTCATGAAAATGGGTTAATATTAAATAGCGTCAGCAGTAGACCTCAAAGCTAGCTCCGTCATTTAAAGTAATCCATAAACTCGGCAAAAACTAACAGGCAGGCAGCAATCGGCAGCAGCAAAATGCTCACGAGAAACGGTTGAGAAATACGACATTATAGAAATGAGACAGACAGAAAAGATGGACGAACATACGAAAGCATTTTTGCCCAAGCCAGACAGACGAGAGATGGACGTGGTACGTACATACGAAAGCATTTTTGCCCAAGGCGGACCGGACGTTTTGATCGCGCTTAACTCTCGCTTAGTCACTTAACTATGACGTTACAATATATTATTTAATTTAAAAACTTTCTTATTCAAGCACAATACAAAAAAAAAGTTTTATCCACGTGTACTCGCGTCTCTCCCATTTTCTGGCGACTTGACCATGACAACAAATGCACGTAAAAACTTGTGAAACTAATTAAAGTATCGTTAGTCATGCTCAGGGATTGCAGTGGTTCTGAAGCGAGGCTTCGTCGGGGACAAAAAGTTGGTATAAGACTGTAACAGTTTTCCGATGCAGACATCGTTGGTCCTTGACCCCAGATCTGAATAACTTTGGTAATATAGCCTGCTGAAATTCGCCATCTGAGAATTTGAAGACTTTGCATCTTACCTTTGCAGTCTCCTCGCAAATTTTGTTGTAAATATACATTGTCTGGTGGGGTGTCCTTCAATTTCGATATAAACATACTTCTTTCACAACGACGCTTCATCTTCGCTACTTTCTTTTATGCTTCATGCACATTCACATTCTCTTCCTACATGCTCATCCTTCATGAATTTCACCACTCGTGGAATCTGCCTGGTCTACCTCTTGCAACAATTTTTCCATTTCATTTTTATTTACGATGAAATACACAAGAATCTTAACAAGTTTGCTTACACTTACATCAAATGTATGCAGTCTATTATACATTCAACCCGATCCAGTTGTAATTCACATTATTATCATGAATGTTCGCCAATCATACTGTTTTAATTCCATTATTGGAAACGATTTGCGGGCATCGGACCGTTGAGAATTAACCAGGTTTTACCAAACGCTGCCGTGTCCAATTGCTCGTTTTGCTTAACATGACCACAGTTGTTAATTTTGTAATCTAGTTCGACCTCTTACTATGTTTTGGATCTAATTGGTTGAGTCTTTGTGCTGCTGGCGGTATAAAGACTACAAGAGATTAAACTGATTTATTGTTGTGAATTATGTTCCCGCCTCATTTATTTTTGTTGTTAGTTTAGTATGTTTAAATTAATTTTTATGGCCATCCTAAGGATTTTCTACTGCATCCATAGAAAAGATCACATCAATAAACTTTGCTGTTGAAGTCGCAAAACATGGCTTTCCCAACTCAGTTAAGATTGCTGTTTTATCAGCAATTTACACTACAGGTATCCTTAGCAATGTATTTCTTTCGTATTCTTCGTCGCCCAAGTGAAGAGGGCAAAGTGCAATGAACATTCAAAAGTCATTGCCTCGAACTTCCCCTTTATTTTCTGCCTAGATTTCTTGACTAACTTTATTGCTAGATTTATTGGAGGGGTGTAAAACAGCCATTTGCAGATTGCCCTTCGTAAAACGTACTGCGATGATAAGTCTGGATGGTAGTTACAACCTTTAGGGTGAGGCCACACGAGCGTAATTTTGTGAGTCGTGAGCCGCCGAAATTCAGTCGCGCAAATTCTGCCGGCAGAAATTCAGTCGGGACCGCCACACGAGCTCAATTTTTTCGGTCGGTTATAGGGGGTGATTGTATAGTAAACAATATCGATAACGATCCGCGGGAAATATTGCACTATTATGCTTTACAATTAATTTAGCCACGATGTTGCCTCGGCGTAAAATAGGCTGCCGCATGCAACAAATGCCGCAAGTAAAATAAAAATAAAATTTGTAGCATATCATCATATCATCAGATTTAACTTGCGAAAAGTGTTGGCCCGGCGTGTTGCCCTGGCTTTTGCTAAAATATTTGTTTATTAATTATGTGGCATGCGACAACTGTTGCATGTTGTTGCCCCGGCGTAAATTGGGCTAAAAATCTTATTTATTTTGGAAAAGAGCGTGTTGTGCTCCCAAAATCGATAACTGGGGTCCCCAGTGGTACCCGATGACGAATCTGAGGTCAAAATTGAAAAAAATGGCCGCCATTTTGAACTTTTTTGTTTCTGGTCCGATTGCTTCCAAAATCAAAAAAGTTCAAAATGGCGGCCATTTTTTTCAATTTTGATGTCAGATTCGTCATCGGAGTCCACTGGGGACCCCAGATATCGATTTTGGAAGCAATCGGACCAGAAACAAAAAAGTTCAAAATGGCGGCCATTTTTTCCTATTTTGATGTCAGGTTCGTCATCGGAGTCCACTGGGGACCCCAGATATCGATTTTGGAAGCAATCGGACCAGAAACAAAAAAGTTCAAAATGGCGGCCATTTTTTCCAATTTTGATGTCAGATTCGTCATCGGAGTCCACTGGGGACCCCAGATATCGATTTTGGAAGCAATCGGACCGGAAACAAAAAAATTCAAAATGGCGGCCTTTTTTTCCAATTTTCATGTCAGATTCGTCATCGGAGTCCACTGGGGACCCCAGATATCGATTTTGGAAACAATCGGACCAGAAACAAAAAAGTTAAAAATGGCGGCCATTTTTTGCAATTCAGACGTCAGATTCGTCATTGGAGTCCACTGGGGACCCCAGATATCGATTTTGGAAGCAATCGGACCAGAAACAAAAAAGTTCAAAATGGCGGCCATTTTTTGAAAATCAGATGTCAGATTCGTCATCGGAGTCCACTGGGGACCCCAGATATCGATTTTGAAAGCAATCGGACCAGAAACAAAAAAGTTCAAAATGGCGGCCATTTTTTGAAAATCAGATGTCAGATTCGTCATTGGAGTCCACTGGGGACCCCAGATATCGATTTTGAAAGCAATCGGACCAGAAACAAAAAAAATCTATATCAGTCTACCACGAGATTTCGTATAAACTAAAAAAAAACTAAACCCAAGCCATCGATAAAAAAAATATCGATATTGGCAACACTAGTCTATTCCCTCGCCCCCCTCTGCCCGCTCCACCCGACCGGCAGAATTCTGCCGGTCATAACGTGTGTGAGCCGGCAGACGACTGAAAATTTGAGTCCGTGTGAATGAAACAGGGGTTTTGTATGAAACCGAACGCGGCAGAATTTGCGCGACCGAATTTCTGCCGCTCACGACTCACAAAATTACGCTCGTGTGGCCTCACCCTTAAAGTTATTCAAATCAGATTGTTCATAGTTGTTGAGTTTGATTCTTTTATTAAACCTGCTAAATTTAAAAAGTCGTTTTATTTTATAATCATAATTTAAAAACTAGTGAAAAAATAATGTAAATATTAAATGTAAGAAGTTGATCACATCAACCCTACGTTTGAATGTATACCTACTATTACCTACCAACGTATAGGTACATAATATGAAACATTGTTCCTAAAGTAGTCCTTGGGGAAATATTTACTTAAATATGTACTTAAAAAACGACACTAGTACTATTTTTAGTTTTATCTGTGAAAATAACTTATGTCAAATTATCTAGAAACTCGCCCCGCCTTCTACGAATATTTTTCTCATCATTATTTTAGGATACAGGCAATGCCTATTTAAAATACATATCACTACATAAAATACAAAATAAATATCCGTATTATATTAGTTATGTACCTATCGTGTAAAATCGCACCTTATTTGTAGAAACATAGAAGTGTACGTACACACGTACATCTCCAATTAGGAGAAGAACAGTAGGTAATTTCAGTTCAGGTTGAACCTACGTTAACAAATTCAACATACTGAAATGTAGGTACCTAAAGCTAATTGGGTATCATATGGGTCTGTAGAGTGTAGCGCGATCCTAATTATTTCTTTTGTGCCCGACAGTACTGTTTGTGTTCCTCTGTTACCTAGTCCTTTTTCGACCCTTTGCAAAACCCAAAAAGTATGTTTACTTTATTTCAGACAATTTCAATTTGTTCATCTTTAACCTTACAAGGTGATACCAATTCTGCGGACTCTCGTTTCGATCAGTGAACTCAATTCGGCGGACATCGCATTTTATTTTCGGATCAGAGGAGTTCTCAGTAAACGCGTAAAATAAAGTTTACTTTCAATCATAAAATTCCTTGCATTTTACAGCCGATTTCGTTAGAAGTTCATTGATTAAAAAACTTTTCGGAATGGAAATACCTGTGATGGAAACCGAAGTTTTTTTTCAAGTTCGAAGTTATTGTTCGCCTACAGCTTTTCGAATGTTTTTGACACATTCATTATTGTATTGTGCGGATTAGCAGGAATATTCAAAAATTATCTCCTTCATTCTAGCACTTTGACCGTTCTTGGAAGTTTGGGAGAATATGTTTAATGATACTTTAAATTTTGTTTGATAAAAAGATTTGTATGGCTGTCATCGTAGTTCGTGCATATTCCAATAATGTTTTTCTTATTCTATCTCATCTGAATTGCACATGTATCTAGTAGGTACATACCTGTTGCTAGAGGTATTTAAATCTTGTGATCAAATTTATGACTTAGATTAGAAGTGTTTATAAAAGCTTTCAACAAACATAAGTATACCAACCTCACTAATCAGCAGGCAGCTTGAGATAGGCAGATGCGTTTTATATTTTGATATACCAATAAGTACAACGATCCTGTGGAAGTTAGCTTGCTTTTATACCCATCTATAAAACTGCACTCATTTCACAACAGTTTCCAAAGTGTTGTTTTCTAAAGGCATTGTGCGATGATCACGTCGGGCCTGCGCAAGAGTGCACGACGAGTCGTGGGCTCGTGATGCCCGCACAGATGACTGCCCTGATACCGCCGCCATTAAGATATTTCACTATGCATTCAATGTTGCTCCAAGAGAAGAAATAAAACTATTGCACTGGCTGGCAAAAAGATTAATCTAAGAGCTAAATAACCAGCACCAGTTTTTCTGGTTATAAACACAAAGTTACAGTTACAGGAGTTGATCTTTAGATTTTGACTAATTTGGGTGCAATTCGAATTTTGATTTATTGCTCTATAAATTTTCAATGACATGTAAAATTAATCTTTATAGCTTACTAGCTTTCCGCCGCGGCTCCGCCCACTTTAACATTTTTTCCCGTGGAAATCAGGCATTTTCCCGCGGTAAAAAAGTAACCTTTTTAAAACTTGACACTGGCGCAAAGTTAAACTAGCGCCAAAACCAGAAAAAAAAAAGTAACCTTTTGAAAGAATTTTTAAAATCGGCACAGTAGTTTTTAAGTTTATTGATTACAAACATACACAGTAAAAATACAAATCTTTCCTCTTTATAATATTAGTGTAGATGTAGATTTGTTGTTGTTATTGGTATACTTCTACTTTTGCATGTACCATCTTCAAATAACCTGTGTTAAAATTTTAAAAATAAACCTCTAATTTGTCGAAGAAAAACCTAAATATCAGACGTTTTCTCTTGAAACGTCTACCAAGCTTAATTGTACTAAATTCATTATTTTAATTGCTTAGGACTGAAATCTTTTTATTAATAATTCAAAACGTGCCATAGAAGCAAGAATATTCTCTATCAAATCACTGACTTTGAAATTAGTGTCCGGTACTTGTCAGGGGTAAATGGAAAAAGTTCGTTCGGAGATAAAGTCTTTTCATTCAGATTTGCAAAGGTCAGGAAATTCATTAGAGGATTTTTGTCTAATTAAGTTTTGCTTTTCATCAGTTTTCCTACCTGGCTCTCATTTGACTTGACAACAAAGAGTCTATTATTTCCACTTTGATTTGATTTTGCTGTAGTGTACCTATATGTCAATCCTATAAAATTAATCTTCATATTTAGTACCTTAAATTACTTAGGTTTTTTTAAAGATATTAGGTATGATAAGAAACCTTTATGGGTCTCCGTTAAACACAATTTAGTCAATGGTTTAGTAACTCGTAGAGGACAAACACACAAACATGTATTTTTTAAAGGGAGATTTTATGACAGCGCGAAATTAAAAAAAAGCGGCCAAGTGCGAGTCGGAATCGCCCATGAAGGGTTCCATAGCAGCCAGTGACATAATATAAAAGTTTTTGTAGTTCGTAGTGACTTTGATCGATGTTTTAATAATAGTGAAAAGTGAATTGCGGTTTACGATTTATGACGTATTAAAAAAAAACTACTTACTAGATCTCGTTCAAACCAATTTTCGTTGGAAGTTTTTATGGTAATGCACATCATATATTTTTTTTAGTTTTATCATTCTCTTATTTTAGAAGTTAGAGGGGGGGGGACACACATTTTTCCACTTTGGAAGCGTCTCTCGCGCAAACTATTCAGTTTAGAAAAAAATAATATTAGGAACCTAAACATCATTTTTGAAGACCTATCCATAGATATCCCACACGTATGGGTTTGATGAAAAAAATTTTTTTGAGCTTCAGTTCTATGTATGGGGACCCCCTAAATTTATTGTTTTTTTTTCTATTTGTGTAAGAAAATCTTAATGCGGTTCACAGAATACATCTACTTACCAAGTTTCAACAGTATAGGTATTATAGTTTCGGAATAAAGTGGCTGTGACATACGGACGGACGGACGGACAGACAGACAGACAGACATGACGAATCTATAAGGGTTCCGTTTTTTGCCATTTGGCTACGGAACCCTAAAAACGAGCGTTCTTTAAGATTTTCATAGATGACGCAGTAAAATAGTGAGAACTGTGAGATTTATTGTAGACTTTTTGATTTTTTTTTGTGTCGGATTGACATGGTTCATTACCTCCTTTTTTCTCGGTTTTTTTTATTTACCTACGCTTGTGTCGAAAAAGTACGATGATCAATCAAGCTTCACGGGACTTGCGAGGGAGCGGAAGGCCCTATCTACCTCATAGTAGTCATGTACCAACGCGTCTAGGGATGACGACGGCTCGAAAGAGCCTCGGACAGCGACCTAGCGTAAGTAATAATTTATTACCAGAAGGATATTCGACACTATCGTTCAAAAAATCAATTTATCTGTAAACATCCTTTCTTTCTTTCCTTATAATAACCTTCTCTGTTTTTTGTTGCAGGAAGACGATCGAGGCTCGTCGTCGTGTCGGTGGCGTAAGTAATTCTATTTATTACCGCGCAACCTTTTCCGTCACTTAGGAGGGCAAACAGCTTCTCAAAGCAACATTACGGTGTAGAGTTTCCTGGAGCCATATATGTTTTACTAAAAATGTATTTGATTTTATCCGCAAAAACGTTCCACGCAAACTTTTCAGAAATAAAATATTATAATGTGTTGTGTTTACTCAATACAAGATTTCTAAACGCCTGTGAGTTAGGAGAAATTCTGATACTATTTGAGATAGTTATTATTTCTACACCTTTTATAGCTTTTAGCTTAGATTTCCTCCACGCCATCTTTATATCTCGTTTTTTACTATTACATACACTTTGTATAACATGATGCTATCGCTTCATGATATAATTGAATTACCCCATTATTTCTACTGTTCACTGCTCCTCAACGTAACGTATGACGTCACTGTTTCAATGTGTTCTATAACACAATCAACCAATACGACCCACTTCACACGCTGCACTTTCCATTTCAGCTTTTATTATACAGTAGGCAATTATAAACACGTTAGATGCAGCAATGGATGTGTGAGATGAAAGTAAGATTAGGGATGGTATTTATTTATGCATATTCTAGATTTTGGTAAGTAAAAGCGGTCTCGATGCTATTGTGTTCATCGGACTGTGTGCATGGAGATATTATCAGATTTAGGTACCAGAACATCTAAAAATGGTTTATCATCATCTTCATTTTAACCTTCACTAGAATAAGGTTCTGCCTAAGTCTTGATAACCTCCACAATAACCGGTCTTGTGGTTTTAGATAAAGCGCAACTTTCAGCAACTATCACAAAATCTGGGTTTGCTTATTGTCATTTTCGGCAAATAAAAACAATTAAGCAACTTCTGCTTTGTTAACTGTCATCTGTCGTTTTCATTGTTCAAAAAATGGACCACTTCATTAGCTGCCCTTCTTTTCCTGACGCCTGCACGCGAGAGGACTTGATGAAGGCTCCTGACGACGCTATTCGAGTGGCTGGGTTTTGGGCCGAGAATGTCTGAGTTTGCTGTCGACTTGAAAAGAAGAAGATTGTCCAATGGGTTCTTTTTTCTTTCTTTTTTAATCAACTTCGTAAAGGGACTTCGTCTCGTTTACTTACTCCTGTCATTTTTTGTTTAAAAAACATCATCAACATCATTCGGGTTCAGTGTTCTCAGATTGTTTGGAATCTTACTGTCCGTTTTATTTTTTCTAACGGCGGCGAAAGTTCTTAAAGTTCGTTTTGAAATCTTCGTTTATGATCTGGTATCCTGGTATCGTTGTGGATCTTCCGACTTCACAAATAAACTACTTACCTTTAATGTTAATTTACAATGCAATTAATAGTTTACAAACAGCATGTGGAAATGATCTAATAAGGTTGAATAAACAATTGGTTCTGTACGCAATCGATATAGCTTGATTACCGGTGATCAATTGCTGATATCATATCGATGAAAAAATAACGTTATCGATTTAATGAGCTTGATCAATCATCCTTCCTAATGATTCTGTAATACAGTTAGTAAGCATGTTAATCCATTATTCATATAATAAAGAGTTTGATAGCTCGAGAGAAGTTTAAAAGGAAACGAAAAAATTATCTAAATCAAAGTAATATTATTAATTATTTAAATATAGTATCGTCCCTAACTATACTTACCAAAGAGGGGCTCGATAGCGCCTGCCTTAGAGTGATTAAGCCTAAGTCGACCACGCTGGCCCAGTGCGGATTGTTCAACTTCACATATAATTTGAATTTCTTCTTAGGTTAGGTGTGTTCAGGATTATACGATATTTTCCTTTACCGTAAATATAAATAGACCATAATAGGTCATTACAATACAATACAAAATACTTTATTGACACCAAAAAAAAACACAAGTAACAAATTAAAAATACATACAGGAGTCAAAAGGCGGCCTTATTGCTAAGGTAGCAATCTCTACCAGGCAACCTTAGGGTAGATAAATAGCTCACAGAAAAGATGAAGCGGGTTGAGGTTTCAATAATGTAACATAAACTACATACTAACTGTCATAACTATTTAACCTTTTTTTATATATAGTTTATCCTGAAAAATTGCATTGACGAAGATCGAATAAGCGATCTGTTAAGTAATCAAAAATTCCATCAAAACTAATAATGTAAATCCAAAAGGTGTAAGTCCTAAAAAGGTACCACGTTCTATACAAGTCAAGTATTGTAAAGATCTAAAACAAGAGATAGTAAGTACAGATCCATACAAAACAAAATAAAATCGCTGATCACGTAGAATCAAGTACATGGAGTAACGGCCCGTATAAATGACGTGAAAACATTTGCATACATGAATTTAAAGTTTTATAGATGACTTTGTTGTGCAATATGTTGCAGATTGAGTAGGTACCTGTTTGATTTTAAATTGTGGATAATCAAAAGTGAAAAGGGGCTTTTATTCGATCGAAGTAAGTGTAAGTAGTCTAGGTACTACACTATTCCTTCTGTATATTGGTTTATAAGTAAAGATAGTAAATAATAAAGAAATCAGCAAAATATATCAATGTCAAAACTAAAACTAAAAAGTTCCAAGGATCAGGATCTTTCAAATGTAGCGTTCGTCTGTAGAGAAGAAAGACCAGAAGAAACTCCATAGGGAAATAAGGTTAATCAAGATAGTGAAAACATAAGAATTGAAAAAGAACTATTTATAAAAGCATTATAGGCCTTTAGCCACAAGCCATTAGAGTTTACTAACAAGCGAATACAGTTTCAGCAATATGTAAGCAGGAAAAGCAATAAAAACTGGCATAACTTTCGACCGGTCCACTGACCGAACAGTTTCTTGTTCGTGATGGAACAAATACCCTGTTAAATGCTGTTTCGTTGAGTACGGCCATTTTGGATATATAACATTCTGATTGAGACAGTTGGAGTATGTACTCAATCGCAAGCAGATTGATATCTGAAAGGTCGTGCTGTGTGTGAGGTTCTCGTCTTAGAATTGGACCTACCCAACTTTTCATCTAAGTCTCGTACGCAGTAACCTAGAGAAAATGACATAAATCGAAAGAAATATGGTAAGAGGAAATTTAAAAAATAATAATTAGGAATTGAAGATTGTGAAAAGTAATATTTTGAACTGTAATTAAGCATTTTGTATAAATAAATACATACATTTTTACTATTAAAATTTGTTTTTTCCGAACATTCAATTTTAAACAGTACCATTTTTCTTTAGGTATGACGTATACGTCTAATGAAATTTATCATCGACACACAGGGTTTTTATCCACCATGTAATGCATTCGATGACGTGAACTGAAGCAGCTCGAATAGTTAATCGCCTGTGGAAGTTACCGGGCACAAGGCACGTGTAACCGAAAAAAAAAAACCGTTGCGTTACCGTTTTACCGGTATTATAGAAAATAGTATAATATTGAGTACGCATCACCTGATACCGATTTGGCACATATTATTATTATGGACTTCCGAAAGGTACGCCTGAAATACCTTGAATATCCGATGCAAAAATACAATAACCAAGAATATTGACGTGGGTTTTTGATGATGAATGATGGTCGACGACGATGCCTTTTTACTGAATAATAAAATTATATGTAGGTATGTGTATTTTATTTATGAAGATAAAATTAAATTTCTAGAGATTTATTCCTTGGGAAAATCTTGTTGATTGTTCAGTTTACATATTAGAAACATTTATTTGAACTAAACTGATGTTTAATGTCGTTATACCTAGATATGTAGTTGGAATCCATTCATAACCAGGACGATGGACCCACGTTGTCTGTCAGTCCACTGCGGTAATCTATCTTACTCTCTTCATTTAGAAATTCAATACATTTATTTTCAAAGTCATCCTTCAACAAATCTATTACTCCATGTCCGTCGTTGCAGAGTTTGCAACCCTTTGCCATCTGCATTAATTTATTAATAGTTTCCTGTATCAGCAAATCAATTACCAGGCTAGCACGACACGAGGGAGTATCCGGGTCAAGGGCGGCGCATGTTGTTCGCGCCAAAACCTTCCCCAATGCCGCCTTTCGTGTTACGCCTTTGACTACCACAAAGCTGGCTTCTGCTTGTTTATTTGCTTTTTTTTAGAAAGTATTTTCGCTTGCTGCGGAAAAACTGCCTAGTAATTTTACAACCGATAACTTGTTCGCCTTAAGACATGACTTATCTGTTTTTGCGGCACAATGCGGATATTGTATTTTCATGGTCAATTTATGTCTATTTGAAAGGGTTCTATTATTTGTTATTACTTGTATTTATTGAAAACTTCACAACTTTTTACACATCTCGTAACAAATTAACTAAAACTTCGTAAAAGTATTCTTGCGAATTTCAGGAAAGAATGTTTAATCCGAATTTAGACTTATAATAACGTAGAAAATTCGTCGAAAACGAAATATGAAATTGCTCTGAAAAGTGTGAAACCAATTTACGCGTGATCGCATGCTTCCAAACATTGCAATCGCAAACAATAATTTTGCCAATCGACACCTAATTACTGTTTTGTTTCGCTTTCGATTGTCTCTTGAATCTTACTTCTGTTGGATCACAGTTCTCTCATCCATTGCTGTTACATTTAAAACAACGATGGAATTTTTAGTAAGCGAGCAGTATTGTACGTCGTGATAAACGTTTTCCTCGTCAGGTCTGCTGGTAAAAGGTGGTTTAGCCGGGCAAGCCTGTTTGCGGCACTGTCAGTCGCAGTTTGGCGCGTGTTGGAATCGCTCGTTGCTTCTCATCCTTTCTGAACTCTTGGTTCTCCACATTACGTGATACCGAATCGTACTTTGGATTACAATTTCATTGTAATTTGATTACATTTTTACCGTTGTGTCGTTCAGTGAATTGGATTTTAGTGAACTTGTAATAATTTGGACATTTGTTTGAAGTTCTCAAGGTAATGTTTGTTTTCTTTTGCTTTTGTGGTTTAAGTTAATACGTGGTTGTTTGTAGTTAAGGTTTACTTTGGGTCAGTTAAATCTTGAATTGCCGCAGCAACCTGTGTTTTTTTAAGTGTGTTGATTTGCTTTTAAGTAATGCTTCTAGGTATTTATTTTATTACAGATATCAATGCATTTTTTTGTAGATAATTAGTCTAGGTATTGTGTTCATGTTCGTCAATCAAAGTATTCATATCCTATAATAATTCTCATCACGTCCAATTTTTTGTGCGTTCTTCTTTTAAGCCGGTAGACTTGATAGAAATAATTGCAGGATGTAAACACTTTGCGAGGTACCATTATATTTTTTCCGGTTGACCGTAGTTCCATCCATAGACCACCATGCTCTATACATAGGGAATATAACTACCGTACCTATAATATCCTGTCATACATATGGTATGTTTTGAATTACGTCAATCAAGTGGCTCTATAGCTTTCAGGTAGGCACTTAATTCTTTTGACATCATCAAAGTAGGTACACTGGAGATAAAAAACGGGTATTGTTTGACTGATTTAAAACACATTACCTTAATCGATACAAAGAGTAATAAGAGTTCAAATGAATGTAAACAAGTGTAGGCAAGTAAAGCAACAACAGTCCCTACTTTGGCATTCTAAAAAAGGGTAATGTGTGGGTAGGTAGGTAAGCTATTTTTAGTAATCCGATTATACGTCTAACAAATTAAAAAAGGTATAAATAATTGTCTATGTCTAAAGAATTCCTTTTAATGAATTCACTTTCAATCCCTGAATAATCCTGAATAATCATGTTGGAATTAAAACCTTCGTATTCCTTTTTCACCTGAAACCTTTGTTTTACAATTCGATTTAAAACGGCAAAATGAATGGAATCGAAAAACAAAGAAAGAAAGCTGTTCCTATTAATACCTAAGTACCTGACACTAAAATTTGTTCTTTGCCTTCTACAAAGATTGAAGTAAACTTCCGATAAAGGTAATAGGATAATATTTTTACTGAGAAAGTTTCAACGATAATATTATTGTATGCCTAAAGGTTATTCCTTGTTTTTTGTACGCCGTTGTTGGCTTTTTACAAAAAACATTGTACTGATTCACCATTTTTTTTTATAAGAGGTAAAAATTTGATCCTCACAAGGTTATACGTGGCAATGAGTCATCGTTATTGGTAATTTAAAAACGATGTTGTATCAAAATGTGTCATTCAATGTTTATTTTCATCAAATGTAAATTACCATTTACAGAATCTTGAGAATACTCGTATCGTACCATCCTTTTTACGAATTGTAGCCACATATCTTTTTATTTCACTTGTTTATTGTTTACGGGACCTTCTCAAACCTTTTGTCGATATTACAGAGTAGATAGAGGTATGATCGATACAGACTTTTTGATGTCTCCGTAATGTACAGAAACCAGCACATGCTGTTGGACACTTGCACTACGAAATTTACCCCTACCGCTACGGAATACAACAGGGCTACGGGCGCTCTCAAGGTCGTAAAGTCCAGCCGCATGTGCTGCCTACAATGTACATACATCTAGTCATCTAGCTAAGAAAACGTATTTCAATATTACAGAAAATGGAACCGACAACAAGGCCCCTTTTGAAAAAGAACGTCAACTAATTAAACGGCAATGAAATTATATTTTAAAAGACGACGACGGTATATTATATGGTGCATGCAGTGGTAAATTGTACCTTGTACTTGTATTTTAACTTTTGTAACTTGTACTTTTCTAACATACAATCATCAACAAATCATCGTGCACCTACTAATCACCAAAACTAGTCTTGCGATGCTAATTGTTACTGATAACACCTAAAAAGTCACGTGGTAGTACACAATTGAAGTTTTACGTTATTCTAATACTAATTCTCCTATGTGTATGTGGTGTTAACAGGTCATAATAGGTCCCCAGTGGGGACTCCCTACTGATGAGGAGCCACTACTACATAGTATAATAGTCTCATGCACAACAAAACTCAAATAAATTTTGATCGGAAGATGGCGGCAGAAGGATTCCCATAATCCCAGGTGGGTTGTTGATGGATGTTCCATCCATTCCCTGGGTTATGAATCTTTAGTCGCTCCATAATGCCACCCACCACAGGAATAAACAAACAGCTCTTTATCCGCCCTCTCTATTACAAGCTAAAAAAGCTGAAGTTTAAAAGAGACTCATGCCACAGATGCATAAGTACAGATAAATGTAGACTGATGAAATTTGTGCTTCGTAAGGTAACAATTAAATTTGTCAGAACTGTCAGTTGGTCAGCAAAAGGGTTATCGCGAAATGTAATATGAAGCACCTTCAAATAACAGACACTCTTTTAAAATTGAGAATCCTAGCCATAGCAACAGCTTAGCTGCAAAACATAAGCTATCACATTGTCATGTCCGCTATGATAATTATGATCCCGGATGAAGGTGACCGTTCGGGTATTAGGACTACTGCGTGTCATTAGTTAGGTACACTTCTGAAATTCTGATACTGGCAACAGCCAGTAACAAATAACAATTTGAATGTTCAAAATAATCATGTCCAAAATCATACATGCAGAAAAACTAGTTTGACTAACCCTGCCTTAGGTACTAACAATGGCATAAATTATATAATATCACGTGAGTTTTGACAAAATCTAAGGACAAAATGGACTAATGGTCTTTTATTCGTGAACGAACAAAACGTTTTCTTATATACTAATATATGTATAAAAATATTTTGTAGCGGTTTATGTTGTCACATCATACCTCGCCAATGATTGTTGTGGAACTACTCATATTTCTATTCAATTATGAATCATGGATTTCTTTTTGTACCACAGTCCGCAGACTCGTTCATGAACAGAAAAATATTTAGGAACATCGATTTCTTAAATTTCCTAAATGCAAAAGTAACTAGTCTGTGTTTGTTACGCTTTCAAGCCAAAATCACAACCAATTTGATGAAACTTGGTACAGAGATAGAAAAGACAAGATTTTACCGCGGGAAAATACCTCATCCCTACGGGGAAAACGCGGGCGGAGCCTCGGAGCGGAAAGCTAGTGTAAAATATATTATTGTGTTATTACATTGAAAAGCAAACTCATCTTTTGCTCATTGAGAGTAATATCAGCTTATACAAGGAAAGTGTTACCAACTCTACTGCTACTGATTGTTCAATGAGCCTTCTAAGCCCACATAAACTCCCAAGTCTCCCAACCAATTAGATATAATCTCGCCATCGTTTACCGTATATCTTAACGGTTACCGGTATCGGCCCTAATCCTCGCTAAGCCTGAGCTAGAGGAGGCTTAAATTTTATGTTGCTTCATGGGAAATTAATGGATCTAACCCAACCTAGTCTATTGAAATTATTACGGCATATCATGTCGGCTAAAACAGTTACATTTGAATGTTTCACGAAACTTGCAATAAAATTTGTCGTATTGCTGCCTATCCAACATTTTTAGAGGCAAGAATTGCTAATCTAAATTTACATGTACAATGTGGCAATTAAAGTACCTATCCTATCATATTTTGAAAACATGGAAAGCTAGATGTAAAAGTAAGGAATCCGAATAAATATTAAATTATCATATTTCATGAACATCTTTTCAAGTACAAAATTTCGCCAGGTTTAATTTTTATTATTACCTAAATCCTGCAATTTATTTTTAGCCTCCTCCTGTAATTTGATTTACTTATTCTTAAAACCTCCAAAAGCCACACACTTGTCATTCAATGGGTTCATAAGTGTAATATCCTGGCTTAACTCGAGGTATCTAATCCTTTTGGGTCAAAGTGACCCGTCAGAATAATCCTTGGAGTGCCGTTGAGAAGATTTACTAGATTCGTCGACACTACTATAATGGTGAACGGAGGGAAAGTGGCTGTTAAAAAGTATTATAATGTACCTACATATTCATAAACAAGTGAACGTAAAACTAAAACGTTTAAAAAACTAATAATAGAGAAGTTCTCTGCTAATACCAAAGGCTTTCAATCTGAAGCTTTTCCTTGATACCTTGATATAGCAAAGCGCCAAACCCCATTTCAAAATGTTTTCAGATGGTATTTTAATTGTAGTTTATTTTACCAAGTATGGCCCACTTGATTATCAAAAATTCGGTAAATTTATCAGTCGGAGGGCGTTGATCTGTGAAGAACAAGTTATTATAGCGAAATCTGAATTATACCTAGTGCGAGTAGGCGCGTGAGAAGTTTAACTATACTCATGTTTCAGTATATTTCGCCCACATTCTCAGCGTAGACTTCGTTCTGGGTATTACGTAAGTTAGCTGTAATTACTTCGCCTTCTCAACTGTTAACAAGCTTTTCCAACTCTGCAGGAAAATATTGACTGATTAGTACTTCGTTTTTTTTAATGTGTCTTACTTATATTTTAATTTGCTGGTGCAGTTATTTTAAGGCAATTAGTCTGATTTTCTACTATCGCGTAGGTTGTAAAACAATGCCCATCAAGGATTCCAGTTCGCAATTTTTCAAAGAAATAGCTCTGGCTATCTTTAACAGCAGCAGCGGCGAAATTTTTATAAATGGCTGCGCGGCTAATAATTTGTTTTATTAATAGCCCTATTGCTAAAGCCGCCGACCCCATTACGGGAGTCAACAAAAAGATGGTAGAATTAAGAAAATTTTGTTTAGATGTTAGGTTGATTTTTGTGTACCTAAATCTGTTTATATTGCACAGGTATTTTAAATAAAGGTTTTATGTTTATCACTATAAAATTAAACTGTACCACAGAATACAAATTATTTGCAATTAATTTTTGGTAGGTGACAAATTTACGAAATAGCTCAACATGTTCTGTTAGACAAATATTTACAAAAAAAAAAATTTTACACATTTTGATGCAAGAGTGTCACGATAATACCGTTTTAATCTTTGGTCTAGAATTGTTTAGGTTATTATGTAACTTTAAAACCGACGACCATTTCAGCTCCAGGCCTCCAGATGTGCCTCTTCTGTTGAGTTATGAGGGACGGTTGCCAAATTCTAAAACCATAGCTCATTGTAAGAGGATTTCCCGGAATGGAGGAAGTTTTACAACAACCCCTCATTATTTTGAACTTCTGCGAGCGAGAACCAGTTTAGTAATCGATTCCGTGATTCTCTATTCGAAATTCTTCAGCCATTTAATTGGGCCTCATTTATTCTATTACATATTATAGTTTTAGTTAAGCTTTATAATCTTAGAAAAAAAAAATATTGGAAAAAGAACTAGTAGAATACTCTTTTAGGTGCAAATCTATTTATCAGAAAAATACTAATTAAAGATTTCTTGATCTCATCACACAAAAATATAGCACGAGAAAAGTATCTACTTGTTTCGAGAACGCACAAAAGTAAATCTAAATAAAGTTATATTAGTGTTACTCGTATTTCTGACTTTTATGTCTTTTCTTTCCCTCCCTCGTGCCTCAAATAATATATCTAGTGTTCAAACGTGTGTTTTACGATCTCACGCAATCTGGATTAGTGTTTCCAGCCTTGTGATCTTTCTAGTTAGGTCTAGATTTGTGTATCAAAATATGCTTCAATGAACGTTGTGTAAGCGAAGGCTGTTATATGAGTTATTTCTTGTAAAGGAACTAAGATTAATAAGGCTTCCTGCGGAACAGGTTCCAGTATTACTAGATAATCCAGTTGCAGGAAAAAGTCATGCTAATTTATTTATAGCTTAAGCTCAACTAATCAATGTTTCATCAGAATGATAAGAATATAAATCTTCCTTAAATAACCGTCCAAATGATTGCGAAAAAATATGAAGTCATTATCTTTTAACAAGTTTAGTATAAAAATGAGATGTAATAAATTCATGCTTTCCGGAATTCGATCGTGACGAAAGACATACAAATTGACAAAAACTTTTCTCAATCCGCACTTATTCTAACGAAAGTGAAAATGTAAATAACAGAAATAATGTTTACGAAAGTACGGCCTAACGTTCCACAATTTCTGCGAAAAGTATTTACCTTTAACAATCCTTTTATAGGCTGATTCCCACAAAAACCATTATAAAAAAATCGCTTGCTTCCATATATTTACATTATTTTTGGCAACGACCTTTTTGCGTGAGAGCCACGAATTTTCACAATAGAAACCTTCAATTTCTGCTAAGTATCCACTTTTATTATTCGCTTTGCGTCTGTCTCGTCCTTGTTTTTTTTATAGCTTTATTGTTATAGTTGGGCTCTTAAATTTTAGCCTTGTCTCAAGGACATACCGTAAATTTTGTGTCTTAATCTAACTAACTTATGAAGTTCTGAACAAAATTTGATAAGCAAAGATAAAAGTAGGGCATGGGCTGAATATTAGACCCCGAAGAAAATGAACCAGTTTTTATTTGTGTCAAAAAAGAACTTGTTACATTGATAATCTCAGATCATACATAATAAATCAATGGTCTATAACACGTAATGTATAATCAGCGTAATAGGAACAGCTCAGCAAATTAGGTAAGAATTTCTTTAAAAATAAAATTGCGCCTTTCTTACACGCTTATCTCTCTCTATTTTCTTAACCTCCTTATAGAAAAAATGTGATACCTGTAAATCCATAGCTGTATGTCTCTGAATCATTGAATTTTCTATGAAGCAAGTCTTTGACGTCATTTGTTGGGTTTCTGATTTGCCCTGAGGTGACTCTTGCGGTGATACTCATCTGTCATGTCTGGTACATTCTCATTATCCTCATCATCATTATTTGATTATTTTCCCGTTAATCTGCAGTTAGCAGCTTTGTTGATTATAGTTTAGGAGAAATTGATTTTTCAGAATCAGATGTTGGATGGAGGATTGTTGTTAAATATTCCTAAGATTCGATAATTATTTATTTTTACCAAAGACGTCAAGCCACACCGGTATTTGTATTGTACATTCATTAAAGATCAGAAGAAGTATTGCAGGTTCACCAGACGATTAAAAGAAAGTTATTCTATAACTATCTATTATAGGCAATTGAACAGGGTATGGCATACTTTCTTCTGGTATAATTTCATAGGTAAGTAGTGTAAGTACATAACATGATTTTCGTACTTGTTTATCACAAATTTTAAATATAAGTCTATCTGTCTACAAAATTTCATTATTTATAATTGTTCAACTTTCTTTTAAAAACCTCAAACAATTTTCAATTCCTGTTACTTGATTCGATGTGCTCTAGTTTATTGAAGTCTTTTAATATAAATTGTTCAAAATATCTGTAACAATTGTATAAACACACGCAATAGACATTGTATATGCCTTATCCGTTGGCGTAACATTAAAATTGACAGTGTTGTGTACGCAATGATACGCTCCACTTATTGGAAATAGTCTCGTGTGGCCCATGATGACAGTTTGTATATCTTTGTTGCCATTCTAGTTTTCTTTGTATATAAGTTTGTGGTTGCATCCAGAAATGATCCTAAGAACATTTAATTAAATCTTCTTACAAAACAATCAGTAGCTTCTTCTAAACCAACTTTGCAAGAATTGCCTTTTAATTTTTGTGGTACTTCTTCATTGGTGCAACACTCAGTCGATATTACACCTTTTTGTTTATCACATTAAGGATATCATGTGGGTTGATTACAAAAGGAAATCCGGGCCTTGTACGTGAGTACGGTTTTTTTATGATATTCGAAAACCATCCCGTGTGCATGAATTCAATACAGAGGCTTGGCGTTTTCGATAACTCTATAACACGGGCACCATTTTCCTCGAATTTAAGTTACATTCGAGCTCCAAAATGAGTAAAAGCAATTGGCGAAACAAAAATAGCTTACAGACTATGCAATTCACACGGCACGATAAATAATAATGAATAAGCGCCTGCAAACTTTAATTATTTATTTATTCTCAATGCTGCTTATTGCGGGCGTAGCTCGGGTTCGGGAGTATTGGAAGGAGGCGAGAGGCCTTTGCTCTGCAGCAGGAAAAGAATGGCTAGAACAAAAACAAAATGTTCTTAAGTGACATTTAACTCTTTAGAACCTTGTGTACCTATTACAAATGAAACCCATCTCCAGGGACCGGAACGGGGACATTCAAGACACGGCACTAGTCAAGATCTTACCGCAAACCATCAAGTGTCATATTACCAACCACAGCTAATAGGAGTCAAATTTCATTAATTGGTGGTGAGAGTTCAACGAGCGCAGATAATCTGTTAACGCAGCGTGATTATTTACGCATCTTCAATTTATAGTAAAATTTTTACACACTTGTTTTTTACAGACTATTCCATTAATTAATTTGTATGTGTATCTCAGAAGACAAATTATGTTTGAGGACGTTATCAATTGAAAACATTTGATTTTTATAAACTCTTCAATTCACAACCCACCAAACACGAAAGGAAGGAAGGAACTCTTCAATCTATAACAGTTCTTATCATTATCATAATTATAGTAAGACGTCCACTGCCGCCGGACAAGCCTTCCCTAAAAATATTCACAACTATCGATCCTACGCTGCCCGCATCCATGCCTTTACAGTAAATAATAAATCACTGAAACTTTCTTGTAGCAATAGCAATACAAGTCTTGTCATATTACTTAACCAACCACATGCGTAACAAATTTTTAATTTTTTGTATGTTTGTAAAATAAAGCGTTTTGTTTGCTTAGATGTCAGTCAGTATATTCACGGTGGAAAGAATACGACGTGTCACGTGCCGGGTAATTAGTCTGTTCTTGCATTTCTTTTCTATTGTTAAGAAATGGGTCGCGAGCTCTTTCTGTGACAAGTTGACAACGTCAGCGTTCTCGAGCGTACGATTGAGCACGATTTTCTTCACTTACTTATTCTATATGCAAAGCAACGTCAGTGATCCAAGAGTTCGGACTTCGGATTGCTGCCTTTTGAACGAGAAAAGCTTAGCTGAGCTTCCAATTTCAATTTTTAAAGTTATTGCTAACTTTGCTAGAATGTTGTGTGAAATCCGTCTGGCTCTACTTTTGAAATTTACTTAATTTGAAGAATTATAATTATTTGAGTAGGTACATTTAATTAGTTGATAGATAGATTAGATTATTAGATACGCGTTTATTATTATTTTTCAGTAAAAATATAAACATGTTTGCACAATATGTTACTTGCTTTGACAAGTGACGCTCAGTTATCTTATCTTATCGAAGGTTTGCTACCTAGCTATTTGTAATTCACTAGATGCTGAATCATATTTATTATGAATAATCTCTTCGACGTGATATGAAGCCGTTAGGTATAGACAGCTTTTTTATTTATAACAGGAACATTTTCTAGCAAGTATTTATTTGTTTGGATTATGAAATCGGTAGTAAGGCTGATACTAAATAAAGTATAGTATTCCAGTACAGTAAAGGATAATAATTTTGCAAATTTATGAATATATTTATTTCAAAAGGACACTGACTGCAAACACGGTTCTAAAATTATAGTATTATAGGTAACGTCTGCTATTGTTTGTTTGAGGCTTTCGCGCTTTCTACACATTATTACTGTTGTTTACGGGTCTTAGCGCGATAATTTTAAATAGGTAGGTATGTATGTACGTCTGCTATTAACGAAATGTATTGAGTTGAGTGGTATCGACAGGCCAAGTTTCTAGTCTGTAGGGATTTCCGCAGCATATAGGTACCTATAGTACCTACTTGCCTAACTACGTAACCATAATCTCTGGTATAGCTTCATTAAAATGCGGAACACTACCTTAGTGCTTGTAAGCCTTAAGAGTGGGGCGCCTTCTTGCATAATATTACTTACTTGGTGTATTGATTGAGGATTTGACTTTATCTGGGGTGAGTTTGTGAGTGAGTCTGTGAGTTTGTGCAAATGGTAATAATGGTGGATTCATAAAAGTTGGATACGTTTATTTTGCAGTGGCTTATTGAACTTAGAGACATCTAATCTAACTAAACAGTGTAAATGATTACTCGAGTTTGTTAATAAATGACACCGTAACTACTAGAATTTTAATGTGTATCTGTGACAATCAAATCAAAACTTTGTACACAAAGAACCCAACACAAATTCACAAAATGCGAACCGTCTGCCAAAGTGTACTAATAGATGATCTGCAAAACATTGTAGTGCTCCGTCTATAGAATGACCTAAATAGTTTATTGATTTCAATCTTCTACAATGTTGATGGATGATACTGATACAAGAATAAAATGGATACCATTGGTTAGTTAGATGTTGTGAGAATTGTGGGTCGAATCAGAGCGTGATTCATGGGTAACGTTATTTTGTGTATACATTATTGAAGTTTGGTTAGTGATCCACTTCTTCAATTCAATATTAATAGTATATATTTTCCTCTTAATTTTTTTAGGCTTAGATTTCATTTATTTCATTACTTTTATTCTAGGAAAAGTTGGTCTCCCAGCACAAGTATTTTTTTTACTTCCAAGGAGATATTTTTATAGTTATTAGATAAACATTTTTATTTTGTTTACCTATGTAAAAACGCATATAAAGACCAGAAATGGCCCAAAATATAATGGTAGAACAAAAGTATAGCTTTTCACTGTAGTCTGGCATAACATGCTAAGTCTATAAATACCTACATCAATCTCTATTTAGTATTTGATACAAACTAATTATGTATAAATCGGAAGAAGTAGTTGAAATTTAGTTTCGCTGCCTTATTATTGGCACTACAAATAAGTCAATGTATCTATCCGTATCAAAAGCACAAATCAAAAATTCAATTTAATTAAAATCTATTGGTCTCATTTCTTGAATGCAACGTTTCTTTGCAGTATCATTAAATCCAGTTCAGTTTCTACAGATAGTTCCTCTCTGCATTGTATCTGGGGAAAGTTGCTTAATTAGCTTAGTGTCTGGTAAATTAGTTGTGGATTAACTTTCAGGTGTCGGTACAGTTGTTGGTAGTTGTTCTTTTGTTACATTAGTTTTATTAGTTTGGGTTACTTTCAGGTCTTGTTCGTTTAAAATTTCAAAGGTAACTTGAATATCAACTATGTGTCTAAATTTAGATGTTTGTGTGACGACGATACGGGTGGAATGTGTAAAATAAAAACTTTATGTTACAATCTAATTTAAATCACTTTTTTATTAATTTAGATTAGAATAATTTTTAAAAGGTCAGAAATGATGTTTTATAATTATATGCATTTATGGAAAGGTATTTGTAAATCCGTGTTTAATTCCAATAACATCGTTGCAAAATCGGCTTAATATGGTTTGTTTTATATTCTTTTTTTTCATTACTTGACCTCAGGAATATCCCTTTTTTGCTAGTTACTTGTTTAGTTTTGCAAATTCTTCTTTCTATGTCGGTTACTTGCATGTCCTATTTTTTGTTTCTTTCCATTCTTTCGATATTTCGAGTTCTCAGAAAGTCTGGCACTCAAACCATTATCACTCATGTAATATTCAGCAAGAATGAGTCACTTGAACTGTTTCGTTTCCGTCGATAAGCCCTCAGTTTGGTCAATGTCAGCCATTGTCTGACTCCAAATTGGTGAATTCTGCGCCCTTGGTCTGATTTTGGGGCAAAAAAACCATTTGGTTACGAGTTCACGAGCCAATATTATAGTTTTATTACGAATTCTAGTTCTGATGGTGTCTCTGTCGCAACACTTCCATTTGTGTCAGTTTGTGTGGATAGGTGGCCTTGTCTATGTTTTTTGTTCGTGGACTTTCTAAAGCCCTTAGTAGTTCATTGTAAACGATAGTGCCAGTATCAAGGACGGTTAGTTTTCAAACTGATAACTTAATCTCGAGCGGTACACATGACAAAAGCGACGATAATTCACTGATAAAATATTGAACTAAACTGACTATTTTAGCCACGTTTTACCAATCCTATTATAAATACAAAAGTAATTCTGTATGTCGCTTACACTCCTAAACGGCTTAACGGTTTGCGATAAACAATTACAGCATTAGGGATAGACTACTTTTTCGATTCCAAAATATGTCACACCAAGCCACGGGAAATCTTGGTCAAAGACTTGAAAGTGGAAAGCTAAGTTAGTAATAAAGATCTAAATGACCAAGTCGAGTAAACCTGGTGTCCTGTCTTACCTGCCCTGCCACCTGTTCGCAAAACAGGACTTGATGGATTCCGCTCACAATAAGATCGCTGTGTAAACGGGTAAAAGTGAGCTACACGCAAAGGTGTTATTTTGTCACTATAAAAATGTGATATATTTCTTCCATCGTTTGTTTAAAGGCTGACCTAATGCTGCCTTCAATATCTGCACAGAATTTTACATATTTCTTAGAGTAGCGCGCTATAATGAGAAATATTGAAATCAAATTACATTTTACATAATATTCCTGTCTTCACACGAAAATATAGGGATGAAAACGTGACATTGGTGCATATTTTTGTGCTGGCAGTTTGTGTAATATAATATTACGTTGCGAACATAAATAACGGAGATCGTTTCGAATACAGTAAGGAGGGATATCTAAGTGTGTTTTTATGTTCTTTTATAGACTAGATAGAGACACTTCACGTACCTAGTTCATACCTATCAGATTCGCGTTAGTACCTTTTTCAACAGAACCAAAGTAACAAGCGATTTCTCGTCTTAAAGTAGCCAGCACATGCGGCTGGACATTTTGACCTTGAGAGCGGTAGCGCTGACTTCTGTACAATACAAATAAAATATTTTATAGATAGATTAAATTTCTTCTTTGATGAAATTATTGTAACCTTCTACTACATGTTTTAGGGACCAATGCCAGTTTTGAGTATATATTATTGTATGTTAGTTTTCCCTTCTATATATTTTATGTATATTGCTTCTTCGCCCAATAGGAAGGCCTTACCCCTTTGTTACTAGATAGTGAAACCTTATGAGGAGGAAGAGCTCCATAGGTTGCTTAAAATATCACGTTACTTCAATAATTATGATACATTATAGCCAAATATTGTTTAATATTCCCCTCTAAATATAGGTACTTAACTAACAATAACATAAATTATAGCTACATACAACCCTCGTGGTCTTCAAAGTCGTGAAATAAACACGGCTTTTTATCCCATAAAAGGTAGTCTTTCCCGCGGTAAAATAGAAGTTAAAGCATCCTATGAGTTAATCCAGAGCATGAACTGTCTACCTATCAGATTGAATGGCATTCCGTTAAATCGGAATAAAAACAATCTTACCAATTGATATCCTTTACATAAATATAGTTCGATACTTTTGTATTATTATAAGTGAAATGAGATGTATGTGCTTCAAATTGCTTCCAATGGGAGCGCATTACTTTATATTTTTATCTGTAGGCTCAACAAAGACCATTACTGCGAAAAGTTTTTATTAAAAAGATAACTTTGTTAGAGAATGCTAAATTGATAAATGTTTTTAATTTCATACCTATCTCTTCCACAAACTTTCAGGGCGAAAATTTAAATTTTGTCCTTTTCTTAATTCCTGAGATAAAATATTCAGCTTCTATCTGCGGTTCATAAAGCTATTTAAAGTTTGTAATTAATAGGTATTTGTTTTATTATATATATAAATTTGGATTAAAATTTTATTATGATTTACAGTAAGTTTGTTCCAAAAACATTATGGTCAAAAAAGAAGGTTACTTAACTTTATAAGCAAATATAACACAAATGTAAAAAAGCAGTATACACGGTTCATAACTTAAATACTACGAAGGTTGTCTAAAACTAATACCAATATGACCTCTTGGGTTTGCTAGAATGCCAGAAGTGTGGTGCGTGTTTGGTTTAGACAAACACTCAAATGGTCCTACAGTGAAGGCCGATGACATGTCAATGTGTGTTACGAAATGAGCCTGCTTCGATGAGGCTTGGTCCACAGATAAACTAAAATAAATGAAGTCAAAGAAAAACTTTGTTGTAAACCCGTGAAAATGTATCTGTGAATGAGTGGTATGGTCGCAAAAGTTTAATATCAAAGGATACATTTTTTTACGGTTCAGTAACACTGCGATCTTTCAACAATATAATTATTACATTTTCAACACGCCACCAGTAATGTTACATTAATAACTTTGCCATTGTAATGGTCAAGGCTATTGTTATAATGTGACATAATCACAACAACACAGGGTTTGAATTGAAGAATCAATCTGTCACACTCCAAAGATGTTATTGTCCGCGAATCTCAATTCAATCCTTTCTGTAATCGCTCAGCGTGTGTCAATTATTGACAAAAAGAGCCTCCCCCACACTAGCGTATTTTGAGCGTCGAAGTAGTGCGTCGCGCATTCTTTTTTTGAATTGACCTATGCTTGTGTCGAATAAGTACGACCAATCAAGCTTCACCGGACTTGCGGGGGAGCGGAAGGCTCTACCGCAGAGTAGTCATGTACCAACGCGTCTAAGGGTGGCTCGAGGGAGCGAGGGAGGAGTTGATACGGAAAAACATCGTGAAGGAGACGACGCCTGAGGGGCTCCGTCTCTGATTATTAGTTTTAATTTTGATTTTGGCCGCGCCCCCGCTGGCGGGTACGGGCATTGTTACCTAAAAGGTATTCGCTACCAGAAGGGCATTATGTTAGGTGTGATCTAAATTCTTTAGCTGCTGCTTTAATTACAGTGATTTCGTCGTCTGGTTCGGAAAAGTTCGCGCTTACAATCATAGGCAGCAAGGCGAGTGAAACAAAAGACAGACGCGGATGATTGTATGTATGTGCGAATGCGACGTACGACGTCGACGCTCGAAAAACGCTAGTGTGGGGGGTGTAAACCAACCGAAGAAACAGTTTCAATGAACAATTTAAGTCGTTTTTACTGCAATAAACTTTAATTTCGATTAAAATGGTTCTAAATTGAAAATGCTTTATTTAAGTTATTAGACAGATAAAGTTGCAATATCTAAAAAATAAAAGTACCTATTTATGTTAGTTTATGAAAAACTTACCTTTTCTCATAAAGAAAAAAACAATATTCGTCTTTTTTAATTATTACTCTCTGAATGTTTTTCTCAAGCACTGAATTATATTCATTCAATTTCACAAAAAAACGTTTATTTATTACGAATTTCATACTCTCCAACGCAACTTGACAATTTGGTTCACTGTATTTAAAACACTGCAAAAAAGTACAATATTAATATTTTAATTTAATTTGTCTTGATGGAGGTTTCGGTTGGCATGTGAAACGCACACACAGGGTTAAACTTAGCGTGACAAATACTATTTTAGGAGGGAAAATCATCCTTTCGCGTGGGAGGACGCGAAACCGAATCAAATTACGCCGGAGTCCCACAGTCTGTATATTCCATAATTTCTATATGTGATTGTGATTTGTAGAAAAGGGTATTCTTGTTTTGTAGATAAAATTTCTGTAAGTTGAATTAACTTATGTCAAGTAGAATAGAATTAAGTTTCAAATGTTTTATTCTTAAAACGAATTCGTATTTTCAATTTAAAGTAGTTAGTTATGGTATTAGTGAATAATATTTATAAAAGCTATCTTAAAAAACAGTATAAAATTTGTTTAAAATGCAAATACAATACACTGGCTATACGAAACAGCAAAGAAAAAACACAAAATCGCATCAAACACACGTACCTAATCGTACTAATTCATTCGCACGGGAAAAACTGTTAGAGAGGCGGAAAGCTAGTGTAAGTGTTGTCTAAAACTGATGCCGGAAGGGCAGGTTTTTGTATAGAAGAATACGTTACTACCCCTGTGTCATGTTTAGGTTTAAGCTGGAAGATTAGTATTGTAATGTGTGTAGTGTGTACCTGTAGTTATATGACAGCCAGCGCGGTTTCTCGCACGCCTCGGTGAGTCATACATAGGTTGCAAACCAACATCCCAACAAAATGATTCACAGTTCAATTACGTTAAGAAAAAAACCAATAATAGGTACGGTTTAATAAGTCTTAAATAGCCAATTGTTGAGTAAATGCTACAAAAAGCTGTATATCTTCTACGTGGTTTTGTATTTACAGAAAAAAATAGAAGTTTGTGATTTAGTTTAAAAAAATCTTGTAACTTTCCAAATTAACATAGACCATTTTCTCACAACTGAAAATCGACTTATCTTAGGAACTACCTACGCTTTTCTATAGGTTAATTTCTATGAAAAAGTCAGTGTTGTTTTTTCGTTTTTCACTTCTACTGGAATTGTTCAGACTAATATATATAAAAAAATACTAGGTATGTAAGTAAGTAGTACGCGCTTTTACTTTAGATTATTCTATTTATAAAAATCGTGAAGTGTTCTCAAGACTTTATAACCAATATAAATACCGTCTTAAATACAATATGAATCATGGTATATATGTATAGATGGATGATATAGCTTAAACGACTTCTGCGCACGCCTTAGGATGTCATTAAATATTGTTTATGGGAAACCTAATGCTCGACTCCGACTGGGAAAGAAGCAATGGCTTTTTTATTAGACTCAGATAGATTTCAGGGAAATAGAAAACGATTTTACAGTAAAAAGTAGCTAGTACATTGACACCTTATAGCATTTAGAGAGAGATCTTCTCACGGGAATAAAAAATGATGCTATTAGACCTAATACCTGTCATTACGGCTAAAATAGGTACCTACTTTAAAACACCCCTACTTTATTATGTATATGTTACTTTGAACTGACCAATCTGCATCACTTTTATTAAAATTTGCACGTTGCGTTGTTTGGTAGATTGTGACCACCTTGGCAATGAGGCCGTCTTATCTTATTAAACTTCTGCTTTGGTCTGTATTATGTGTTTTAGGGTGTAAATAAAGACCATTATAATGTACATTTCGTTGTGATGTTTTTTATTTCACGTTATAAAATAAAAACATCTCGTACGAAAGTAGCTCTGAGCTCAACAAGTAAAAACTTATCTCACACACTGCTGAACACTAAAAGTATTTTCTGGAGCGTGTATCGAATCAAATCAACTCCAGAAAGTTTGAAAACTCTCTCCAGTGAAATAACCAAAAATGTTCCAAAGGACTTGCGATGCGAACTATTTCTCGAAATTTACTTTGAGTGAGACGTCCGGGCGTCCCGCCCAAGTGACCTTTGATCCTCGCAATGTCTTTGGAGTTTCCACTTCGTTGATTCGCCTTTTGTTAACCTCTTAATCCTGCTGATCGGTAATTATCTCCGGTTACAATTTTAAAAGCAGACAATTTTCGAAATGGTCTTCCACTTGGAGAACCGTCAAAAAAGTATATTTATTACTCTAGCTCAGGGATCGAAACTGGTTTTGAAATCCCTGTTAATGTCGTTCGAAAAACAGATATAATTCCGTTCCCCAATTAACCGGCAATAGTTGGAACTTAATGAAACAAACCAACATCATTCTGGTTACCCGGTTTTTGATAAAGAACGGAATGATACCGGTTTCTATCGGTTTTGTAATTATTAAAGTAATTGTTTTTGCGGCAGGCGAAGGCCAGGGCTGCCGGTTACTTTTCATTTATGTTCCCCCCAGGACTAAACCTACCCTTAGTGATCTTAGTTAGAGCTATAGTTGGATAGGGTTTGAAATAGCGTGATTTAACAAGTGTATGAAAAACCGGTTCCGATCCCTGCTCTACAATGATTTAGCATGAGATTTTAAATCTCAGAAAAAATACTTCTTATAATGAATGTACTTCTTGATAGTAGTAGGAAATTAATAGTCCTTCATTTGTACACAATCGAATTATGATAGATGAGTGCGTTTAATGCATAATATAAATATGAGAAACCTGAGCATCATTCAGCAAATATGATAAGAATATAAAATATTGTAAAAACTAAATATGTATGAATGAACATCCAAATAGTATTTCTAACAAGAATATCCACAATCCACACCCACTAACTCACTAATATCATAAGCCACGTAACATTTGCTGTCGGTTCTTTGTGGACTAAATTCTTTTATCGTTCAATGATAAAGATCCACTGGAACAGACGAACAAAAGCGCCGATTGTGTAGGAAAATTCAAGAATATTACGTGCTCATTGGTGAAGGAAAATGCTCTATTTGACACAATTTCCCTTTCTCAGAAAAATCTCACCTTTCGAGACAGAAAAGGCACAAATCTTGATTGGATTGGATCCTTCCAAATATTGAATTTCAATAAACATTTACTCTACAACAGGGAAGTGTCCTGGAAAAGAGAAATCGATTCTAATTAGTCCGTCAGTTAGATTACCGAAATAAAATTAACACGTTTTTTTTTTCAATTTGACTAATATATATCGCATCAAAATGTAGGAGAAGCGTGCTATGACGTCACTTGTTTTGTACAATTTGTATGGCGGCGTGTCGTCACTGGAAATTTCAAAGTGCTGTATCGTCGGCATTTTTTGGTTGCCAGACAAAAAAAAAGTAATCTAACTGAATTCGATTTTTTGGGACACTTCCTAACTGTGAAAGCTTTAAAAAGTATATTTCAATAGAAGTTCCATTAAATTTCAATAGTAGTTCCATAAGTACTCGTTTTTGGCAACTTTAACAGGCTGTTGGATAATATAATACGCAGATGATTGTAGACTCTGAAAGTGATTAATTACTGTTGCTTCTATTTCATTGTCCGAAGGGTTTTCATTTAAGGTAGCCCTTACACAAGATGGCCAGACATCCACCATTTATCACAAGTCGTAGCGTAGGTACTATATCGATGCCTTAGTTCACAGTTGTATTAACTAGCAAAAATTAAATTTTACAGGAGAGCACTTTTAAACTTTTTATAGTTTAGAGATGAATATTTTAAAAACTATGCAGTATTATGAAATAACCTTGCGTCTATTTAAAAATGTAGTCTTTTAACTCTAACATATTACAAAAATTATAATATTAGTATAATTCAATCATTACGAAAATGGCAAAATAATGACCAAACCCCCCATTTAATATATTTGTGCACTACAATCTAATATTTTGATAGGCATTTAGCACTAAAACTCAAACATTGCTTATGGTAAAAAAAGGCTTTTAGGGTGTTGGAAAACGGATAAAATAACACGAACCGACACATCTGTCACCTCGCAGGTTGAGACTCAACCTCCTGCAAAGAAAAGGAAGCAAAAGCAGTCTGTACGTCGTAGTGACGATCCTCAGCCTCATTCACGTGACACATCAGCCCGAACCGACACATCTATCACCTCGCAGGTTGAGACTCAACCTCCTGCAAAGAAAAGGAAGCAAAAGCAGTCTGTACGTCGTAGTGACGATCCTCAGCCTCATTCACGTGACACATCAGCCCGAACCGACGCATCTGTCACCTCGCAGGTTGAGACTCAACCTCCTGCAAAGAAAAGGAAGCAAAAGCAGTCTGTACGTCGTAGTGACGATCCTCAGCCTCATTCACGTGACACATCAGCCCGAACCGACACATCTATCACCTCGCAGGTTGAGACTCAACCTCCTGCAAAGAGAGGGAAGAAAAGGCAGTCTGTACATCGTAGTGACGATCTTCAGCCTCATTCACGTGACACATCAGCCCGGACCGACACCTCTGTCACCTCGCAGGTTGAGTCTACGCCTGCAAAAAAAAAGACAAGTAGAGTAAGAAATCCATCACAAATTTTAGATAAACAGAAGAATAAGCATCCTATTTTACCGCCATGTGATTGTAAAAGAAAATGTTTTGATAAAATACTACAAACTAGGAGAGATACTATCTGGGAGAAATTTTGGAGTGTAGACAGACAACGTCGTAGAGATTATTTATCTCGAAATGTGCAAAAAATACGTACCACACTTCAAACTACAGGAAAAGCTTCTCGAAGACGCAACACATTAATATGGAAAATGGATGACATTCAAGTGTGCAAAATATTTTTTTTACATACTCTAGGATATAGTAACGACGAAGCAGTCCAGTCCGTTTTGAAAGCGAACTATTTAACCAATACCAAAAATCCTATGATATGTGCTGCACCAGATCCAAGAGGTCACCATCATCCTGCAAATGCATTTACTGAGCAATATGAAACTGAAATGAAAAACTTCATTATGAAATATAACCCAGTTCAATCCCACTATAACATAAAACATGCTCCTAATCGAAAATATTTGCATGTAGGGGTCAATTTCACTAGTATTTACAAAGATTTTAGGCAGCACTGCATTGATACAGGTATAAAAGTTTGTAGTTGGTCTCATTTTCACAAAATGATTAAACAGCTTAACTTATCTACAGCAGAACCAGTTCAAGATATTTGCACAAAATGCAAAAATCATGAAATAGAACACAAAACACTACCTAGACCCTGCAACTGCGATCATTGTCAAGATTTGGGCCAACATCTAGCAAACAAAAGAAATTCCAGGATAGATTTAAAGAGTGTTGAAGAAAAGTGTGAGAAATCGGAAGGAAAAGAATCACTTTTTACAGTTGATATGCAAAAAGCCATATGTATGCCATTGCTAGAAACAAAAGACTACTTTTTCTCCCAAAAGCTTGTACTTTTTAATGAATCTTTCGTACCACCTGGAAAGAACAAGCAAGCAGTCTGCATTGTTTTGCACGAAGGCGAGAGTGGAAGATTTGCTTACAATATCGCTACAGCATACGTTTATTTCCTTAGAAAATATTGCAGGGACCAATCATGCGTTAATTTTTTCCTTGATAACTGTAACGCTCAAAATAAAAATAAAACACTACTATCGGCGTTAGTGAGAACCATAAATGATAGTATGACACAGATAGAGACACTTACTATAGAATACTTTGAACCTGGACACACATTCATGGCAGCAGATGCTGTTCATGCTGCAATTGCAAGGAAATTAAAGTCATCGAGGGAACGATTTAAATGATTTCGTAAAAAAACATCAAAAAATCACGTAAAAATATAGACGTTGATGTATTGAATCACAGAGATATGATTATGTTCAGTAATGATTCGAAAATTTCATATCCGAAAGGTTTCAATATACAAAATTTGAAGGTAATACAGTTTCGAAGAGGACATTTTAGCATATTTGCGAAAAATGATTACACTCAGGATTTTAAAGAAATTTGATTTTTAAAGCCAAAAGTAGAAAAGGAATTAAAAGATAGAATAATAAAAGGAGATAATGACCTTTTGGACATGATACCCAGAGAGAATCAACCCAGAGGTATAAACGAGTTAAAGAAAAAAGGCATTACTTGAACTGTGCAAATCCATGCCAGCCTCAAGAGTGAGTTTTTATGAGAACCTTGTAGTATCTGATGCTGCAGATCTGTGTAATGCTATTAACTCAGACATCATAAATTAAGTTTAAATTTAACAGAATTGTTTTTGTTTCTTGATAGATAAGTACTTATAGTTTTTCTTAGTTTAGAATGTAGTATAGTCAAACATTCTGCTTACTTTTGTTGCAATTGTATTAACTTGTTTAACTTCAAATTGATACTTACAGTTTACATTCAAATACATCTAATGCGAAAATAATAATTTATTTCATTTATTTTCTATTGTCCACCAAAGAACTTTGCTATAGCAATACACTGTAAACAAAGATACATTGTCATGGTACCTACATTTCATAACTGTCTAGTATCATCAATAAACTGCAACTTTAGTTACAGTTTCTTTTCATAACAGCGTTAATATAATCTTTTATCCGTGTTCTGGCAATACAAGTTTTACGTTATATTATCGTAATAAGCAATACAATACAAATAAAATATACATGGCTAAAAAGGAAATTAAAATGTCTTTATACAAAGCTAAAAAAAATGTAGTTTTTTAGTAAAAACACTACCAAAATTGCAAAAAACGCTAAAAATCTTAAACATTTTTTTCCTCAAAATCAACTTTTTTTAGATACAGTGTACGACAGAATGGCTCGGATAGTTTCGGGTCGTGTCGTACGCCCAAATCTAATCATCCCTCTCCCCACACCTCTCGCTACCCCTAGCTTCTGCACACAGTCAGTCAGTCTCATACGCCGATCGGCTTTCGCGGGAGATCCACGCTGCTTGGCGTTAAAAATTACGCGCCAAAACCGTTTTTGAAAGCACAAATAATTTAAAATAATATAGTACTTGTATGTATTTACTATTAAAAATGGAAATTGAATTAAAAGTACTTAGTTTTCTACTTATTTTACATGTATTAATGGAACAATGTCTTATCAGTATTTAATGCATTTGTGCACTAAATAAAAAGAAAAACCCTTTGAACAAAAAGTACTTAATATATTTGTACATAAAACTTTCTGGGTTATTTAGCACTAACGGTGCATAATATACTGATGTAGCAGTGATAATGCTTGCGCAGAAATTTTAAATGCAGATAGTACACTTGCGTCTTGAATTGTTTTTAATTTAGGTAAGATAAAATCAGTTAAAATTTTTTTATTCAGAATTTATAAAAATAAAGATTGTTAGTATCTTTTGACATTCATAAGTTTAAAATAGTACATTTGTGACACTAAGTTACTAGTAGAAGGAGACGGAATTTCGACGTTTCCATACGCGCCAAAGAAAGTGCATGAAATTTTAGTACATATGGCATCAAAAAGTCGATTTCAAAAATTTTGTACTTAATACATTTGTGAACTAAGGCATCGATATTATCTTTAATTTATTTAGCAAGCATCCCTAAAGTATTGTTTGTGGTATTGTGTGTATATTTAGGAAAATAACATTCACTGCTCTCAGTGCTGCTTATTGTCAGCTGTTACTTAAAGCAGAAGATAGTAAAATAATTATTGTCATTCGTATGAGCTCGTAAAACCATCTTATAAGCTATTCTCACTACGAACAACCGACTGTAATATAACTTTGTTACAAAAGCATAGTATATAACATAACCTGCCAGCGTAGCATGTCATCAATAACGCGTTATCATCACGAACCATGATCTAGCAACCTTGCTCTCATCTCACAAAGTGCTGAATTATACGTAAAGAGTAAGGCATTTCTCATAAACCTCTTCATATAACCCAACATTACACCTACTGCTTGTGTAGTGTCGTCTTTATGAGTAGATGTGTCGTCTATTGTTCCGCATTGTATTTGAATTCCAAATAACGACACTAAATTAAATAGTACGCATTTAAACACCAACTGGGAGATACTGATGTTATAGTATAAAGGTTTTTTTTTTTCCAGAAGAATAACTTTATGTAAAATGTGTTCCTAACGAAAATTAGGGATTAACAAGTTTTTTTTTGTTAGCTGCTTCTTAATTGTCCTAGACGCAGACTTTCCTACGAGTATAAAGTAACCTAGTAACATGAACCAATTCTTTTCTTTCATCAAAAATTAATTTATCAACCCAACCAATATAAAATTCCTAAAAATGTGCATATTAAATTCCTTGTCGTACTTTTAACCCTCGTTGGAAGAGGGGATACCTTTGTACTGTCCTCAATTCAGAACGGTCCCTAAAACTAATAAAATTACGTTTGGTTTGCGGGTACTGTGTACACATACGGATATTATTAACAAAAAATATATTTGAAACCGCGATTTCGTTTTTTTCTTAAATATTGTTAGAATGGTCATAAACTGTACTCACAGCATAAATAAAAAATATTAAAATTATTGAAATGATCTTGGATTTGACAAAACCAAAAATAAATCTAAAGAAGGAAGAGAACCATTGCTTAAACAACACGTACCCTGCATACAAGCAAGAAGTTGGTCTTGAGTTCAACGTTCATTGCCAAACAACAAGATCAAAACAAAACCATCCAGGTACAACCGGTAACAAAGGACCTCATGCCTTAAAATATTCTCGAGATTACCGGTTCGCAGGGTTAGAAGATATTTACTAATATATGGAAATTGCCTTGACTATTTTAGTACAGGAAAATTACATTTTGGCTATTGGTATTAGATAAGTAATTATAAGCAAGCATACTTGTACTAGAATAACAAATTACGTAATAAACCAGCAAAAACTAACTGTCGGTCTCATAGACTGTCAACGTCCACATAATTTAGTCTTGAGATTTTATCTAGGTGTTTTTTTTTAAGTGGATATATTGAGACATTCTAACTCTAAATCAGGTTGTATACCAGGCTCACATAACCGCATAACAGGTATCAGGTCATCCAAATAAACGAAAACAAAGAAATGTAGGTTGCGTTTCAAACTCGAACTAGAAACGTGATGCCGTAGGTGCTGGATGACACAGTGATGCAACGAGGTCGCAACAATGTGACTGTACTCTTTGTAATTTGTTACATAAAGATTAGAACAAAAGAGGCTCATCTTTCTAAATGCATTGACCCCATCAGACTAATTCCAACTGCCTAATTCTGATGTTTCTGTATGCTTTGAATATTACATACAGTTAATAAAAACAACGATGTCCAAAAAATATATAAAACAGAAGAATAAAACTAAATGAGAAGCCTGCAACATCTCGTCGATTTCATCATCAGAATTCAAAGCTGACTCATATTGAGCCCAAATTGTAACCAATCTACAAATCTGGGTGTGGAAAAGGTCTCCGAAATTGCTATTCGGGAGCAACAACATGTCATGCTAATAAATAATCCATTTCAATTAGTGACTGTACATAGACGTCTGTGGTACATATTGTATAATCAATGAAATTATATTTGTTCAACACCGTGAGGTTATATTGGGTACTTATCGTCGTGTTAAATATAGTTCAATTTTTACGTAGGTGGAAGGATTCGATACTGCTGACCAAATTGCGTAGGTTCAGACAGGATGACATTGCCTTTATAAGAACGAGGCTGTCGCATTTATATCGTAGTGTATTGACTATTGGCTATCGCTTTAACTGTATTTGCACAATGACTCTATCAATGTCTCATTCTACATGGGTGAGTAGGAAGATGCGGAGTCGTCTGTACACAAAATACCTAGTACACTATCAGTTTGCATATCATTTTGTAACTCTATTCAACAGGAGTTGTCATCTTCACCGCGCAACACGACACTCTTATTCCTAAAAGAGTAGACAGACCAAATTCGATGAATAATAAAAATAATAATTTTGATAACAATATAAGTAAGAAAGTAACACTTTATTGCAAACACATAAAGAAACACATCAATCATCTTAAAACTAGAATATGCGCAAAGGCGGTCTTATCGCAATATACCTTTAATTTACTTAGATTCTCTTTCGGCATAAAGATTTCTGTTCATTTTCAAAGCATTTTATTAATAAGTATATTATTTTTAAGAATACTGTTAATTATTAATTTCATTTAAGTGTTGTAAAAAGTTTATGACATATTTATAAATGACTTTGAATCTGTCGTAGCGTATTGTGCGGCACGGACCCTGCCAGACGCAGTCGTGGCAGTAGGAGTCCCTACGCACTCTCTATCCGGTCCAGGGTGCGGGGGTCTTGATCCACGCCGAAAATAAAAGCCGCTTTCCACTGGTTGTTTGCCACTTGAAGACTTCTTCCTTTGGGAGTTTCTACTGTTGGAACTGAGCCCGCCGCCGAACTGATTTGGCACTAAATCGGTCGGGCTTTTATAGTTTTACTCACACATATGCAGGGAGACTGCATATGTGTGTATACTCCCATAAGTGAAAATCTCCAAATCACATTTTTATTATGATTTTCACATTCAACTTACAATTTCTCAATAAAGTTAACATTGGGCAACTATCATTAATTTCTAGGTAAAAGAACATAACAATGTCTACCTTATCTATACCCTAACATTAACCTAACTATTCACATTAAGAAATTATATCGATTAAAAGTTATAAAAACGACAAAAACAACAACTTTTTAACCCTATTATTTACAATTGTCGAGCAACCCTACGCTAAAAGCATCTTTATTTACTATATACACATAGGTAACCTTATACACTAACAAACAAATGTACAATCATTATCCTAGGTCACCTAGATCCCAACCTACGAGCTAAAACGTGCGTAAATCATAGTGAAAATTACACCTAAAACGGTTAAAAACTAACAAAGTAGACAAGAACAGAAAATACAATCGATGACGTCAATCTAGCCATCCTTGTCTAACAAGTACTTACAACTTAACAAGTAGCGTACACTCTCATTACTCCGCCATCCTCTGATTGGAAGGAAAATCATATGTTCCTCCGGGTATACGCTAGTTGTGGACTATGCCGCGCACGACTATCTCGAATTGCTCGTAAGTTGAGATTTTCGATGCTTAGCCTAATCTTGGTCGCGAACATTCTCCCGCCGTGCAGTGTCGTCTTCTTTGGTCATCGATGCTGCATCCCTCTGCTGGAGCGACCGCAGCTCTATTTGGGCAGCACGACGAGTCTCTTGGTTGCACGACGTAGCACTCCTCCTGCCGTCTGGATGTCAGCCACTCGCACGATGCCGTCCTTCCCGGGATACACCTTCTTGACTCTGCCTCGAGGCCATGTGTTGCGAGGCAGGGCGGTGTCGACGATGATCACGATGTCGTCGACACGTAGGGCTTCTCCCTTTCCATGAGGCTCCCGCCGGTGTTGCAGCTCAGGCAGGTACTCTCGAACCCACCTTTCCCAGAAAAGGTCGGCGAGGCGCTGTGCTCTTCTCCATATTTTCCTCAAGTCGAGATCTTCTCCAGTGAAAGTCCCAGGTCGTCGAACGTTCCCAGAACCACCCAGTAAGAAGTGGTTGGGGGTAAGGGCCTCATCGTCTTCAGCAGCGACAGACACATGTGTAAGAGGGTGACTATTCACAGTGTATTCTGCCTCACACAGAAAGGTGGCGAGAACTTCTTCATGCGGATGTCGTTCTTCTAAAACCGCATAGAGCGCAGTTTTGACCGACCGCACTAGCCTTTCCCATGCTCCGCCCATAAACGGAGCACCAGGTGGAATGAAGCTCCATTTGATGGCTTTTGTGGCTGCTTCATCCTGAAGAGCGTTGAAAAGTTCCTTATTGGCCCCGTGGAAATTAGTCCCGTTGTCACTGAAGATCTCTTCTGGACTTCCTCGACGAGCGATCATTCGTCTTAATGCCATAATCGCTGAATCTGTGCTCAGACTTGAGGCGATCTCTAGATGAACGGCTCTTGTGGTTAGACATGTAAATAGCGCGATCCAACGCTTCTCGTGATGCCGTCCAACGGTAATGGAGAGTGGACCAAAATAGTCGAGACCTGTGTAGGTAAAAGGTCTCCTATGATGTGCGAGTCGGCTATAGGGATGGTCTCCAGTTGGAGGAACTGCAGGTGTTGCTCTCTTTATTCGACAGCGTAGGCAACTTTTTACTAAAGTTCGCACTGAGGGGCGAAGACGAAGAATCCAGTAATGTTGCCTGGCTTCGTTCACGGTCATCTCGACGCCTCCATGTTGCAGCTTCTCATGCACCATCTTCAAGAATAGCTTGGTGAATGGATGATCACCATCAATGACGGCTGGGGCTTTCTGAGTCGTTGTTATCCTCCTTGCCCGGTCGATCCTTGAAGTCAATCTGATGATGCCATAGTTGTCCAGGTGCACGTTCAGTTGCTGCAGCCGGTTGTCCTTCACTGGTGCTTCTCCTTTGTCCAGGGCCGTTCTATCTTCCGGGAAGGCTTCATACTGCAAGGCCTGTAGCCATAGCCGTTCCGCGGCCTGGGTATGTTCAGTGTCGAGAGGGATGTACTGCCGTTCTGGCAGTTGACGGTGCACTGAAGGTGGTGGAACACAACGTCGTGATGTCTCCGTCCTCTTCCAGGTCGGATCATCATCTTTCCTCACCATCCTTCTATGATTGACTAGTGCAGCCGTTTTCTTCTTCATCAGCTGGACGAACTGTAGAACCCGAGCTGTAGCTCGGATTAGCCGAATCCAGGAGGAGAATCGTTTGATATCTGGCAGCGCTTCTATTCCAGGTGGCGGTTGACTCGTCCTCATGACGTAACTGCGTTCTTCTCCGGTGAGCTGAACTTCCGTGGGAATGGCTTCCATTGGCCAATGAGCTTCGTCTTCTTTCAAGAAATCTGGACCTTGAAACCAGCGATGTTGGGCCCCAAAGTCTTGTGGAACTTTCCTGGTTGCATCATCAGCGACGTTTTCACGAGACGGCAGCCATCTCCACTCCTTCATTGTAGTCTCTTCTTCAATCTCCGCCACACGGTGTGCGACAAATGCTTTGAAGGTCCTTGGTCCAGCACGCAGCCATGCCAGAACGGTCTTTGAGTCGGTCCAAAAGATCTTTCTATCTGGCTTTATGTCGTAGTTTTCGACTGCAGATTTGGCTAGTCTACAGCCTAGCAGCGCGGCTTGAAGCTCTAGTCGCGGAATGGACGTTAACTTCAATGGAGCGACGCGTGATTTTGCTGCCGCTAATGAGACTCGAACTCGTCCATCCTCGTCTTCAGTTCTCCAATATACGGCTGCTGCATACGCTACTTCACTGGCATCGACGAAGGTGTGGATTTCTCTTTTGCAGGCGTTGGTGAGCCCAGGGTGGCATCGTGGTAGCTCAATGTCTTTCAACCGCTGTAGATGTCCGATCCAAACATGCCATTTCTCACACAGATTTTCAGGAAGTTCTTCGTCCCAACCAGTTCCAGTTCGCCATGTCTCCTGGAGTATCTGCTTGGCTTGTACTGTGACAGGTGATGCCAAGCCAAGCGGGTCAAAGACCGACATCACAGTCTGAAGAGCTTCTCTCTTCGTCGGTTTTCTGACGCCTTTCACTATGTCTTCAGGGGCTCTTGCAAAGTTCAGATTGAACCCCAGGGTATCAGAACGTGGCTTCCAGATCAGTCCGAGTATCTTCTCCATTTTATCATCCAGCTTTACTTCTTCTGAAGAAGGTGTGTCTCGCAGGTTCTCAACGGCCTCATTGAAGTTCGATGTCCATTTCTTTAAGACGAAGTTGGCCGTCCGGTGTATCTGGTCGACTTCTGCTGCTATCTTCTGAGCTTCTTCCACCGTCGCGAAGCTCTGCAGATAGTCGTCCATATAGTGGTTTTCTTCTATGGCTTTAGCTGCAGCTGGGAACTTTTCTATATGCTTCTTTGCATTCAAGTTCTTCACGTATAGAGCAGTGCAAGGTGAACAGGCTGCTCCGAAAATCACGACGCGCATCCTATATTCTGTTGGCGGTCCCTCCCGCCGGTCGCCTCTCCACAGGAAGCGTAGCACGTCGCGATCCTCCTCTTTTATTCCAACACGCAGGAACATCTCTTCTATGTCTGCAGCTACAGCGACCTTGTGTTGCCTGAACTTCATCAAGACTCCTGGCAGTGATTGCAGGAGATCAGGACCGGGTAGAAGGTGGTCATTCAGCGAAGTTCCTTTTGACTTTGCTGCAGCGTCGAAAACCACTCGAACCTTCCCAGGTTTGGCGGGATGCAACACAGCAAAGTGTGGCAAGTACCAAGTCTTCCCTGGAGGACCTGGTGTTGTAGCTGGTTCCGCGTAATCTTTTGCCAGTAGTGCTTCCATTTGCTTCACGTAGCCTTTTTTGAGATCTTCAGCCTTGTCGAGTCTTCTCTCAGTGTGCTCAAGCCTTGACATGGCTTGCGCGTAGTTGTTGGGTAGCTCTACGCGGTCTTCTTTCCACAAGAGTGGAGCTTCGTATCCCCCTGAAGGCTTCTCTATTGTCTTCTCTTGCAATAGAGTGAGGGCTCGCTGCTCCGGATCTCCTCGCGTTGTCTTCTGAGCAATTCCCAATGATTCTAAGGCGAAGAATCTCTTCATCTCTTCATCCAGTTCTTGGTCTCGTAGCTCTCGAGAACTGGCCGTGTGAAAGACATAGTGGACTTCACGGCCAAGGCTGCGTGATCCTGTCGCGCCATGTATCACCCATCCCAGTGGAGTGAGGGAAGCGACTGGCTGATTCTGGCTTCCTTTCTTTACATGAGATGGCAGCAACAGATGCCAGTTATCTTGGCCGATCAGCAGGGTTGGCTTTGCGTCTGCAAATGTGACCCGATGCTTGATACTTTCTAGGTGTTCCATAGCTTCTATATCTTCAAGCTTCACAGTCTGTGGGGCGAGGTTGAGCCCGACCATAGTTCTTGCCTTGATGTTCATGACTTCACTCTGACCTTGAATCATGATGGTCACTCGTCGCGAAGTCTGGTCCACATGAGTTCCTCCAAGACCGCAGAGGGTGAGCGGATCTTGAGAACCATCGGCTCCAATCTTCCGAGCTACTTCGCTATCTAGTAGAGTGACTGTTGATCCGTCGTCCAGAAGTGCGTAAGTCTGAATGCTTCCCTTGGACCCCATTAGTTTCACAGGAACAATCTTCAGATATGCATTCAGATCGCATTGTGCTGATGCGACGACTTCTTCAGCTTGAGGCTGCTGTACGTTATTCTTGTGAAGTAAAGGGTGATGGAACTTGATGCAACCTTCTTTGCCGCATTGCTTGGATTTGCAGCGATGCGTCCAATTGCGGGGAGATAGACAGCGGAAGCATAGACGGTGTCGCTTCGCCAGCTCCCAGCGTTCTTCAACGTTGGCGTTCATCATTTTTCTGCATGCAGTAGGCTTATGATCTTCTTTACTGCATACCACACAACGTTATCGCTTCATATTCGGAGGCTGTGGTGAGCGTCGTCCTTCTTGGGCGGTGTAGGTTCGCCCAGGCTTCTTTGGTCGCTGATCTACTCGCTTGATGTCTTCTCTCGGCTTGACAATCTCCGCCTTTGCGTAACTCCCGCAATATGTGGCTTCGCGTTGGATGAAGCGGTCGAACAGCAGTAACACCGGTTCATCTTCATCTTGGTTTGCTTGCTCGTAGTCCAACCATCTGTAGAACTGGGTTCGCGTGAGTTTCTCTACTAGCAACTCCAATGTCTCACGATTATATAAGAAGTGCTTCTTTCGTAGAGACTCCAAGGCTGCGATGCTATTCTGTACTCGGTTCGCGAATAGGACGATATCTTTCGGTGCGTCTGTCAGATGAGGCAATCGCTTGAGCCTCTCGACTTCCTCCATGGCGAGAGCGTCTGGTCGTCCGAACCTTCTCTCCAAGCAGTCCAGTATATCCGCGGCAGACTTGTTTGTATAAAGTAGCGATGCTACAGCTACTTTCGCTGTTCCACGGAGTGCTCTTCTTAATCTCGCTATGTTCTCGATGTTGGAGAAGCTGGCCTCTGATTCTTTGTATGCAGCTCTGAATGGCAGCCATTCAGTGTGGGCGCCATTGAAATCTGGAAGCTCGAACTGCTGGCGTGGTCTCAGGCTTGCAGAAATGGCGGCTGACGTTGCGGCAGTGATAGCAGCTGCAAGGTCTTCTTGACTGAACTTCTGATTCAGATTCTGCCGGATTTCTGCTCCAATTCTCTTGCTTTCGGCAGCTTCCTTGAGGTAGCGTTCTCCCTCAGATTGCTCATCCAATGCTCTCTTGATGGTGGTGGTAGGCATCGGTTTCTGTGCTGGTGCGAGATGAGCTTGCGATGGCTTGAACACCAGAAGATGGCTGTGTGCTGAGTCTTCTGTCCCTTGCTTCTGAACCTTTCTCTTTGTCATGTCAGTGACTTGAGGAACTTCTTTGCTTGGTCCAGCTTGCTGCATATGGTCAAGCCATCCTTCTACCATGTTCTTGGTAGTGGCGTCTGGATTTTGTTCAGGAAGGCTTGCCTCTTCTTCAAGTTTCTCTTCCTCTATTTCTTGTATCTGAAGCTCGGTGCTCCTCAGCTTAGTTTCAAGAAACTTGATTTTGGCTTCCGCCAGACGTTTTTCTATTTCTGCCTTCTCTTGAAGCGCTTTTCGTAGACGGATATCTGTGCTCGTAGTCGAAGCACGTCCTGAAGGGGCTCGCGATGGTGCGCGAGGTGAAGAGCGTAGTCGCTCGGTGACTTGTGGCTCTTCTGTGCCTGTGACTCCCTGAGGTATGTCTTCAAGATTTTCATTAGACGGGGAGAAAGGCGAATCTTCATAGCGTAGCGCACCTCGTTCCATGCTTGCTGCCCTTTCTTGTTGTCTGGCTACTTCCCGTCCACTTTGGCTTCTTGTCAGAGGCATTTTGCTGCTTTTTCTATTTCTACTCGAAGCGTCACCCCGTAGTGATGGCACCTAGTAGCAGCAGTGCCGGCGCTTTACAGTAGCGGCGTCTTTCAGTAACAACGGTGGTGTCGCTTGATAGCGGCGACGTCGGCGTCTACTATCGGCGTAGCCCAGCAGCTTCAGGGTCGACAGCTGGTGGGACCAGGGGCAGCGCCTGGCGGCGGCGGTATCCCTCTATTGCAACGGCGGCGTCGCACGGCAGCGGCGACGTCGGCTTCTTCTATCGGCGTAGCCCAGCAGCTTCAGGGTCGACGGCTGGGGGCAGCAGGGGCAGCACCTGGCAGCGGCGGTGTCCCTCTATTGCAACGGCGGCGTCGCACGGCAGCGGCGACGTCGGCGTCTTCTATCGGTGTAGCCCAGCAGCTTCAGGGTCGACGGCTGGGGGTAGCAGGGGCAGCACCTGGCAGCGGTGGTGTCCCTCTATTGCAACGGCGGCGTCGCACGGCAGCGGCGACGTCGGCTTCTTCTATCGGCGTAGCCCAGCAGCTTCAGGGTCGACGGCTGGGGGCAGCAGGGGCAGCACCTGGCAGCGGTGGTGTCCCTCTATTGCAACGGCGGCGTCGCACGGCAGCGGCGACGTCGGCTTCTTCTATCGGCGTAGCCCAGCAGCTTCAGGGTCGACGGCTGGGGGCAGCAGGGGCAGCACCTGGCAGCGGTGGTGTCCCTCTATTGCAACGGCGGCGTCGCACGGCAGCGGCGACGTCGGCGTCTTCTAGCGGCGTAGCCCAGCAGCTTCAGGGTCAACAGCTGGGGGGTGCAGGGGCAGCGCCTGGCAGCGGTGGTATCCCTCTATTGCAACGGCGACGTCGCACGGCAGCGGCGATGTCGGCGTCTTCTATCGGCGTAGCCCAGCAGCTTCAGGGTCGACAGCTGGGGGTAGCAGGGGCAGCACCTGGCAGCGGTGGTGTCCCTCTATTGCAACGGCGGCGTCGCACGGCAGCGGCGACGTCGGCGTCTTCTATCGGCGTAGCCCAGCAGCTTCAGGGTCAACCGCTGGGGGGTGCAGGGGCAGCGCCTAGCAGCAGCGATGTCCCCCTGTGGCAACGGCGGCGTCGCACGGCAGCGGCGACGTCGGCGTCCACTCGATGGCAGCGCCGGCGCCTAGTAATGGCGGCGGCGGTGCTTGATAGCAGCCCCCAGTATCGGCGGCGGCGGTGGCGGCCCACAGCAGCGGCAGCTTCCGGCAGTAGCGGCAGCGGCGTTGGCGTGGGTCTTCAGTGACGACTCGATGGTGACCCGGCGGTGACCCGGCGGTGACCCGGCGGTGACTCGGCGCACGCTGATCCGGCTCGAAGGACCAACTTTTGTGCGGCACGGACCCTGCCAGACGCAGTCGTGGCAGTAGGAGTCCCTACGCACTCTCTATCCGGTCCAGGGTGCGGGGGTCTTGATCCACGCCGAAAATAAAAGCCGCTTTCCACTGGTTGTTTGCCACTTGAAGACTTCTTCCTTTGGGAGTTTCTACTGTTGGAACTGAGCCCGCCGCCGAACTGATTTGGCACTAAATCGGTCGGGCTTTTATAGTTTTACTCACACATATGCAGGGAGACTGCATATGTGTGTATACTCCCATAGGTGAAAATCTCCAAATCACATTTTTATTATGATTTTCACATTCAACTTACAATTTCTCAATAAAGTTAACATTGGGCAACTATCATTAATTTCTAGGTAAAAGAACATAACAATGTCTACCTTATCTATACCCTAACATTAACCTAACTATTCACATTAAGAAATTATATCGATTAAAAGTTATAAAAACGACAAAAACAACAACTTTTTAACCCTATTATTTACAATTGTCGAGCAACCCTACGCTAAAAGCATCTTTATTTACTATATACACATAGGTAACCTTATACACTAACAAACAAATGTACAATCATTATCCTAGGTCACCTAGATCCCAACCTACGAGCTAAAACGTGCGTAAATCATAGTGAAAATTACACCTAAAACGGTTAAAAACTAACAAAGTAGACAAGAACAGAAAATACAATCGATGACGTCAATCTAGCCATCCTTGTCTAACAAGTACTTACAACTTAACAAGTAGCGTACACTCTCATTACTCCGCCATCCTCTGATTGGAAGGAAAATCATATGTTCCTCCGGGTATACGCTAGTTGTGGACTATGCCGCGCACGACTATCTCGAATTGCTCGTAAGTTGAGATTTTCGATGCTTAGCCTAATCTTGGTCGCGAACACGTATATTAAAATGTTTCACATTCATATTGAATTCTGTCATTTCCGTCGTCTATTTCATCAGTAAACATAAACATATTAAGATTCATTGAAGGACAAACGGGATCACATCCGCCCACGTCCCGGCAGCAGCCAAATTAATAAGCCTCCGGGAAATTCCGCCCACTCCGGGAGTTGGCAATACAAGAGTAATAACAAGTTGGTATACTCGAACAGTTTTATCTCGCCCGCCAATATTGCTCTTATGGAAACTGACTTCCTAACGTCAGTTTTAAATTCGTAAGAATGACAAACATACCAGCTAACGAAAATATGACTCATACATGAATATGTCCTACAAAGTTCTATGTAAACACCTAGAAATGTTTTGTTAAGATACGTCAGAGGACTTCGGACGGTTTGAAAACTTTGTTAGCTGGTGCGGTTTGCCACTGGGACTCAACTCCCTCCTGCCCCGATAGCATAAAGCGATGTGACAAGGGTTTTTCTCACATTTAACTGACGAAATGCTCTGGAAAATCCCACCACCTCGGAAAGTCCTCCAGTAGGTTGAGAGTATGAACGTTATAAATCTATGTCTTATCTATCGTGAAATCTAATTCTACTATGACTGAAGTGGGGTCAAAAACTCTGCACGTGTTTAATCAGACGTGTATTGTTCAAGAAATCGTTCAAAGTACCTACGTACTTCCTGCAACATGCTTCTGCACTCAATCAACTAAAATAACGCGCTAATTTAAGTTTGCTTCGAATTGCGCAGTTCCGATTGCTAGCAAACTGTTGGAGTGGAGTCACCCCTCTGATTGGCTGCGCAAAACTAAATTGAGTGCTTTGTAGTTTATTTTAAAAACAATATTGACTATCCGACATGCCATACTTTTGTGTTTGATTGAAATGTTTCTGTGACAAATTGCAAGAAATCAACTTTGTGGAAATCTTTCCTCAAACCTATATTTCAAGTACGGTAATCTCAATTCTTGGCTGGAAACTCTGTTTTAGTTTATCTATGAACTGTCAACCTTAGAAGCCACTTGATACAAATACCATTATAAACTTACATAAGCCTCTTCAGTCACACACAGCAAATATTCGCTGCGAGTGCATTCGCTGCGAATAAAGTTGAACAGGTTTATTTCCAAATTCGCTGTTTGTGACCGACGCTTTAGTAATTTTGAATCTGCTGTTTGCTAATGTATTATAGTATTGTTTCAGGTGTGACGCGTTCCAGAGTCAACCCATGATTGGTCGGTGAAGGTGACCGGCCGATTCATTTCGGTAAATATACTCACTGCTGAATTATAATGTAACATGTTATTTATCCTTGATGTCTTCTACTGTCCTAGCAATCCTTTCACCATAATTTTAGGTAACAATCGATCAAGCCGCTTGGTGGGGAGGGGAATCTATTTATAAATAATTTGGCCAAATTAAACCAAATAAAGAAGAATTTGACTAAAACCAAAACAATTAAAATAAATTGTTTATTAGTATAATATCAATCATCTTACTGAACAAATTGGTTAATTGATTGAATTACCTTGTTAAGTACAAATTCTTCGCGGCGGCTCCTCCATCATCCGTCCGTTTTCACAGTATTTTTTTTAAACTGCACAATATTTTTTTACTAAGATATAGTTACCCTTGTAGCCGCTCTCATAAAAATTTAAAATACAGCAATTTTCCTGTGCTTCTTCAAATCTTCAATTACCAACATTTATATTTAAATCACTTCACATTATTCTCCTCTAGTATTATTCTCTTTGGCCCAAATTTGGTTTATTTAGAAAGACTGCCAGAACCCATTTAAATTTTCCTACTCTTCAAAATAATCCAGACAGACAAAGCCAGAGCTCCCAAAAATCAGTCGTGTCGGATGAACAAGTACAAAAAATATTCTAAGCCTGTAAATAAATAGGTACCCTAATGTTGGGAGAAACCTCTAGTATTGAATATTCTTATTTCACTCATATTTGCGGTCTCCCTAGGTTCGTAAAGTTCGCATTCCCGTCTAGGCAAACCCCCTATTCCCCGAAGCCTTTATTCAATTCCGTCCAGTCAACGTTTTCAGCTTATTTAACTTTATTTTTCATTTTCACTGGAATATCAAATGTCAAAGAAATGTAATTTCTTTACGGTTCCTATATTAATCATATTAATAAAAAAAGATAATTGCTTTAATTTCTTGTTCATTTTTGAGTGTTACTTAGTTTTAGCACGTTTTAGTTCATTCTTATTGTGCTTGTGTGTTTGTATGTCTATACCAAATCTTGATACGTAACAGATTGAACAATTCGTTCTTCGTGTTAAACAAAACGGTAACAATGAACTGTTGCGTGTAAAGTAAACATACATACATAATATAAACTGAGACCATTCGTGCAAATAAACGAGCTCACCTTACATCTTCAATGACCATTTAGTTCTTTTTCTGGTGTAATGAGTGCATTAAATGCATTAAGTGCATTCGTGTTTGAAGCAAAAACGTAATTGAATTATATATTGATATATTTTTTATGGAAACTTCCTTTTATAGTAACAACAGAGTCGCAACAAAAGTGTAAAAATATAAAATTAACCATCATTATAATATTTGTATCGTAATTGTCTTATCATAAATTCTTATTTATTATTACAATCAGATAAATTCTTTTGATACTGGTAACTCGTAGGTATATTTTTGTCATTCTTTTTTTTTATCTTGAAAACAATAAATCTATAATAATGGCGTCGAACATCCAAAAGTTTGCGTCGCATTAAACTCAGCGATGCTCAATGATGCATTCAGTCTGGCTGGCCTCATAAAGATCTTTCAATAAACCTTCTATATTCTCTAAACCAAGTCAAACTACACACTAAAGGTAGTTCCTGAGATTTCAATAAGAAGGGCGGCTTCGAATCACAATTCCTAGCCACCTGGAATCTTTATTTCAATATTCATCGCTGCTTTTCGTCTATTTACATCGTGTTTTTTTTACCACCAGCGAGCTATGTATTCGAAACGGACTAGGTAATAGTAGGTTCCTGTCGCCTCCACTCCATGGCTGTAAAGGCCTTATCAAGTTTCCATGTTACTGGCTTGGATATAATGAACGCCTCTCGTGTTGTGGAATATGAACTTGTAAACTCAGAGTGAATATTTGGAAAGTTCTTTTGAAATTTCAGCAGATTTATTGGTACAAAATAGTACCTCATATATCATAATTTTTTCAGAGAAATCAATTATATTAATTTGAATGCTACTACCATGACTTCTGATAAATTAGGTTTATTGTAAAATATGTATTTACCTGTATATTGCAAAAACATTACTTGTCAGGTGGGAAAATCTTCAATCATTAAGTTTTTACAGAGCTAATCTTAAAAAGTATTTGGCTTAGATTGAACTAAATCAGTGTTTTAATTCAATAAATAACTTTAATAGTGTATTCTAAAAGTTCAACAAAATAAATGGAATAAAATACTGTAATCCAAAAAATAAATAAAAATAAGCACAGTTTGCAGACTACAACTTCTATGCAAAGAAACTTCAACTATGTACTACATCGGCAAATCCCTCGTCGTATGAAACTATGAACGACAAGGAGATACCGTAGACTAGAGTGCAATACATAACAGAACTCAGATGATATATTACACAGAGACAAAAACAAGACCTACAAAGTACTCGTACCTACATAGTTCTCCATCATCAGAAGAAATTGACTGTGACTCATCATAAGTGATAAAGTTTTTGACTATTAAAATCGTCCAATAGGTGTGACTATTCGTTAATTTAAATTATCTTCTCTTCTTCAGAAAAGAATAAAATTATGTTAATATGATAATAGCAAAGAAGGGAATGCTGTTCCTTGAAATTTTATTTTCGAAATATTGAAATCATTTTTAATAGGTACCGTAAGTACAAAGTCCGGTGAAGCTTGCTTGATACGTCGATTTTGCGATGCAAGCGTAAAAAAATCGTAAATACTAAATTAGTTATTTATTGCGATGTAAATTGGCAGGTTGATAAATGGGATCATGGAAAAGGCTACTATTTATTGTGGAAAAGTAAGTACCTGATACCGCATAAAAATAAACTAAAATCTTGTTAAAAAAAAACCGGCCAAGTGCGAGTCGGACTCGCGCACCGAGGGTTCCGTACAAACCTGCAAGGTTTACAAAGTTCTTTCATTACGACAATCGAGTCATAACTATGGTAATCTTATTGCAAAATGAAATTCATAACATTACAATGGGGAAAGATGGAGGAGCATAAATTTAAGACAAAGATCTCTTTATCGTTTAAGTAACTAAGTACTAAGTAAGTATTTCAACTTGATAGCTCTACGCGTTCATGAGGAAAAAAGTAATAAGTTTATATTTATTAAAAAATATATATTTTGTAATGTAACTAAAAATTTAAGGTTTTCGGAATTTTTCCTTTATGTGTGCTATAAAACGTTGCTTCATGCCAAATTTCAAGATTCTAGGTCGACTGGAAGTACCCTTTAGGTTTTGATTCCCTTGCGAGTACTTGCGAGTTTCAAAATATGCAGCTTAAATTGCTGTTTCTTTTGATTGCGTTGACATAGAAGTTTGATTTTGTTACAGCTTAAAGGTATTATAGACCTGAGTATTTGGTATGAATTTCAATTTAATACCTCTACGCGTTTATGAGGAAATGGGTAGTAAGGTTAAAATTATTAAAAAAATATATATTATGTGATGTAACTAAAAATTTATGGATTTCGTAATTTTTCCTTTATCTATGCTATAAGACGTTGCTTCGTACCAAATTTCAAGATTCTGAGTTCACGGGAAGCACCCTGTAGGTTTTGATTCCCTTGCAAGTGTCGAAAATTTGCGGCATAAACGGCTGTATCTTTTGATTGCGTTGGCTTAGAAGTTTGATTTTTTCACAGCTTCAAGGGACAGTAGACCTGAGTAATTGATATAAATTTCAGCTTCATACCTCCACGCGTTCCTGAGAAAAAGGGTCTTGACAGACGGACAGACGGACAACAAAGTGATCCTATAAGGGTTCCGTTTTTTCCTTTTGAGGTACGGAACCCTAAAAAAGAACAAGAAAATCACATACGAGAACAAGTTGAGAACGGAGAGTAAACCGTTGAAAACAAAACAGTCTGAGCACATAGGGCGTGTACAAGATGTCTCTTTCACGTTTGTTTACCTGCGGGAACCTGTGTCCGCATCCCGTACAATACAAGTTCTTTTGAGTTGCTGCTCTTTGATGGGAACGCTAGGAAATGCACTCGTTTCTATTTGCATGTCTATTTAGAGAGTGCCTTTGGGGGGAAATATATTGCAGTCTGGGAAATGCGTTGTTTCTGACTGAATATTACAACAAACATCATCATCATCACTTTACATCAATTAAACGTAATTCAACTAAGATTTTTTTGGTAGTAGGTTGTAAAGTTGCTCTTGCTCTTGTCGCTCTTAGGTATGCTAAATATAATAAAGGGTTTAATTTTAAATTTAACTGTCATGAGTAAGATAATCGGTTCTGAGCATTGTAATCAATCAGTTTTACAAATATCTGATAGTAACGAAATGCTAAATGAACACAAACACCAAAGACCTTACAATCTCCTCAATTCCCAACTACTAATGGAGGTACTCGTAAAATAAGATGTCCTAGATGACGGCAAGGACGAGCCAACACAATAGCCCATTGTTCTTGCTATTCGGGTAATTCGAGATGACTGTCAATCTTGCCAACATGAAGGATATTATATTTCATCTTAGGATGTTGCGCAAGTTTTGTCATTACATAGACGCGTGTGCCTTTAGTAGCTCCATATGGTAGGGGTACCGATGTACAGTATTTTGGAAAACTTCATCGTCGTCAGTCCCATATTATTTGTTGTTGTGTCGTTCGTTAGTATTGATTGTTTAGTCTTCCGAAACATGTACAGAATATTTCAAACGAGTTTATTTTTATCTATGAGATGTTCTCTTTTTGAAGTTTAGATTCTGACCTTATTAAAGAAATTGAACACAGCTCTTTTCTGTGAGTCCCATGTACCGCCCAATCCCATAAACCATACGCAAAAAAGGCGCATTAGACATCGAGTTGCGGAAATCAGCCCGTTCTTACCATTACCATTACCCATGTACCTAGTTACTTAACTTTCAGCTTCTTTTACATTTTTAGCTTCGTCAATAATTATTTATTTATTATTATTCTGTTAAATGCTCACTCAGCAGTTTTTCATAAAAACTCTCTGTTTTCATTAACCTTCACCTGGGAAAAATTATCATTTTAATTGCCATATTATATTTGCCCGCTAAACAGTTTTCTCCGTACCTGCTTAACATGGTTTTAATTTAATGTAGTTTAACAATGAGCGAATTAAACAGAACGAAAAGGTCGTATGTGCTGAAGCGTATAGTGGAAACAGATGTGAGATAGACGCGTCGCGAATGAGACTGCGGTTTGTGGATATAAACCACTAACCACATTTATTACATCCCTAGTTGCTGAAAATATTGCCATAAAACCTACCATTTTGAATTTTTGAACCTACAAAAGAATTAAGAAATGGACTGTTAATTAAGTCAACGAAACCAGTGGATGAATTCTCATTAGCATGACTAATGTAAGTCACATAATAAATTGACTGTAAAGATAAATTATTCCTTAAAGCCTGGTGATAATTGAAGCCTTAAGGTGATCAAAAATTCTGACACCAGGGCAGCATGCAAGCAAGAGCCATAATGCTAGAAAGAAAAATATGATAATGCGTGAGACCACTTGACGCTTCAATTTCAACCGGCTTCACGATCTAAGCAGACATAAAGTACTCGTACATTACTCTCTGAGTAAACACATGCATATTTATGGAGAAAAAGTGTCTTGAAACTCGAGATCGTGTCGGTCGAAAAACTGCATATCGTGCTCAATTTGATGCTTAGTTAACCACGAGACGTCTGTTGATGCAATTACGAACTATTACATTCCCATTTAATAAGGAAATGGCATGTCAGTGAAGAATTCGCCCATTTTTCACACCCATAGATTCTATGCAATAGTATTTGAAAGTTGAACAATTGTGTCATTGGACGCATTAAAATACTAGTTGCTTACTAGATGACGTCACAATGGATTGTTAAAAATACAACATCGGGGTTTGTAAAGTCGGTCATCAACTTGATCATCAACCTACGGATCGAAATGATTACTTACGAAATTACAAGTATGGAGCACAAGTCACACTGAACCTTACAATGAATCGAGAATTTATAGATTGTTTATTTGTTAATATACCACATCATCATCATCATCATCTCAGCCGAAAGACGTCCACTGCTGGACAAAGGCCTCCCCCAAGGATCTCCACAATGATCGGTCCTGCGCTGCCCGCATCCAGCGGCTTCCCGCGACCCTCACCAGATCGTCGGTCCACCTCGTGGGGGGCCTGCCCACACTACGTCTTCCGGCGCGCGGTCGCCATTCAAGAACCTTTCTGCCCCAACGGCCGTCGGTTCTACGTGCAATGTGCCCAGCCCATTGCCACTTAAGTTTAGCGATTCTTCGGGCTATGTCGGTGACTCTGGTTCGCCTGCGGATCTCATCATTCCTGATTCGATCACGCAAGGAAACTCCAAGCATAGCCCTCTCCATCGCTCTTTGGGTGAATTTGAGCTTTCTTATGAGGCCCATCGTTAGCGACCACGTCTCAGATCCGTAAGTCATCACTGGCAGGCAACACACATTGGTCAAAGACTTTAGACTTAAGACACTGCGGTATTTGGGACGAAAAGATATTGCGCAGCTTCCCGAACGCTGCCCATCCAAGTTGGATTCGACGATTGACCTCCTTCTCGAAGTTCGATCTACCTAGCTGGACTGTTTGTCCCAGGTAGACGTAATGGTCTACAACTTCGAGAGCGGAGTCCCCAACTTTTATTGGAGTGGGTACTACATGGGCGTTCGACATGACTTTTGTCTTCTCCATGTTCATCTTCAGACCCACTTGTTGGGAAACTCTATTGAGGTCATCGAGCATTGTGCCGAGGTCCTCCAAGGTCTCAGCCATGACCACGATATCGTCGGCAAACCGAAGGTGAGAAATGTACTCGCCATTGATATTGATGCCATGTCCTTTCCAGTTCAGAAGCTTAAAGACATCCTCCATTGCAGCGGTGAACAGTTTCGGAGAAATAACGTCTCCCTGTCTCACACCCCGCTGCAGTTGGATTGGTCTGGAGTTCCGATCCTGGAGCCGGACAGACATGGTGGCATTATCGTACAAACACTTCAGCACCTCGATATACCGGTAGTCAATTTGGCACCTCTGAAGAGACTGCAGCACTGCCCAAGTCTCGATCGAATCGAAGGCTTTCTCATAGTCCACGAACGCTAAGCATAGTGGCTGGTTATACTCTTCGGTCTTCTGTATAACCTGCCGCAGCGTGTGGATGTGGTCTATGGTACTAAAACCCTTTCGGAAACCGGCTTGTTCGGGAGGCTGGAAGTCGTCGAACCTGCGCGCGAGACGATTCGTGATGACTCTCGAAAACAATTTGTAGATATGGCTCAGAAGCGAGATGGGTCTGTAGTTCTTCAAAAGGGTTTTATCACCCTTTTTAAAGAAGAGGACCACCACGCTTCTGAGCCACGCCTGCGGCGTTGTACCTTCGAGGATGACGGAATTGAACAGTTTCTGAAGGGCTTTCAAGACCGGTGTACCACCTGCCTTCAGAAGCTCAGCAGTTATTCCGTCATCACCCGGCGCCTTATTGTTCTTTAACTGTTTGAGAGCCATCCTAATCTCGTACAGGCTGACGTCCGGGATGTCTTCGGTGTAGTGTCGGGTTAGCCTAGCTCTGGGGTCAGTTGCTGCTTGGCTGACAGGTGTCCGTGTTGTCGTGTACAGCTGTCCATAGAACCCCTCGATTTCCTCCAGTAGCTCAGGCTTAGAAGACACGGTTCTACCGTCCGAAGTCTTCAGCTTCGTCAGTTGGCTTTGCCCCATAGACAGATCTCTTGCGAACACTTTAGAGCCTTTGTTACGCTCAATGGCCTCCTTAATACGATCTGTATTAAATTGGCGAATGTCGCGAGTCAGAGACTTTGAGATCTGTCTATTGAGCCGCCGATAGCAGGAAACATCATCTGCAGACTGCAGAACCATTTTCCGTCTTTCTTCTATGAGCCTGAGCGTGGAATCTGAAATCTTTTTGGTTCTATTTGAGCGTCGGGTCTTAAAGAACTTGGACCCCGCTGTACGGACAGCTTCCACGAACCTGTCATTGTATTGGTCCACTCCCTCGCATTCTGCTAGGCATTCAAAGCGGTTTTGCAATTCGAGCTGAAAGTGTTCGGGGTTTTGGATTTGGATTGGCAACGGACGGAGCGTAGACTTCATCAAGCGAGATCTTTCGAGTCTGACATTGATATTCAATGAGCCTCTGACTAGTCGGTGATCGCTCCCAGTTTTTACTGAGTTGATCACAGAGACATCATTGAATATTTGTCTTCTCGTCGACAAGATGAAGTCTATCTCATTTTTAGTCTTACCGTCGGGACTAACCCAGGTCCATTTGCGGTGTTCCGACTTCTTGAAGAAGGAATTCATCATGTAGAGTCCTTCCTTCTCCATGAAGTCCACCAGCAGCTGGCCCCGGGGATTTCGGTCTCCGACTCCAAATAACCCCACTCTCAGCTCATTCCCGATTCGTTTGCCCAGCTACATATACCACATGTTTTAATGTAAATAGATGGCAGGTAATTTTCGTGTTTGTGGTTTATGCCATGCCATTAAGTTTATAATAAAATGGTTTGTCATGCCTTTTATCTCACATCTATACCTCATTATTTTAAGGTCGTGTGTGCTATACAATGATCCTCTAAAAGGCTTAGACATATTTACAGCAATTTGTTCTAAAATGCTTAAAATTTCCTGTCATTGTTTTAGCCATATCAGTGGACTCCTGCCATTGTTTTAGCCAGTCAGTCAGTGGACTCTTAATTTGCATAACGAACGACATTCTTCACAAATAGAGCATCATTTTTACTAAGGTCGTTCCGAATAATTGGCATCTTTCTACCTCGTGCTATTTGTTTTAATATTACTTAACCAAACCAATGATATGTATGTAGGCCAGTCAGTTAGAGTACGAAGATTTTTTTGTTTTTAATGTACGTATGCTTGTGTATCTAAACCGATGCATAAAGCTTCACCGGACTTGCTAGGGAGTAGAGGACTCTACCCCAAAAAGCAGTCATATAGCAACGCGTCTAGGGGCAATTCAAGGGAAACTTGACCTCGACCACCCTCGGCCTAGTTGGTACGAGACCTTCTTGGTACGGAAAACATATGAAGAAGAGTACAAAGATCATTAGCCATCTTCCCCAGTGGTTAAGTAAATAAGCCCGGTTTTCCTCCAATTTCCCCGGAATTGCTTCGAGACGAACCGTTGTAGTTGACGGAAGACATGGGGCGTGTAATGAGCGCGTTTAGGGTAATGGATCTCTAACAAACGGCGGTAAATCAGTTTGTACTGGTAATCTATTTAGGGAATTACGTCTTTTTGGGTATTCAATTTCAGGACCAAATTTACTAACATGATCATTTATAGTTCGTAATAGGTACATCGTGTTATTTAAATAACGCAAAACCTATTGGGTTATATTGATAGCTCAGCTTATGAAACTAAACATCTTTTGTTCTGAAAGTTTTCTGATCCCGCTTTTATTGTTACTTTCATACAAATGACTTGACCAGCTGACCGACTTGTATGAAAAGTAAAAAAAAAACGGAAAAATTGCAGAACAGACGTTGTTCAGTTTTATGAGCTAGTTATCATCCGAGAGGCTTCACGTTATTTTAAAAAACCACGATGTACTTAGAAAAAGAAATGCACAATATCGAAAGTGGAGGAAACTTTAGATACAAAGATGAAAGTTTCATATAAAGTTTTCCATTTGACCAGGAGTCAAAAATTTACTTTTAGGTCTTGTTCTTTTTTTGTACAATTACACTAAATTCATAATTAAAGTGTATATTTAAAATTCTACATAATAGTACTGAAATTACTTTACTATAAAATGAATAACGCGCAAATAAAAATGTCGTTTGTAATTACATTCATTAATTCACGAAATTTCTCTGACATTTAATTAATAAATCACCTTCGCCATGCTTACCCACGCGAGCGTAACGGTAATCAAATTAAAACAAATCATGCTGATTTATACTTTCATAATTACTACAATTTCTTGGAAATTAACAAATTAGCACTAAACGCATTGTGCCGTAGCTCAGAGCTGACTTTCTGAAGAATTCTTAATTAGATGGGCTAAGGGATAAATTTACAGCGAGTTTTGCAAATATTGGACTTCAATAAATACTGTGCTGTATTGTATGTAAGTATGTAGTACAAGGTCGGATGTTGTAGAGATACCTTTTTTCCTAACATGATGTGGATTGACTACAAAGATGAGTTCCAACATCTACCTTGTTCCTACATCTATAGCCAGAATAATCGTCAAATATACGTGAAGAGTCGCGAAGAACAAACCTCTGTTTGACTACTGTTCTTCTACTTCTCGTGATCATCTTCAGTGATTGTTCACATCTTCAGTCTAAGCCCCATTCTCGCTCGAAGCTACTGAAACAGAACTGGTTTCCTACTCAAATAACTAAAGCGTTGAGCGTCACGGCTCATACATTAAAGTGGTACATCATCATCATCATCATTTCAGCCGAAAGACGTCCACTGCTGGACAAAGGCCTCCCCCAAGGATCTCCACAATGATCGCTCCTGCGCTGCCCGCATCCAGAGGCTTCCCGCGACCCTCACCAGATCGTCGGTCCACCTCGTGGGGGGCCACCCACATTACGTCTTCCGGCGCGCGGTCACCGTTCAAGAACCTTTCTGCCCCAACGACCGTCGGTTCTACGCACAATGTGCCCAGCCCATTGCCACTTAAGTACACGACACCACATTTAGTAACTAGTCGCGTCCTGTACAAACTTCCTTAAAAATGTATGGCCGTGGTGATACTAGGGAACACGCTTGTGAAATTCAAAGTTACTTAGTTCAAAGTTCTTTTTACTAAGTTAAACATAAATATTTATTTTAAATTTTTTACATAGTATATTCTCTACCGCGTCTGTCCATGGAAGAGTTAATAAGACTAGCAGCATTCCCCCTTTGTATCGCTATTGCAATTCTTTGAGAAAAGTAAGCTTAGCTTAACCTAGAATAGAACCACAATTTTCCTTGTTAACCTTTTGTCTGGTTCGCCTGTCTCTTGTTCCCTGGTTGTTTTCCGACGCTAGTATTAACGAGGCAGGTAGACTAGAAACTCGTGGAATGAGTAATATCTTCCATTATTGCCGCCGTGTTTCACTCGGGCCTTTGAAACAAACGTACCTGCTCGAGTGTCTTCTGTATGTGTAGCTTCAACAAAGTCTCTTGCAGCATCTGACTACAAACTTTGGCTCGCTCTTTCAAATTATGGTAGTTTAAAAATAATTTACTCAAAATCAACACACAGATATAAAAACGATATTATTTTAACAGTTTTTCCCGTGGGGATGAGGAATTTTCCCGCGGTGAAAGGTAGCCTATGTTATTGCTCAAGGTCTATTATATCATTCTACCAAGTTTCATTAAAATTGGCTTAGTCGTTTCGGAGCCCGATTCAATGCAAACAAACAATCAAATCTTTCCTCTTTATAATTATTAGTTTAGGTAGCGCCAGGTACACGAGTAATTTCAGGCGATTTAGGGTGAGGCCACACGAGCGTAATTTTGTGAGTCGTGAGCCGCCGAAATTCAGTCGCGCAAATTCTGCCGGCAGAAATTCAGTCGGCACCGCCACACGAGCTCAATTTTTTCGGTCGGTTATAGGGGGTGATTGTATAGTAAACAATATCGATAACGATCCGCGGGAAATATTGCACTATTATGCTTTACAATTTATTTAGCCACGATGTTGCCTCGGCGTAAAATAGGCTGCCGCATGCAACAAATGCCGCAAGTAACATAAAAATAAAATTTGTAGCATATCATCATATTATCATCAGATTTAACTTGCGAAAAGTGTTGGCCCGGCGTGTTGCCCTGGCTTTTGCTAAAATATTTGTTTATTAATTATGTGGCATGCGACAACTGTTGCATGTTGTTGCCCCGGCGTAAATTGGGCTAAAAATCTTATTTATTTTGGAAAAGAGCGTGTTGTGCTCCCAAAATCGATATCTGGGGTCCCCAGTAGACTCCGATGACGAATCTGACAACAAAATTGGAAAAAAAAGCCGCCATTTTGAACTTTTTTTTTTCTGGTCCGATTGCTTCCAAAATCGATATCTGGGGTCCCCAGTGGACTCCGATGACGAATCTGACATCAAAATTGGAAAAAATGGCCACCATTTTGAACTTTTTTGTTTCTGGTCCGATTGCTTCCAAAATCGATATCTGGGGTCCCCAGTGGACTCCAATGACGAATCTGACATCTGAATTGCAAAAATGGCCGCCATTTTGAATTTTTTTGTTTCTGGTCCGATTGTTTCCAAAATCGATATCTGGGGTCCCCGATGGACTCCGATGACGAATCTGACATCAAAATTGGAAAAAATGGCCACCATTTTGAACTTTTTGTTTCTGGTCCGATTGCTTCCAAAATCGATA